>CM060245.1:12636639-12711343 GCA_030555515.1 Acutogordius australiensis
CGTTGGCTATTACATACTTGTTAAACTCAATGGACTTACAAGGAAACTTGATTTTAAGCATACTTTGTATTATATCTCCTATAGAGATCTTTTTGAAACCCAAAAAATTTCGCGTTAAAACCTTTCTTCATGTTTACAGGATAATAATGCAACTTCAGCGGATTGAATAAAAGTAAATAAATATATTATTATATTTAGAAAATGTCAAGATTCAAAAACAAAAATAAATTGGAATTTATTTTTTGCATATTCACAATAGCTAAACTGTTTATTTTAAAATTCAAATAATATTTTTATTAAAATCTAATATATAGCGTCGTGTTTGAGTTTGGACGCAGGATATTCTGAATTGACTAAGCTGGTGTAAGAGCTTGATGTATTACAAAATTTTATTTCTTATAAAGTCATGATAAATATAAGTTACAAGAGATTTCTATATTAAAATTTAATTCTTGAATATTTTCCTTTTAGGGTGAGGTCGCAAATCTGTAATTTGGTTCTAAAGCTATTTTTTCGATACGAACAGATCTAAGTAGCCGAAGGCAGAAGAAACTACGATAAACGGAAAATATATATAAGATAAGGCCCTATCTAATTAATTTTTTTTCCACCTGTGAAATTTATAAAACCCTATATTAATTATATAATTATAGTAGAAATAGGTATCTAATTAAAGCCCACTGGCCCACAAATTAAAGTAGTCACAAGCTTATTTGGAATAATTCTTTATATTTTGTCTTATGGTTTTTTCTAAATCAGAAATGACATGTATTACTTCCGGTCTTTGTTAAGATGGCATAACAAATAAAAATAGGTATTCCTATTATTTTAATTTTATTTAAGGTCGTTTACAATAAGCGACAAAATAGTTCACCTATATTTCTTTCTCGAAAAAACTTTTTTTTAAGCGAAACTATTCTCAAATTAATTTTTGTGTGGCTGTATCGTTCCTTACAAACCTAATTTTATTGATACGCAAAATTTCACAAAGAAAAATTGGTATTTAAATAACCAGCTATATATTTATAACAACCCAGCTTTTCCATCAAAATTTTACACCATTTTTTGGTTCAACAAGATTCTAATATTTCCTCATCAATATTAAAGGAGAAATTAAATCGTCGTTTTACATCGAGAAGCATATAAGACTAAAATTCTGTGAATAAACTGCCAAAATTTTATTAATTACTTTTTGGGCAACCATTTTTAAAAAATAGTGAAGTTGTATAGAAGAGTGACTTAGGATGGCAGAAATATTACGTCCGATCAAAAATTAGATATTGAGTTAGAAAAACAACTGAGCATGGGCAAAACTTATGGTGGAATAATTCAATATATGAAATTTAAAAAAAAGCAATCTATTGGCAAATGAAGATTTATTTCGAAACTTTGAATTTTTGTATAATAATAGCATCATTTTTTTAAAGTGCGAAAATTGTGAAGACCTATCATAGCACATATCTACTATATGAATTACCATAATGTCATAAAGATGTACTAGTATATAAAGTATCGCATTTTTAAAAGATTTTGAAAATGTTCCATAAACTAATAATTTGTTCTGAATAATTATCATACCGTGGTTATTGCAATTGGCAAGCACTGCGTAGAAAATTGGGTGCAAATGAATTTGTTGGGTCTGCGTTCGAAAGATTAAAAGCGTCACAAAATTAAAAAGGTTATCCAAGAAATTCGTTTTAACCACATATTGTTCATATATTTCGTAAAATTGAAAGCCAAGGTACTTTGTTTGCTTGATCCTGAGCTATTTGATGCAGGCAAATATAATGCGGAATTAATAATTTCAAGCTATGTTTTGAAAGTAACAGAGGTTAATAATTTCAAGCTAGGATTGTTTTTAAAGTAACAGAACAGCAGCTTATTTAAACTCAAGTAGCGATCTTTTGTTTCAGCAATTCCAAATGTGTCTGATAGGCTTATTCTCGTTTAAAGAAATATATTATATTTGCACACTGATAAGACACAGGTCAACTTTGAGAGTTATGAGTCAACAACAGAGATCAAACCTGCCATCTTAGGGAATATCAAATCCGTTTACCGTTTTTCCTAATCAAACTTAGTTAGTCAGTTATAAGCATTAAATTTAATTAAAAAAAGGTCAAAAATCATAAACAAAAATAAATTAAAATTTATTTTTGCATATTCACAATAGTTAAACTGTTAAATTCAAACTTCAAATAACATTTTCATTAAAAACCGATATAATACGTCGTGTCGTATTTAAGTTTGGACGCGAAATATTTTGTATGCAAAAAAGATTTTTAAATTTGTTAGGGTAGGGGAGACCGGGGCGAAATGGTTGGTGGGGTGAAATGATTAATGGATATATCTCTGCCAAAAATTATTTAATATATTTAAATTGTATATATGTTGTAGATCTTCAAACAAGCTATCGATTCATTTTATTTTTTACATATACATCCATTTAAAAAAATTTAGAAAATCTCAATAAAAGAAAAAATGCCATTTCAAATTTATGTTTTAAACAACAATAATTTTGCTTTATTTAATAAAATGTTACCTCAACACTTCGTTGTAGAATATAATACATTTTTGACTTAAAACTTAATATTATTTGAACATTATTGATTTTGCACACACTATTCAATGCGGGGATATTCATTTCGCCCCACGCCGAAACCATTCATGCATTATTATAAAAGAAAAAGATTGAAGACAGATAAAGACATTCTCAAAGAAGCCCTTATAACCTCAAAAAAACAATATCTCCTAATTTATTTTGATAATAAATTAGTTAGAAAACTAGCATATGAATATGCTGTCATACTTAACAAAAGAACCCCTACCAGTTGGATTGAACAAAAATTAGCTGGACCTGATTGGTTCAGCAATTTTATAAAAAGAAACCCTATCATTTCTATAAGAAGCTTTGAATGTACCAGTCTAGCCAGGATATCTGGTTTCAATAAAGAAGTTGTCAATGGTACCAGAACTTAATAGATCTAATGGAAAAATATCATTTTGAACTTCATATGATATTCAGTTTAGATGAAACTGGTTTATTAACAGTTCCTTCACCATCAAAAGTGGTTGCACAGAAGGTGTTAAGCAAGTTTATTATACATTCTATTAATTAATTACTAGGTAGGAACAATTGTTTCTGCTGAAATTGGCAGCCTTGTTAGCATGTGTATTGCCATAAATATAGTTGGGCAATTAATTCCACCTTAATTTATTTTTCCTAGAAAAAGGTTTAAGGTGGAATTTTTAACTTATGGTCCTAATGGGAGTGATGGTTGTGGCAATTCACAAGTATGGATGAAAGAAGAATAGTTTGTGGGGTTTTGAAACATTTTGTAAAATTTAAATGCTCAACTGAGGATCCAGTAAATTGATTAATTATATTTTAAATAAAGGCACTTATAATTATGAATAACCATGTATCTCATATATCCATAAAAGCAGTGAACTTTTTTAAAGATAATGGGATTAAAGTAGTCACACTACCACCTCATTGTTCATATAGACTTCAACCCCTTGATGTTGGGATTTTTGGGCTACTGGCAATTGATTATAATATAATTATTAATAAAATGATCTATATCTATATTTATTTTTCAATATACAAGGTTTATTTGAAATTAAAGCTGTAAATTCAATAAATTTTACACTCTTTCATTTTGCCCCATGGGTGTTTCATTTTACGTATATGGGGCGAAATGGTTAATACTAGTGGGTATATACATTGTTCAATATCTTTTTACAGAATTATATTTTTTTGGTTAAACAAATTATTTTATAAAATATAATGAATTATCTATAAAATGAGCCATTACTTTTTCTTTTGGATTAAAAATGTGTCAGCAGCAACGATTTTGCAAAAATATGTTCATTTCGCCCCTGTCTCCCCTATATTTAGATCTGTCAATTTGGTCAAAAAGGCCATTTTTTGTTATAGACGTATCTAAGGAGCCAAAGGAGAAAGAAACTAAGAAAAACCAAAAATATATAAGAGTTAAGGCCATCATGGGGATGCATTCTTTTATGTTTTCATAAAATTCACGTCTCTGATATATATTTGTTGACCTGTGGAGAGTTAAGAAGATAAAAAAAGGCGTTTATAGACATAAAAAACATAAACAAATGGATTTGATGTTTTCATATCTTTCCCCATTTAGGGGGCGCCATACCCGTTAGGACTTTGCCTCTTTTAACCCGAGCAAAGCAAATGATATGCCCACGGGTTAAATAGTAATTTTCTCGCACGCCGGCGACCTAGGTTTTTACCCTAGGCTCTTCCTTTAGGCATATCGTAGGCTTACTGCCTAAGCAGGACACTCCGCAGCTCAAAAGTGGTTACACTATTTTTCCAAAGAAAAAAGCCTCCTGCGCACGGATTCGAACTCGCAACTCCTGCGTGTAAGGCAGGTTTGTCAATGAGCTTTTGAGCCAACGTTAGATAATACAGGTCGACAAATATCAATGTCAAATAAATAAGTTTATAAAAAAGCATACACCTCATGATGGCCTTATCTCATAAATATTTTCCATTTTTTGAAGTTCCTTCCGCTTTTGGCTCCTTAGATCTGTCCATCTCAAAAAATAGCCTTCTATGACCAAAATGACAGATTTTGCGACCTCAAAAATACCCTAAAAAAATGTCAAGAATTTTTTTTATATAGAAATTTCTTGTAACTTATATAAATCATATCAAATAATTTGAATTAAAATTTTTTTGTATATTAATCTGCTAAATCAGCATTTAGATTGTACAGAATATTTTGCATCCAAATACGACTAGATAAACTATAAATATATTATTTGAAGTTTTAATTTATCAGTTTAGTTGTTGTTAATATGCAAAAAAATTTCAATAAATTTTTGTTTTTGAATCTTTTTGTTATTTTTACATTTTTTCAAAATGTTTTTAGCTGAATTGCTAATTTTGATTAGAAAAAATGGTAAAGAGAATTGAAAACCCCTAAGATGGCATGTTTGATGTGTGTAGTTAGCTTATAACTCTCAGACCTGTGTAATATATAAATAGGGCTCTATGAATTTACAAAGTTATACCGACTACAAAGAATCTCAAATCTTAAAGCAGATTTGTATAATATTAGCTGAATAGTTTACCAACAAAGGTATATGTATATAATGATTTTTTAAAAAACTCTGTATAAAGTTTGAAATTACAATCTCGAAATATAGTTATTTTATAAAAAAATACCGTTTTAATAGAAGTTCTACTAAGGATGGGTAAATTTTCAAATGGCAAACAAGATGATCGGTTTATTTCAAAAGTAAGCGGAATATAAGATCGTTCGAGTTGACTTGGCCAGTAATATGTTCCTCTTGAATCTTGGTCATTTATCCCAATCAGCGAAATATTGCTGTATTCGATTGAACCACAAACATACAGCAATTCCATCTTCTGAATATCAATATCAACCATCACCTATGTGGTATATTAAATATTAAAATGAAAATTATGTTATATCTTTTACGTATTGCCCCAAAGTGCTAATGGCGAGGAGCTAGCAAATATCTTAAGCGAGGCCTTTTTCAAATCTGATCATTTAATTCTTACTGTATATTTTTGTGAGTTAAAATTAACTCTAACTTTTGCCATATCTCAAGGTTGTTAAGACTCAAATATACATTTTTTTCATAAATCAATGAGTGGTTGCCTAGTCTAAACTTCGAGGTACTTGTCACCTTAATACTAAAAAACTAAATAAAATAGTAATAATATCTTGCATGTTGAAATTTTAGTTATGAAATGCCTAAGCCGGCACATTAGCGTTGGAAAATATGTTAAATCTTTTACATCAATATATTATACTGGTCAACAATTTTTAAGAGTTATGGTCTCACTACCAAGACCAGACTGCCATCTTAGGTTTTCCAATCAGCTATAAATATTAAATATTCTTGTTTACATTCCCATGATAAACATATCTATCTTTTGCGTATTTCGTAGTTTCTTCTGCCTTCAGTTCATTAGATCCTTCCATACTAATGCCTTTTTTGGCTAAAGATTTTGCGATTTCAAAAATACCCCAAAAAAATTTAAGAATTTTTTTTATACAAAGATAAATTATAACTATTAATCATATCAAATAAGGATAAATAAAATTTATTATTATATTAAAATCATACATCAGCATTTAAATAATTAAGAATATTTCGCGTCCAAACTTAAATACGACATAATAAATTATCGGTTTAATAAAAATTTTATTTAAAGAATGTAACAGTTTAGCTATTGTGAATGTGGAATAAAAATATTCAGTTTTAATGAATCTTTTATGCTTTTTTGACATTTTTTTCTGTTTTCAATTTTTATAGCTACTAGGTTTGATTGTAAAAAATGGTTAACATAAAAATCATTGAGATGGGAGGGTAAATCTTTGTAGTTAGCACATAACTTGAAATAATTATTGATTTGTATAAAGCTACTGAGTTACGTATAAAGTTAAGGCAATAGTTGCCAAACAGCCCGACGATTCCTATCCCGTAAGGTCTTAAACAAACAAACAATTGGTTTGAGGTTTCCTTCATACCTTTCCCCACTTAGGGGTGCCATACCCGGTAGGGCTTTGACTCTTTAACCCAAACAAAGCAATTAATACTGCCGACTGGTTAAATAGCAAAATTTGCAGGCACGCCGGCGACCTAGGTTTTTAGCCTAGGCTCTTACTTTTAGACATGTTTAAGACCTACTGCCTAAGCATGCCAATCAGAAACTGTAAAGCAGCTACTGTGCACGGATTCAAACTCGCAACCTCATGCATCTAAGGCAGAAGGTTTGAAACACTTATAAGCGTAGTATTGATTTACTTCAATATCTAGTTGATCGATAAGTTTTGATAAAGTTTGATAATTTTGATCAGTTATCACGAATTCATAAAGTGTTCGATCCACATAACCATGCACCGGAATATCCCATAACAAATTTCCATTCCTTTTTATAATTTTTCCTGGAGCCACGAAGTGAGTGCTTTGAATAAAATTAAACATAATTTTATTGATTATTAGAATAATTGTAAATCAAATTACGAGAATATTAAGTTTAATGAAAACAAATTGAAAAATGTATTGAAAGTTTTTGGAGAATCCCGAAAATATAGATTATAAATACGTAACTAACTACCTAATTATACTAAACAAAGATTTACCTAGTGGTTTAAAAAACAGGAAATCTTTATATTGATTTTTTGTTACAATACATTTGTAATATTTACAAAGTACAAAATTAATTTCAGAATAGAATTATATAAAAAAAATGAATATTAGGGGAGACCGGGGCAATTATGCTATTGGGGCAATTATAACTTTTGATGTTTTAAAAAGTTTGGTAATTGGTATGATAATAGTGATATATTATAAATAAAATATATGTTTTAAAAACCTTATCAGCAAATTTTTATATCCCAATGATCAAAACTTTTTGAGTTATATAGTAAAACGTATATTTGATGCCCAAAAGTTACAAAAAAAATTCTTGATTTTTTTTGGATAAAATTTTTTAAACTTGATCATTTTACATAAGATTTACGGAATTATCTAATGAAGTATTAAGTCATTGAATTATGTAAAAATAATTATTAAATCACGTGTTTAATTATATTCTTTAACCCCTCAAAGTTGGTGACTAACCTTGGGGCAAAAATGAGTCAAAAATTGTGGGGTAGTTTTGACTCAATTTTAATAAGAAAAAATTTATGGTTATGATCTAATTCATTTATTTTATAATAAAATATTAATATTACTTAATAATTTAACATTTTAGATAGGAAATTTCCGATATTTTTGCGCAATAACGATTAAAACCATTTTAGCTTACAATCCAAAAAAAACCTTAAATCCTTAAAAATTATCGTTTTTTTTACAACTCTTTCGTCTTTTATTGAAATCTTATATATAATTAAGTAATATATTAGGTTATTAAAATGTTTTTAAGTGCTAATGGATTTTTCGACATGTTCAGAATTACCCTACGCTGATCATAATTACCCCAGCGTGGGGTAATTATGTTTTTTTAAATAAATTTTTTTTAGATAATTCTAGAAAAATAAACATTATATATATTAAAGAACTAAGTTAGAGCTATCGAAAACTAAAATTTTTTTTTCAAAAAACCCTGTAGTTTTTTTGCAATCTGGGCTTGACTTTTATGTGTCACAATTGCCCCGGTCTCCCCTACCCCAGTTAATTAATAAAATTCGACCATTGTTTATTTAGTCTTAGAACATCATCTCAAATATTTAAGTAAATATTCAAAAATTCACAAAGATTTGGTGAAGTGGATACGTTATAATCTTATATTTGGCCTCTATTTTTTTAAATAACATTGTATGGTCCTATTTAGGCAGATTATGTCCAATTTTGACAAAATGCCTAATTTTATAATCTCCTTAATCAATAAAATATTGGCTATTAACTTAAGGAAATTTTGCAATATCCATTAATTAGCTCAATTTTTGAACGCGATTGAATATTGTTAAAAAAAACCTTTATTGAAAAAGAAATGCGTGCTCTAGTTCCCCCCACCCCCCATTTTTCTCACCTAATTAAAAAACATTATACAGAGGTCAACTTTTTGAGACTTATGAGCTATTTGAGAACAGACCCGTGACATCTTAGACATTCAAATCTGTTTACCATTTTTCATAATAAATATGTGGGATTTAAGTTTCCCTTAGTTTTTCCCGTAAGGGAAGCCATATATAGGGCTGTATTTTAACCTAAGCAAGGAAAGCAATATTGCCGACAAGTAAAATAAATTCGTCGCACTCCGGCAACCTAAGTTATTTAGGCTCGCACTTAAGGCATATCGTTTAGGGCCTAATGCCTAAGCAGGCCCATAACAGCTTAAGAGTAGTTGCTGTATAGTATTTTCTAAGTTTTGCCCGGATACGAACCTAAACCTCCTGCGTATAAGACAGGAATGTTTGCCATTGAGCTACAAATTTTTTAATCCAGCTAAAAACATTGAGTTCCAAAATACGTTAAAAATGCAAAATAGATCTATGAATAAAACAAAGTTGAATAAATTTATATAAAACATTTAAACTTGAATTATTTTTCAAATAATATATTTCTCCAATACCAAATATATATTGTGTTTTAAGGTTAAGGTGGTATATATTATGCATAATTTATAGTTTATGTAGCTTGATATATTATAGAATTAATTTCCTAACATAAATATAAACAAGTGATTGCAAAAGAAACGTCTAATAATTTTTATATTAGATAGCTTTTTTATTCAAAATATCCACGACCTTATATAAAACAAAAAAATTAAAATTATTATTTATAAAATACAGAGGTTTAAACTTAAACTTACAAATAATATTGTTTAGGAGCCGAAAATATAATCAAGTGCAATATTTTCTGTATAATCAAAATGTTAATGTAAGCGTTTGATCTTCTGGGCAAAAGTTTTAATTTTTTAGGATTCATGATTTAGCAAAATCAATCATTTTTGCTATAATTAATGTTTAACTAGTCAAACTGAGATCATAAAAAATTTTGAAAAAAAAGGGAAAACTTGATATAATTTTATATGTTTATTTTGCTCATGTTTCTTAACTCTGATTTTAAACAATTTTATAGTTTATGGTATTAAAAGCAAAACATTTTTTAAAATTCTCATTATAAAACTCTAAAGTTTACATATGTCAACAGATATTTGTGAGTTATTAGAGTTAACTGAGATCAAAGCCGTCTTAGGGATTTTCAAATCCATTTACCGTCCTTGCTAAACTTAGTCAGCTATAAACATTAATAATGTTATAAAATAAAATAAACAAAAAGATTTAAAAACAAAATTAAATTGATTTTTTTTTGCTTTTACAACAACTATTATGTTTTAACTTCAATTAAATTTTTATTAAAAATCGATAATATATGTCGTATTTAGTCTGGACGTGATATATTATGTATTATCTAAATGCTGATGTAAGAGCTTGATATCTTAATGAAATTTATTTCTCATTGTTTTAAATAACTATAAGTTACAAGGGGTTTTTATATAAAAATTAAATTAATAACTTTTTCTTTTCAGGTTAAAATCTATCAATTGGTGAAAAAATTACATAAAATTTCTTAGTTTCTCCAGACTTCAGCTTAATTACTAGTTTATAACACGGATAGTCAAAGTCGCTTATATCCGATAATAGTCTTGTTTTATTTAAACACCACTAATTACCTATTTAAAGCAGATTTGCAGCCTAATTCTTTATACAATCAACACTTATTATTTATTTAGATGATTAAGGAGTTGCCTTAATATTTGAACATTTTTCGTTTTTAAACTTACTTTCACTAAGGTTAGCCAAAATTTACACTAGATGTTTTTTGAGATAATTTTGGATCTTCGGTAGTGTCGTAGTGTATAGCAGTCATCATTCACTTGTATTAGTCATCAATTTTCTTAGTCATTACTTTTATTAGGTTTAATTATAAACTTTGAATTGTGTAGAAAAAGTAATAAAAAGTATATTTAGATTTTATAGTTAATTTAAAATTAGATCGTGCACATCACGATGATTGTCCAAAAATATATATAAATACCAGATAGATTATTATAGATTATTATGGATTATTGATTATTATATACAATAAAATTAGCTCCGATCCATCTTATCTATATATTCCTAAACGATATCCTGGTGGCCTAGCCACCAGGATATTAATTCTCTAATATTAGGCAACCAAATCCAACCATTATATTCCTCCTATTTTTCATCTTAAACATCATTGATCTTTCATTAATATTACGGGCAACGACATTTAGATAACTTTTTAATATACCTAGAGCAACGAGAAGCCCATCTCATTTTAAAAAGAATTGATTTTTTAAGATATCTATAGCTTGATCTAGGAAAAAGCGCCGAACCAACCAAATACACGGAGTTGAATATAAGGGATAAATTATCATAATGCCGCATTTTTTAGCTTCGAATATCATTTCCCTCACTATTAGCCCCATTCTAAAGTTGGTAAAAATCATCATTTGACTCTGCACAAAAAACAGATAGTCTAGGAATAGCCTATGTGGGACACTAACTCCAAAATTATTTGTTATATGAATATAAATATTAAAAAAATAGCGGACAGCCTTCTCCCAAATTTCTTCATAATATGGGTTAGAATCAAAGGCGCGAAAAAAGAGCTACCTCAAAACATGTACTTAAACGGCCAAAATTTATTCTTTTCTTATCAAATAAAGTTTTAAAAGGGCTCATTGAGGTACCATATCGTGTGACTGATATCGGTAAAGGCTTAATATGTCGACAAAATGTATTTACGCCTAATTAAACCCTCAAAAAATAAAACGCCTAGACTTAGATATTTTTTTACGAAAGGCAGCCTATTCTCAGCATATTAAATTGTTACTCTAAAAAACCAGCGATTCTTTTAATTATTAAGTTACCAAAATTGTATTGACAATATATAAGAAATTACCACGATAATTGTCCAAAAGTCAAATAACCTTTTATACAAGCTAATTTAGCGAGCTTTAATTGGTCCGGCAAGGCACACTGAAAATTTATTATTCGAAATTTGGAAAACACATTTACCCCAATAAGACGATGAGGTTACGATGGGTCAGCTTAATCTCTCAGAAAATTTCAATTATAGAGTTGGGGCTTGGTGCAGAAAGTATTGATGATATTGCTTCAATAATTTTCCAAATAATTGGAATATTTACCAAACTTTAAGAATTAACCTTTCAAGAAACACTAGGACCACTATGGCCAATACTGTTATTGAAGAGTGTAGATTATTTTTATTACATAAATTGATAAATATTGCCAATCACGAGATATTTCTGGGCCAGTGCCAAGTTTGACATTTTGTTAGATTTTTTAACTTTTTTATTTTTAAAACCTTTCTACCCATTATACTGGGGAGAGAACGTAACGAGAATACTACAGAGAAATCTACGGACCCCAAATTTAAAACTTTATAACCTCAAAAATTTTTAGGTTATGAATTTTATTGTTTTGAAGATGTAGTGCTCAGGGCTGGGAAAAAAATCTAAATGGGCTTTTTTTAACAAGTTTTTGGGTTTTTTTTCCCAAATGCCCACAAACTCGTGGGCATGGCAAAAGAAAAGCCCCTTTTCTTGCTTAAAGAAAAGGGGCATGTTTAAAAAAAGCCCCTTTTCTTAAAAAAAAATTCCTAGGAGCTTTAAAAAAAAATAACCCACCCATCAAAATTTTTTAAAATTATTATAGAAAACATAAAATGGGTTTTTTTGGGGCTCTTTTTAAGAGCCATTTTTTGTGGGTTATTTTTTGCCCCTTTTCTTAGTAAGGGCTTTTTTTGAATTCTTATTTTGGCCCTTTATATTTGCCCCCCTTTCTTTTTTTATGTTTTAGGGGAAAAAATGAGCCAAAGTTTTTTGGCTCATTGTTTTCCCAGGCCTGGTAGTGCTCTTTAATTACAAACTAATTTATAATATCATAATTTACATTGCATAATTAATTAACACGAAGTAGAAAAAAATAAAAAATAAAAATGAATTTTTTTTTATTTTTTACTATTAGGGGAGACCGGGGCGAAATGAACATATTTTTGCAAAATCGTTGCTGCTGACACATTTTTAATCGAAAAGAAAAAATTAATGGCTCATTTTATAGATATTTCATTATATTTTATAAAATAATTTGTTTAACCAAAAAAAATATAATTCTGTAAAAAGATATTGAACAATGTATAAACCCACTAGTATTAACCATTTCGCCCCATATACGGGGTAAAATGAAACACCCATGGGGCAAAATGAAAGTGTGTAAAATTTATTAAATTTACAGCTTTAATTTCAAATAAACTTTATATATTGAAAAATATATATAGATTTAGATCATTTTATTAATAATTATATCTAAGTACCAGTGGCCCAAAAATCCTAACATCAAGGGTTTGTAGTCTATGTGAACAATGAGGTGGTATGTGACCACTTTAATCCCATTATCTTAAGAAAGTTCACTGCTTTTATGGATATATGAGATACTTGGTTATCCATAATTATAAGTGCATTTATTTAAAATATAATAATTCAATCTACAGCATCCTCAGTTGAGCATTTAACATATTTTACAAAATGTTTAAAATCCTCACAAACTCTTCTTTTATCCATCCTGATAAATTGCCACAACCATCACTCTCATTAGGACAATTAGTTAATTCGACCATAAACCTTTTTCTAGAAAAAATGAAATAAGGTGGAATTAATTGCCCAAACTGGATTTATGGCAATACACATGGTAACAAGGCTGCCATTTTTAGCAGAAACAATTGTTCCTAAATAGTAATTAATTAAAAAAATGTATAATAAACTTGCTTAACACCCTTCTGTGCAACCACTTTAGATGGTGAAGAAACTATTATTATTAAACCAGTTTCATCTAAATTGAATATCATGTGAGGTTCAAAATAATATTTTTCCATTAGATCTAATAGGTTCTGTTAAAACCATTGACTGCTTCTTTATTGAAACCAGATATCCTGGCTAGACTGGTACATTCATTCTTATAGAAATGATAGGGTTTTTAAATTGCTGAACCAATCAGGTCCAGCTAATTTTTGTTCAATCCAACTGGTAGGGGTATGTTAAGTATGACAGCATATTCATATGCTAGTTTTCTAATCTAATTATGGATTTAAGTTGTTTTTTTGAGGTCGCATTAAGTAGTGTTTGCAAAATCAATAATGTTCAAATAATATTAAGTTTTAAGTTAAAAATGTATTATATTCTTACAACGAAGTGTTTATTAATTCTTTTATTTATAATAATATTTTCGAGGTAACATTTTATCAAAAAAAAGCAAAATTATTGTTGCTTAAAACATAAATTTGAAATAGCATTTTTTATTTAATTGAGATTTTCTAAATTTTTTCAAATTGATGTATATGTTAAAAATATAATGAATTGATAGCTTGTTTAAAGATCTGCAACATATATAAAATTTATAGGCTTATATCCATTAATCATTTCACCCCACCAACCATTTCGCCCCGGTCTCCCCTACTTAAAAACAATTTGTTTAGAAATTTGAATTCTAATTAAGCAAATTAATTAATTTTTCAAAAATTATATGGGTGAGACTATAATCTATTCAACGCCGACAATTTTTTTTAGTTTTTTTTAAAGTTCAAACGTTTGCCGTTTTAAAAAAGATAACGGCGGTTTGACCTTGCAACAGTGAAAGGTTAACGCATAAATAAATAGGATACCAGTCCATGTAGCTTAATAAATTAACTAAATAAAATTAACAAATTACTGTAAAGTAATTTTTATATACAAATACAAATGGGTTTAGAGAAGATTTGAAAAATGGGGAATCAATCAAAAATGATTATAAAAAAAAACAATTATTTTTTAAATCTTGACCCGACTCGGGCACAATGAGCCTCATAAGAAATGCCGTAATTCAATGCATATACCAGGTGTATACAAAAAAAATGTGTGCCTTTTATTTATATTAAAATTGCCAAGGTAATTAAAGATTTTAGAAGTCAGGCAAGATATTTTTTGACCTTTCTCATTTATAGCACGAGCGACAACAATGAATATTGTGAAGTTATTCAAGAAATTCATTTACAGGTAATTTCAATTCCCAATAACTTACGAATGATCTGTATCTTTCAGCCGTTGAGAAAGGGATATCCAAAACTTAAATTTATTTTTTTGCATTTTTATGCATTAGCGTACCACCTGAAGGTCAGCCCCCCCCCCCCCCCCCCCCCCCCGCCCCCTTTCCACTCTGTCACATGTTTGAAACCCTCACTTAAAATCCCTTAAAAATTGGTGCGTCTTTGTTTTCTTAAAGACCCGATGCAGTTTAATATGAAACACTTGACCCAGCTTGCTAATTTATTCTAGTTGGGCAGCCGTTAACAAAGTTTTAAAAAATAATATGTCTTCAAATTTTTAATAAAATTTTCTTATTAAATGGCCATTAATATTTAACCTCGAAAGTCAAAAAACAATTAAACAAAAGTAAATTACATTTTAAGCAGTCCCCTGCTATTTAAAAAGGAGACTGGCATTTACTATACAAAATATGTCAAATTTTATGTTTAATTCTCATAATTCTTTCAATTAAATTTGTTTTCCTAATATCTATTATTTAAATGTAAGAGACCTAAAATATTTTGGCTAGGCTGTGGCTAATTTTAAATTTAACAAAAAAAATTTAAAATTCTACGGCTGTAAAAATAAAATATTAATCTAATTTGCCCGTTTTAGAATAGGGTGAACTCAAAATTTTTGAAAAAAAAAAATTTATAAAAAAATTTAAAATTTAAATTTTATTTACACTAATCACTTATATATTAATCAATGGCTTCGTTTTTTTTCTACAATTTTTTTTTACATTAGCCACAGCCTTTCTTACTATGGGTTAGACGAACCTTCAACTATTAAGATAGTATGCCGAAAAAATTTTAACCCAAATTTCTCTTCTTCTAGTAGCAAACCTCACTAAATACGACTGATTGGTTAGCATTATTTTGTAAATTATTAATTGCTATTAAGTAGACTTTTATTTTGACAAGAGGCCAAAGATATTGAATTTAATGGCAATCTTAGTTTTTTTATACGCCAAGATTTGGTTTTACAAAATTTTTTTATTTTGTTAAGGAGGTGGAAAAATTTGCTCGTTTGATCCCAAAGCTAAATAAAATGGGATTGGGATTAAGGGCGTAGCAAGTTGTAAAGCTTGGGGGGGGGGGGGAGTTTCAAAAAAATTTTTTTGCCAAATATTAAGGGAATTTTAAATGTAATTCAATTTTATATTTAATTGGTATTTAGTTTGGGGGGGGGGGGGGGGGGATATGCACTAAAAATCTTTAATTTGGGTGGGGATATGGCATGCTTGGAGGGGGTTTCATACCCAAACCGCCCCCCCCTCTCCTACGCCAATCATTGGGATCATCAAATACACCAGTAATTTTTAAGAATAACAGATTGATCAGTGCGTAAATGAGGTAAAGGTATGTTGATATGGTGAATTAAATTGTCCGCACTGATGTCCGTATTTCACTAAAAATTCACCCGTGCATGCAAGGTTAGGAGTACCTGCTAAACTGGTTTTACAGAATAATAATCGCCTTTTTTAATGTTTAACAGGTATGAGCTAGCAATACTTCATTTTTATAATTTATTTTTAGCGTATCAGCCTTTCTGGTCTTAGTTTACGTAAACCATCAAATCTCACTAAGGATATCCACAAATACAACTTCGGTAGCAATATATTATTTTGTAGACTTGACAATTTAGCAAAAATTTATAATACAGGTCTACAAATATCGATTTCAGCCAACAGCAAAATAATCTACATTACATCTCAAATATTTTTTTAATTCCTTAACGACCAATGGGACACTGCACAGCACGACAAACAAAAACTAGACAAATTTTTAATAACAAATTTTGCGACCTCGAGAATTAGTGAAAAATAAGAAATGATTTTTTTTTATCTATATTTAATTCAACGGTTATACTAAATATTTCGTTTGAAATAATGAGACATATTGTATATCTCCAACATCCACAAATAGGTGCGAAATACTTTACCGCAACGTCACGTGCAAAGTTAGTTTACATTTTCGTAAAATTTTATTTCTTTTACTTTTTTCGAAAAGTTTTATTTCAGAAAAAGCATGTTATGTGTATAAACTAAATTTAGCAACTTAAAATTTCCGTCTTGTTACAATAAAATTTTGGAAATGAAAATAAAAACCAGTATATTTTAGAAGGTTGATATTAAAATACTATTTAAATTTAACAGTTTATATGTTATATATAATATTATTTAGTTTTTAAATCTCATTTGTCTTTTTTTATATTAATGTTTATAGCAGACCTACGAAGTTAACGGAAAAAACGGTACAAGGATTTAAAGATATTTATAGTATGTTTAATCTTAAAATTAGCTTATATATATCAGTGTCAAACTGTGTTGCCTCGTGTTGAAATAACGAAAGTTTTTTATGATAATAATGACATTTTTTCTTGTTTAACATTAATAGTTGTGTAAATTTTATACATAATATTAAGTCCCTCCTTTAACCTATGGGGGGAAGGAGGGGGGACATTGAGTCTGGCTATTTTTCGCGATATAGCGGTATTTTAGGTCAGGTGTTCTTGCATTTTATTTGAGGGGGGGGGGAGTAAAGAGATTTTTAACATTAATCATAAATACATTTTGATTTTAGCTTATATTTAATAAGAAATTAAATTATACATTCAACTTTTATATTTATTCACTTACAACACGTAAATTTTATAAAAACGCCGCATCAAAATTTTTAAAAAATGCATTTTATTTTAATTATGAAATATTTTTATAATTAAAGATGTTTAATTTTTTATAAAAGGGCAACAATTGGTGTCAAAAGGCAAATAATTAATTTATAAATAAGTAAGGTTGGATATTTAATTTAGAAGATTTTTAGGTCCCTTATCCAAACGTATCAAAAACTGCCGGACCGATTTAGGTCTAAACTTGTTGTCAATAAAATTGTTTAAATAAATAGTATAAGTAAATAAAAATAGTAATTTTATTAAAATTTAAATAACTTTTTTATTAAAATAATTTGAGCAGGGCGGGGGACTTCAAAGTTGCTTAATTTCCAAAGGCATGCATTATGTTGGTGCCCTGATAAAATATATTACAAGATCTATATTCATTTACGATTCACAAAATATAATAAAATAATATTTATTTGTGCAGGGATTCTTTCGAATAACCATAAAAAATTTTTAATATACGATTTCATGGCGGAATTGAAAAAATTTGTATTATTTATTTATATATAAGTACTACAAGGTTGACATTATCTTTTGCCCTGTATGGTAAAAAAATGTCAAAAATTTTAAGTTTGGGAATCATTTATTAGCTCAAAGGCCACACAATGTCACTTCAAATCAACAACTCTGCAGTTTGCAAATTATTCGAATTACATCAATCCAAGTCCCCTTTTTTAAATGAATGGTCTTCTCGAGTCAAACTCCTTATAGTTTTTAATTTTCCATATTATTCATCTATCCCTACACTTCTTTACCTGTATTCTGGGATTTTTGATCCCCAGAACATTTTTTTCTGTGGGACTGACCCCAAAAAAGATCCATTTTTTGATTCTGATAATAATAATGATTATAGAAATGTCAATAGAGGTAATTCAGCATCATCCAGTGCCCATATTTTTTTCGATTCAGTTCCAAACAATGTCAACTTTATATCGATTAAAGGAGATAACCGTGGATTTTATATATACGAATGCATCACAAAACTGTGGGATATACTGTCAACAAACCAACTATCACCTTTTTTTAATAAAAAAGCCAGGAACGAGGACATTATGAGCGAATATTATTCCGGAATATTTTACATCAACGATGACACTTTGCTTAACCTAAAACGCGTCGTAGAGATAAAGTTTATAATCCTACTTTAATTAAGTGCAAAGCAAGCAGCCTGAGGAAAAAAAGAACTAGTCCTTAAATGTTTTTTAGGTTTTTTCTATGAAAAAAGCTCATATTTAAAGAGCCAAAAGAAAAAATGTTTAAGATTTTTTTCTAAAAAGCCCCATTTCTTAATAATAAAGGGCTTTTTATCTAAGGGGCTTTTTGGGTTTATAATAAAAAGGAATCCCATTCCAACTTTTGAATAAAAAAAACTAAAAAAGGTTATTCTCGGCAATAAATATAAAATTTTATTTTAAGTTAAATACTATATTGTTTTCATAATTAAAATAAATTCTTTGCCATTCTAAAATTAAAACTTGAACATGCAGTAATTTAAAACATTTATATTTGTGCCCTTCCTGGCTTACATTTGCTCGAAATATATTAAATGTGAACAGGCCTAAACACCACCAGGCTGTATTATATCTCATTAAACTCAGAGTGGCCTGCTGTAGAGTTAAAAGAGGCAGCCTTGATAAGTAAGCCGTTTCCTTTAAACTATATTCTTCCGATTCAAAATCACTGAAAATCCATTATTTTGTAATATTCAATGGAATCCTATGCACATAAAATTTCCACTGGGGATATTTTAAATTTTAATAATATTTTAATAAAAAAAAGAAGCTTTAAATGAATGTTTTAACCTTGATTGCACATTTAAAATTATAAAATTTTTTGAGAATGGTATAATTATATCAATAGGTATATTGAACACAAATTTTCCTATCATATAACGATTTTATTAATCAGTCCCAAACTTCCGGCAATAGATAATTGGAATACGGGGTCCTATAAAAGTAACTTTAATCGGCATTATCAAAGCAAATATCTGAATACCTCCAAATTTTTTGATTTGAGAGATCTTACAAACCTTGATCAAATCTATTCAAGCTGGCGACACCGTCGGCTAGCAAAGGTATGCATAATTGCGTAGTTGGTAAAAAGCCTTTTAGTGACTCTGTAAGGCCGCGAAAATTGGCATAATTTAAATGACTTAATGTTTGGAGGGCACGCATTTCTTAATCGTCAGCTTTGCATAATTAAAAATTTTATATGCCTAAAATAAGTATTTTTAAGCAACTTGATATGTTAATTAAAAATCGTTTAGTTTAAACTAAATAATTCCTGACCAATTTGACCCTTTAGTTACTAACGTCGTTTGGCTTTTTAAATTCGTTGTATAGTCTTTATAAATTAGTGCTCCAGTTGAAGGGCTGTATAGACCTTTAGCACAGGTCAACAAATTTTTGAGTGTTATGAGCCAACTACAGAGATCAAACCTGCCATCTAAGAAATTTACAAATTCGTTTATCGTTTTTTCAAATCAAACTTAATAAAATAGTTATAAACATTGAAAATTTAATTAAAAATATTTAAAAAATAAAAAAAATTCAAAATAAAAATATATTTTTTTGCATATTTATGACAGCTAAACTGTTAAGTCAAATTAATTCCAAATAATAATTTTATTATAACCCGATAATATATCGTGTCGTATTTAAGCTTGGACGCGGAATATTCTGTATTATCTAATTGCTGTTGTAAGAGCTTGATACACTAGAAAATTTTATTTCTAATTATTTGAGAAGGGTATATAAAAAAGATTCTAAAATATAAATGAGAAAAGGACTTTATGAGGATTCATGCTTCTATGTTTTCATAGACTTATTTTTTGTTTGATATTTGTTTACCTGTGTTAGTGAAGAAATAAGCCAAAGTTTATTAGCCCTACCCGTTTCGCTCTCCATAATTTAGTTTAATTCTTATATTATAGTTAGTTTTTTTTCGGGCTAGGAAGCTACTGGAGAAATTAAAATTATAGGGAACTTATAAAATTTAAATATAGATTTTTATTAATTTTTTTTAAATTATTTTAGTTACTTCTTTCATATATAACATACAATTTATTTCCTGTCTGTAATTTATTAATTATATTTAGCATTGTTAATTATTATTACAATATATTAATGTTGGTTAATAAATAAAATCTTTTTAATATTAAATTATAAAAATGATAATGATCAATTTTTAGGAGAATGTGTTCTACAACCGCTTTAACCAACAAAAAAATAGACTCGTGCGTGCTTTCTCATATATTCGTCAGGCTTGGAGAATAGAAAATTACGGAAACCGGTCAGGTTTTAACCTAATAAATTAATTATAAATTTTAGCTCAGCTTTGTATTGTGTTTGAAAAACTTTTACAATAAAATTACGACAAAATATTCGTGTTTTTTTAACTAACGTATACTTACTTAATCGAGTCAAAATATTTACAAATAACTTAGTTTATAGCCGGACGGTGTTGACTATTCTTTTAACCTTTTTTCCATTGTCTCATTATATTTGGGTATGAGATAATTTTCTATCGGTATAGTTAATAAAAATGAAAGACCAAGAAGAAGGCTTACACTTTTAAATTTAGCGGATCAGGCCATCGAAATGACATCTCCGGATGTACACGAATATAGGGTAAGAATTTTGGGAAAGAAATTCTGTAAAAATGTTATCTTAAATGTTATGTTTTTTTACCAGTTTACGCAGAATAAATTTATTTTCCTAAATTTGAGAGCGCGGTTTTTACAATGTGCTTCCGCATTAACATTTTTAATGTTAAGAAAATAAAGGGTATAATTTAAAGTAAGTAAAACATTTTATATGCGATATAAAACTCACTCAAAAAAAGTTAGAATAGAAAATTCACCTTTATTTTTTATATATTTACATAAAAACTTGCCATATAAAACAAAATTATCAAATTTTTTTACTTTATTTTGCAGCAATCACATAAGTGCTTCTCACTCCCTATTTCATACATTTGCAACTCTGGATGGTAATACTTGTTTTGGGTATTTTATCGTTCTTACTAGTAGAGAATTTTCACCAAATAAATTTCTCAGAATATTTTATCTTTACTATTAGAGAAATTTTAACCAAATAAAATTCTCAGAATTCTACAATAAATAATACTAGAGAATTTGTAACCATGTAAAATTTTGAGAACTCTGTAATCTACAACACTGGACAACAAAAAAAAACAACATAAACGATTTTTTAGAATTTTGTAAAGAATTTTCCTGCGATAACGATCCCGGGTTTAGTTTTTTTCCAATGCCTCCGCGTCCAAAGTTCAGAAAAAAATTTACAAAATTTCTTTAACTATTAATTTTCCAAAATATTTATTGGCATATTCAGCCTATAAAACATATATAAAAAAGGTTATTACATAAAATTTGTAGCAATTTACTTTCAAGTTATTTAGGATTAAAAAACGGAGTTTGTGACGAAAACCACTAATTTTACAAAAATAAAAAAAAATTAAATATTAAAAAAAAATTTAAACCCCTTACGTTATAATGTTTTCGTTATCTAAATATATCTTAAAACTTTTGTCACTACCCGTAGATTTTATGATATAGAAGCCTAAAATACCCCAAAAATCAAAAAATCTCAACTTTGACACCGAATAACTAAAAATTTGAGGCATTGGCTAAAATTCTGATTTTATATTCGTGATCAGCGCCAAAAACTTCACCAAAAACCATAGTTGCCATAAATGATGCTTAGGGTCGTCCAAATTTTGTTGTCCAGTGTAATACAAGAAGATTTTTTGATAATATTCTTAAGAATAATAATATGCATTTGGTTTTTTCAAATAATTATAATTTAATTTAACATAAATTTTTTATGGAAATTTTTTTAAAATTTACAAGTAAAAACTTATTCATTCTAAAAAATAACTTATAATGGCTATTTTTTATTTTTTTTTCAAAAAATGTGCCACTGATTACAAGATAATAGTTTTGAGAAGTGTTTAGCAAGGGCCGATCCTTCCTGGCAGCGTAAGCGAGGCTAGGCGATTTTTCATAGGTAATATTTTTTTTAAGCTGAAACATTAAAAAATGGGTATTTTAGCCTTACTAAAACAGTAGATTAACTATAGCAATGTATTTCAGGTGAAAGGTTAGGCTAAGATTAAAATGAGTTTAAGCTATGCTTGTTGGGTTATTCAGGAGTTAGGATTAGCCAAAGGTAATAAATAGTCAAAGTTAACTCCCGGTTATAACTGATATTTTTCCTAATTTATCCTGATTTCTACTGCAAGGAGTTTTATTTATGCAACTCTATATATGCAAATAAAACGGAATTTAGTGGCCTTTTTTATTACATTTACTTGATTGAACCTAAGGGCATGTGCAAAGGGAATTTTTATTTTCGTGAAATTTTGTAAATTTTGAAAATTTTAAAAGTTTTATTTTTTTTTAAATTTTTAAAAAAATTTTTTATTTTAGAAAAAGCATTTCATGTGCATAAACTAAACTTAACAACTTTTTAAAATTTGCTTTTTATTACAAAATTTTAATTTAATTCATCAAAATAAAAGCTCACTTTGTACAAGCTTTCAACAAATTTCCAGAGGAATATAGCTTATACAAAGTTTATTTTTGAGGGCAATTGATCAGAAAGACAGTTTTAGGTTTGTTTTTGTTTATTTTACATTTTAGTTCTTGTTAACAATAAAAACAGAAGCTCATTGATCTGGATAATCTATTTTTAAATATTATATATATGGTCAATTCCACCTCAAATCGACAATTTTCCCTCGAAGTCTCAGTTTTGGCTGAAAATTGGTACACTGGTAGGGTCCTTGGGTGCTGATAAAAACCTAAATTTTTTTTGACCGGAAGTGATTTTTGACCGAGATATGAGCAAAAATATTTTTCATTTTTTTGCAAAAAAAAATTTGAGGCAACTTTGCGCGCATGTATCATCAAAGGTATTGTAGCTAGAGTCATAATTTTTTTTTATTTTGAAGATCGTAACAAGGGCTACCTTAGACGCAAAAAATATTAAAAAATTTATTTTTTAAGTTTCTAAAAAATTAAAGTCAAGTTTAGACACAAATAGCTCAAAAAACGTATCTTTATTTTTTTTTTTGAAAAATTTATAAAACATGGCCCTCAATAATGTTAATAAATATATGATCTCAAAAGTTTGGGACCGGGATGACTTTTAAAATAATTTAAAAAATTCAATTTTTTGCCATAATTTTGGGACCTATTTATGCCCTTAAACTATATTAGAAATGCCAATGTGCTAAATTTGACAGTATTCAAAAAGCAGGACATATGGGCAATTATATTAGACCATAATAGTTTAATTTTTTTGATTATTATTATTATTAAAATTACAATGAAAAAGTTAAACTCAAAACCGAAAAAAGTGAAAATTTTGCCTGTTTTCAAAATCGACTTTCTGGTTAACCAGAATACCTTTTTTTAATATTTAACATTTATTTTATAGATAAATTATTGATTAATTACATATGATAGCCCCAGTTTTTTTCATTCGATTTTGACGCTTTTACAATAAAAATACCAAAATTTGCCAAAAAACAGCAAATTTTCAGGTGTCAAAAAACTAACGCAGATTGTATTCGTCTGTGCAAGCTTATTTTTTTATTATTTTTGCATAACTAACTAATAATATTTAGAACCTATATAATCAGTCATAATTTGCCTGCTTAAGTGTTAAAAAAATAGTATATATGTTATGTATAGAAAATCTTAAAAGAACGAGATAGGTAAATTCCAAAAAAAGGAGATTATGAAATCATTCCATTATTTTAATTAAATTTGTAATTTTTTATATTTATTAAAACATATTTTGTGTTAAAATTCGTTAGGAACACATTTAGTTATTAAAAACTTTAGGTCAATGCCCAAATCCATACGCTTATAGAATCAAGTAATAGTGATATTTTCTCTTTCTTTCATAGTGCGTCTTTATTATAAAACTAAGATGTAAATGGAACTAAAATTGTTGGTTTTTAAACTTTATTAAGGTCAGTTAGATATATTGTATGCCTTTCTCTAAATAGCCTTTTAATAACATATTTGGCATTTGTAAAAATTGGTAAAAAAGACTGAATGTCTACATTTTATTTATATTAAATTCGGTCTAATATTTAGTCTTAAAATTCATCATTGAAGCTAATTCTGCCCGTTATAATCATTTGAAATTGTTTAACCCTAAAACTGACTTCTTTAAAGTATTTATAATATCAAAAAACCATATATAAATGTTTCATAAAATAATTGACTTTTTACGCTTATTTTATGTTTGTTGATAACACTGGACAACAAAAAAAACAACATAAACGATTTTTTGAGGGTTTTGTAGAGAATTTTCTTGCGATAACGATCCCTGGTTTAGTTTTATTTCCAATGCCTCCAATTTTTTTTAAACCACGTCCAATCAGAAAAAAATTCACAAAATTTCTTTTACTATTAATTCTACAAAAAATCTATTGGCATATTCAGGTTCCTTATTAAAAACATATCTAAAAAAAGTTATTACATAAAATATTTAGCAATTTACTATCAAGTTATTTAGGATCAAAAAACGAAGTTTATGACGAAAACCACCAATTTTACAAAAATTAAATATTTAAAAAAAATTTAAACGCCTTACGTTATTAATGAATGTTTCCGTTATCTTAATACATTTTTAAACTTTTGTTACAACCCAGTTTTATGATTTAAAAGCCCAAAATACCCCAAAAATCGAAAAATCTCAACTTTGACACCGAATAACTAAAAATCTGAGGCATTGGCTAAAATTCTGATTTCATATTCGTGATCAGCGCCAAAAACTTGACCAAAAACCATAGTTGCCATATATGATGCTTAGGGTCGTCCAAATTTTGTTGTCCAGTGTAATCATAAAAAAAGAACATCTGTTGAATCATAATATTTTGAATAGGCCAAATATATTCTATTTTACTTTTTTTTATCAGATTTAACGTTGTTGAGGGCTGTTTTATTTAAAAACTATTGAATAAAGGAAAAAAATGAATTTTTACAAATTTATTTACCTTATTATTTTTTCTAATATCCTCCCAAATTTTTTTTATACAATAAATTTAACAAATCCTTTGAATTTTGCCGAGAATAAATATTGAATATTATGTACAATTTCTAATATTGTTCATTAAACTATAAAGGACTTAAAGTTAACAAATGTAAGCATACAAATTTTAAGTTTTTATTTTTTACACCTTAAAATTTCAAAAACCTTGGCAAATTTTTTTTTATTTCAGAGAAAGCTATGGGTACGTTAAAAAATGTTGGGGGAAATTTATGTTTTACAGCGATGTTTTATGTATAAAATGCAT
The DNA here is from genome assembly GCA_030555515.1 of Acutogordius australiensis. NCBI lineage: Eukaryota > Metazoa > Nematomorpha > Gordioida > Gordea > Gordiidae > Acutogordius > Acutogordius australiensis. The sequence continues at coordinate 12,662,288 of CM060245.1, forward strand.
TTTTAAATTTTTAAATTGATTTGGTAGTGACCCAGAAAGTCGGCTTTAAAGATAGGAGTAAAATACTGAAAATTACCATTTTTTTTGATCTGAAGTTCCCTTTTTCTTTCCAAAATTGACAATAGTATGAATCAAATAAATAAAACTGTTATAGCCTAACATTGATTGCCCCTATGTCTAACTTCTTATATATAATTAAATTGGCACATTTAAATATTTTAATATAGTGCAGGGAGCAAATTTTTGTCTGAGATCAAAAAAAAATTATTTTTTGAATTTTTTAAAAAAAGTCATGTCGGTCCCGAACTTTTGAGCTCGAATAATTATAAAGAATATTAAGGAGTATATTTTAGCAATTTTTCAAGAAATTTAAAAAAATGCTATTTTAGTTATTTTAAACTGAATATTCTTCATAAAATTGTAAAATTTTAAAATAATTTTTTTAAAATAAACACATGCAAGATAGCCCTTATTGTCTTCTTCAAAATAAAAAAAAATTTAAGTCTCTAGCTATAATACTTTTTGACTTATAACCTCCCAAAGTTGCATCAAATGTGAAAATTCACCTTGCAATTTTTTTTTCTTTTGCCCCTAACTCCGTCAAAAATCACTTCCTGTCAAAAATAAATTTCCAGATTATCAGATACCCTTAGATACTACCTCCATGCAAAATTTAAGCCAAATCAAAAGGGTTACTCTTCCCGGACTTGCTGGATTGAGGTGGAATTGACCATATATATATATATAAAGAAAACTCATTCACAATATTAATATGCCACACTTGTAATTGTTTAATTAAACTTAAAAATCTAAATAACAGCCTTCCATGAAACATGGGTTGACAACATAATTAATAATTATTTAATTTATTTATTTATAATGTAAAAAACATAATTACAACAATTAATATGTAAACAAAAATTATAATCAAAAAAATTTAAACATAATTTTAAAATAAACAAATTAGTTTTCTTTGCCTTTTTTTGCACCTAAAATATGCAAGAAATAAATATGAGCCTAAAAAAATATATTAAAAAAATGTATTATGTAATACTTTTGTAGTAAATATTTTTGACCATTTTCCTGCTAGAGGGTAGCACTTTTATATTTTTCATTAACAAATTGGATTCATTCTCACGTATTATTGCCCCTTCAACATCATTATCATAATGTTTTCATAATGCACAGTCTCATTAAGACTTTTTTCCATGAATTCAATAGCTGTCATTGTCAAAAACTCTAGATCCTCTGGTTGTTTGTGTATACTTTTTTTATTAAAGTTTAAATTTGTATTATCACTAATTATCGCAAGATACTCATACCTTAATTAAAAATTTAAGATTTTCTAACTCCAATTTATTCAAGAAAAATGAATCCCTTTATTTTGGTTAAAATTCTAGTATTATTTGTTGTTCTGAGAATTTTATTTGGTTAAAATTCCCTAGTAGTAAGAACGATAAGATATCCTGAAAATTTTAATCAATTAAAATTCTTTAGTAGTAAGGACGATAAGATACCCAAAACAAATATCACCAGCCTGCAACTCTAACCGAGCCATGTGTTAACAGATGATTCCCAGAAACATATGTCAGATCTCAGTGAATGTCACGCAAACTTGGTACACCATATGCAAGCCCTAAGCGATGGACCCGAAAACAAATTGCTAAGTTATTACGGGCTGTCCGATATTATTTACGTTCCGTTTCGGATGTTAAACATTTTCGTGGCCGCCTTACGGATCATGCGGAGCCACAATATTATGCTGGAATTGGCCATTCCTAATGCTTTCCATTGCGCAATACCTCGACTGGTGCTTTCTACCGAGTAAAGTGAATTTGTCCCGCCAGATGCTGGCCTTAACCTTTATTTGCCGGGATAGGGTCAGCCTTGAAATTAAAATTACAAGGGCGGGACAGGTCAAGATATTTATTAAAAATCTCAGACCACGCCGGGTCAAATATCTTTTTTTATTTTTCAAAGATAACACTACATTGCTACCATCCTTAGTAAAAAAGCCATTTAAAACCAGGGCTGGGAAAATTAATGAGCTAAAAAACTTTGGCTCATTTTTTCCCCTAAAACATGAAAAAAGAAAGGGGGGCAAAAATAAAGGGCCAAAATAAGAATTCAAAAAATGCCCATTCTAAGAAAAGGGGCAAAAAAAACCCACAAAAAGTGGCTCTTAAAAAGAGCCCTAAATAACCCATTTTATGTTTTCTATAATAATTTCAAAAAAATTTTGATGGGTGGGTTATTTTTTCTTAAAGCTCCTAGGATTTTTTTTAAGAAAAGGGGCTTTTTTTAAACATGCCCCTTTTCTTTAAGCAAGAAAAGGGGCTTTTCTTTTGCCATGCCCACGAGTTTGGCGTTTGGAAAAAAAACCCAAAAACTTGTTAAAAAAAAGCCCATTTAGTTTTTTTTCCCAGCCCTGTTTAAAACTAACGTGGACATAAATTACAACGAGCATGTTTGTCAAAATATAGTTGAGGATGTATGTTTAATTACTGCCTTAATGAGAAACTAAGCTTTAGGTAAAAATAGTAAATTAATGGCAGAAGAGGTGACAAATTACTGCACAACATGATTAATTAGATTTTAATGACCCTTTATAAGTTATTTGTAAAAAAAAATGTTTTTCTCCTTTGTAAAAAATATATTTTATTATGATACCACGAATTCGCTGAGCTGCAGTGTACACCATTTATTTTTGTCATCTATCTAAGAATTTTTGGGAAAAAAAAATTATGATTTGCTTACTATTTTTATTTAGGGCACGTGCAAAGTGAGTTTTTATTTTCGTGAATTCAAAATTTTGAAAAATTTTATTTTGTAATAAAACGCAAAATTTCAAAAAGTCGCCAAATTTAATATATGCACATAAAATGCTTTTTCTGAAATAAAAAATTTTTGAAAAAATTTAAAAAAAAAATAAATTTTCCGAATTTTTAAAATTTTACGAAAATAAAAACGCACTTTACACGTGCCCTTATCTGCAATCAGTCAATTTTTTATTCAGCCTGACTTTCGACTTAAATGCCGACAAATTATATTTTTCGACCGAGAGCTAAAACCCTGTTTTTTTACTTCACCCCTTATATATTTCTAGCAAATCTACTTCACTAACCTACACGGTTGTTTATGGTGACCCAGCCCAAACTCCCAACATCCTAACCTATTTTAGAGGTAACAATCAATGGGGACCGCACCGAAACAATATGACACGAATGCTTTCACACCTCAATGAGTCAATTTACGTTCATCCATTTAAATTAAAAATGTATAAAAATTTAGTGCCAGATGTAATTGCAAATCAAAAGTTATGTGAAATATTAAACGCCTCCTAAGGTTTTAGTAATAAATATCCTCAATACAAAATACAAATTTATATGTGGCAATCCCGTATCAACAAAAGCACTAGGCCATTTTCGGGGCGACAAAGAGCATAAAAGGGCGCCATATGATAATAATTATAAAAAATTTCTCCTATGTCCATCGGATAGGCGGCTGCCCTAAAGATTTGATATGTCGTTGGGCCGGAGTAGGTAGAGAAATTGTGGCCGGGCAAGTCCAAAAAAATTAATGAGTTTTAACTAAACCCCTTTCCAAACATTCGTTTCCCATATTTTTTATTATTTTAAAAAAGATTCAGCTTCTTTTATTAAATAAATCAAGCAGAGGGCCCAAAAATTATGCAATCAATTGACAAATTGAGCTGGGTAAGAAATTAAAATTCGCCCCAGGTTTAATCGCGTCAAAAAATATTTGATTATGTAGCTGGCCTTAGGTTAGCGGAAATGATCAAAAGGGTATATTAAAATTTTGATTTTAGAGAGTTGTTAAACACTATATACTTTTAGAATTTTGATTGTGAGCCATAAAACTCCGACGAGGTGCGAGAAACTATTAAGGCGCTTAACTTTATATATCCTATTTAAGGGCAGTTGAGTAAAAACTATCTGAAGGCTCCTAATTTACCGGTTATGCTTTTGCTTATTGGAGTTTGAGATCAAAGTGGGACTCAAAGTCGGCCCACTCGGATCCGGCCCGCCTGATAAATGGGATAGACCAGGCCGTAAAGCGGACCGGGCAAAATAATATGGCGCACTTCCTATCTCATATTTAACTTAGCTACAGTTGATAAGAATCAGAGCTCTCTCGAAAACTTAAATCTGATATATTTATAATTACATTTTTTAACTACTAAGTTACTTAAATATTATTTAACTTTCACTTACATCCTTTTTAGTGTTAACTATCAATTATATGCTTAAGATTAATATTGTTTAACAAACTATAAACTAACTTGATAAATTTTTTATTTATATTTAAATTTTTAAAAAAGGGGCCAGTTGCGCCCATTATGTTTTTCGGCTGCAAAACAACTTTTAGCACTTAGTTTATCAAAAAATCTTTTAAAATTAATAGTGATGTATGCAGGTTAAAAAGCATGGTTAATTATATTCAATTAAGCGATATAAGCATAAATAAATTAATGAAATTTTAACCCAAATAAAATTAATAATCATATTTATATAATTTATTGCTTATGTATATAACTAATGATACAATAATTTTAAGCGTAAAAATTTGGGCTGATTTTGGGTAATAAAAAGACAGACTTAAGTAACAAACGGGCTGGTCATAATAATAACGCAGATCGAATCGAAACATTAAAACACAAAGATGATCTTTCCTATTCTTCGTCTACGGCTCCTACGTCAAAAAAATGACTTGCGATGCTAGGCTTATTGCGGACCGTAATGATTTCGGGTGCCATGAATTCTTCGAAAATCATGACGATATTTAGACCTCGCTTCAAATTGGTGTATCGGCAGAAAATGTTTAAATCTTCGGCTGTATCATATGGGCCTAGGTAATGGTCGTTGAAGTAAATGAATCCATGACACCAATCATGCATTTGTAGGTAAAACCCGCCTTCCGACTTTAATTCAATCATATTTTGTATAGCCTCAAACCTCGCTGCCGAAATGAAGAACCTTGCGTAAAAGAGTTCGGGTCCATAGATCAAGGATAAAGAGTAGCTAAAAGAAAAATGTAATATCTGATAAGTGATTTCTCCCATATTTTCAGGCCGGCGTCAAATGCTGTTGTGGAGCCCTACCCAGCCTAAAAATAATCAGTATAATTTGTTTTTCCTTATCACATTAAGGAAAAAAACAAGATTGTAAATTGATTAAAATTTACAAATTATTGATATGTCAGACTTAAATGTATAACAGTTCAGCAAATTGAAATATTTTGATTTAATTTAAGATTAGGAGAATCTATCCTAAGGATTATCGAATACATTTACCGCTTTTTACTGGTCAAACAAACTCTGTATCATAGGTAAAAACATTGAAAATTCAAAAAAAAAATAAAATAAATGAGATCCCAAAGTTTTTGAAAAAAATTATTTATCTATATAAAAAAGCTAAATTGTTAAATTTAAACTTTAAATAATATTTTTATTATAAAACGGTAATAAAACGTGCCTTATAGAGGTGGGGGTTTAGAAAATTTTGTATTACCTAGTGTTAATGTTATAGCTTAATATAATTAAAAATTTAATCTCATCAAATCAAAAATGAGGCTAGAGTTAAGTTAAATGTAAAAAAGATATTTTTTAATTTTGTTCCCCTGTTGTCGATATCGCAATGTTAGCCAATTTTTTCAAATTTGACTATTTTGCAATGCACCGTAGGCCCGAGTCTCATGAGTGATTGTAAACATTTTCGGCTCAATTAATTAAGGGATCTGCAAGGCCGGGCGAGAAGGGATTTTGACGTTTATATCTAATTGTACGACACCTAAACCTAATTTAAAAAATAATAACTTAACACAATATAAAAATTTCATTGGTCTAGATAAAAAATTTTCAAATGTAACTTATCCATATAAATCACTGATTCTAAGCCAAAATTCTCGTTTTCCAAGATTTTTGCTTAAATGATGCAAAATTTTTCGGCCAATATAGGCTTTAGACGCTCCCCAAAAAATATTCCGCCGGCGTAAATGCGTTTTAGGCGTTGACTGTACGTGGAATATTCTGCCGGCGGTATATTGCGTTTGGACGGTGACATTTGTAACTAAGTTTGATCATTTAGGTGAATAAAAAGTTTCATTAAGTTCCAGTAATTTTTACAAGAAAATATATTTTTATAAAACTTCTTTTTTGTGAGGGCTCAAAATTACATTTTTTTAAATATTTTTAATAACTATTCTATTTATCTGTCTGTATAAGGTCAGAAGACAGAGACCACACGATTATTAATTGGATCCCTCATATTAACTGAGCTGTTTTACACGATTGAACTGTTTCCTTGCAACGGATGTTTCCTCAAACTTCCCATTTATCAATTTTTACTTTTAAATTTGTTATGTCATTTAACTAAATTAGTTCAAACATAAGCTATAATCGAAACCTTAAATGTGATCAAAGCACAAATTTATAGTAGGTTTAGATTCATGAAAGTTTAAAAATGTCGAATTCTTCAGGTTCGCTATGGTGTAAGATTTTTTTAGACATTTTTTTTCGAGGGGGAAATTCCAACATTCTCAAAATATATATTTTAAATCAATTGCAAAACCTGAAAATATCTATGACGGCTAGGGGTCAAATAACGAAATATTTTTAACAAGATAAGATCATTAGTGGTATTTTAGAATTATACCCTATGGGCCAATTTCGCTTAGAACTTTTTTTTTGATTCATTTTGGTCCCGAAAAAAGCTACTGGGTGAATTGTCTTTATTTTCGATGGGTGAATAATGTTTTGTCCTAACAATGAATCGATATAAGGCACTTTAAAAATCTCGTATAAATTCTGGTTAGGTACAAGGTAAAAGGCATCCCAAACTTTTTCATTGATCTGCCTTCCATTTATTCTAAAACTAATTGGGATATCCATTGTTTGCTCTGGGCTGCTGTGGTGGCATTCAAAAAAGAAGACGCATAATTGATAATAGGCTTTATCGGCTGGAACAGTTAAATTGTGCCATATAGGCCGGTAAGCTTTATTGCTGCTCAAGCGTTTATGGCCCTTTTTACATTCGTAATCATAACTTTCCAGGGCGTCATCAATAAATACAACTGATCGCATATATTCATAACCCTCTACCTCTATGCTAATATCATTTTTAGGGCCTGTCGGATTCGAGTCATGTAGAGATATTTCTCTCCGGCAGTATAAGTAAGCAGCGTACTTTTTCACCTGCTGCTTGTAACTATCTATTTTTTGAAAATTCGTGCCAAGATTGATTTGTTTAACTCGTACATTCAAACTCGTATGTAGGAGCCAAGAGACTAAACCTTTAAATTGCAAAGTCGCATCGATCCTTATATTTTTTAGCCCAATAACATCGAGAATGCTCTTTGATGATCCATAAACTGTTGGCTTACATTCCGTGTTTTTGTTACTTTTCAAACAATCAAGAAACTCTTTAACTTGGCGAGTAATCAATTCACGTGTCTTTTTGTCCTGGCGTTTGACATTCTGCAATGAGATTAGGGGTTGAAAATCTTCGTCATTGGCTATTATATCCTTTGGATTATACCTACCATCCGACAAATACTCTTCTTCCATGCATTCTAAAAATTCGGAATATGCTTGAAGTACTTGCCACACTGGGAAAAATAGATCGGTAGTAAGCTCTATGATTTTATTTTCATCATTGTGACGGGATATAGCATATTTTTCGAATGACTTAATTGAATGCCTAGAAGATTTGGGTTTAACAGGATAATACTTTCGTATTATTTTAAGTATATCGCGGACACAGGTATATATTTCGAGATATGTGTCAGAAAAGTGGTCATTGTTAATTTGACAAATAGCGAGAAGTTTTAAGGCTAAGCGCAACTCTCCAGAATTTTTCCAATACGTTATGCAAGGAACGGGGTTAACGAATTGGAAAATATCCGGCCCCACCATATTATTTGTGGGGCAAACAACTGTTTGATTTGAATATTGATCAATCCCAACACAGCTGTTTTTCCATTTAATTCGATGGAATGAAATGTTTAGTGAGCAATCGGGTATTAAAACTCCAAGGTAAAACAGGAAAAAAAGGGCTATAAAAAGCAAACATTTTAACCTGGTCGGCACCACTTTGTAAAAATTATACTTGAAAATACGGGTGATCATGTGTTAGTTATATCACGTCAAAATTATATGGAAAAACTAAGTTAATGACTTATGCCGTTAGGAGAACATTCAAAAATTCTGGAAAATCTAGTTTCATATTTTTGTAAACAAAATATTTAGGTAAACACCTACTTTTTAAGAGCATTTCATCCTACGAAATGCAAACGCCACAGATTGAAAATATTCAAATGTTTTTAACAGTTGTTTCTAAAGATTTTCAAAAATCCCAGCACTAAAACGGGCCGACTTAGAATTTACAGATGGGTATGCTGAACGAGTATTCTGCAGGTTGGTCCGCCTAATAACAGGTTTGTATACGACTCCTGCGAGACCCGGGCAAAAAAACTTACTTCTGGCATTTTTTTCTCATGCCAGAAATATCAAGGTGCCACAATTGAATATAAAAATAAGTAAAAAGTGCTACAATTGATCTAAGAATTGTATGTTTTAAAAAAAGTACCCAAATACATTACGTTTTTTGCCTCTTTTGACACCAACAAATATCACTGTTACAAAAAATAATATGAAAACATAAAAGCATGCATCCCCTTGTTTCTTACGTCTTTGGCTCCTTAGATCCGTCCATATCGAAAAAAATAGCTTATTTGACAGGAAAATAACATGAAGAAAAAAATTTAAGAATCTTTTTACATAAAAAAAATTCATCATAACTTATATGGTCAATTCCACCTCAATCCAAAGTCCGGGAGGAGTACCCCTTTTGATTTGACTGAAATTTTGCATGAAGGTAGTATCTAAGGGTATCTCATAATTTGGAAATTTTTTTTGACCGGAAGTGATTTTTGACGGAGATAGGGGCAAAAGAAAAAAAATGCAAGGTAAATTTTCACATTTGATGCAATTTTGGGAGGTTGTAAGTCAAAAAGTATTATAGCTCCTAATTTTTTTTTTATTTTGAAGAGGACAATAGCTATCTTGCATGTGTTTATTATTTTAAATTTTTTTTTTTAAATTTTTAAAATTTTATGAAGAGTATTCAGTTTAAAATACCTAAAAAAACATTTTTTAAATTTCTTGAAAAATTGCTAAAATATACTTCTTAATATTCTTTATAAATACTCGAACTCAAAAATTAAAAAATAATTTTTTTTTTGATTTTCAGACAAAAATTTGCTCCCTGCACTATATTAAAATATTTAAAAGTGTCAAATTTTATTATATATAAGAAGTTAGACAAAGAGGCAATTATGTTAGGCTATAACAGTTTTATTTATTTGATCATACTATTGTCAATTTTGGAAAGAAAAAGGGAATTTCAGATCAAAAAAATTGGTAATTTTTAGTATTTTACTCCTATCTTCAAAGCCGACTTTCTGAGTCACTACCAAACCAATTTAAAAATTTAAAATTGCATTTTATACATAAAACATCACTACATAACATAAATTTCCCCCAACATTTTTTTAACATACCCATAGCTTTTTATGAAATAAAAACCAAAGTTTGCCAGGTTTTTTGAAATTTTAAGGTGTAAAAAATTAAAACTTAAAATTTTTATGCTTATATATGTTAACCTTTACTAGTCCTTTTTTGTTTGATGAACAATATTAGAATATGTGCATAACTCTCAATATTTATCCTTGGCGAAATTCAAAAAATTTGTTAAATTTATTGTATAAAAAAAAATTTGAGAGGATTTAAGAAAAAATTAAGGTTAAAAAATTTGTAAATATTTATTTTTTTTATTTAATAGTTTTTAAAAGCAGCCTCAGCAACGTTAAATCTGACAAAAATAAATAGATTAGAATATATTTGGCCTATTTAGAATATTATGATTTAACAGATTTTCTGTTTTTATGATTATCAACAAATTTAAAATAAACGTAAAAAGTCAATTATTTATGAAACATAGTGATATGGTTTTTTGATATTATAAATACATAAAAGAAGTCAGTTTTAGGGTTAAACAACTTTAAATGATTATAATTGGCAGAATAGCTTCAATGGTGAATTTTAAGACTAAATATTAGACCCAATTTAATAAAAATATAATATAGACATTCAGTCTTTTTTACTAATTTTAACAAATGCCAAATATGTTTTTGAAAGGTTATTTAGAGCAAGGCTTAAAATATATATCTACCGACCTTAATAAAGTTTAAAAACCAACAGTTTTAGTTCCATTTACATCTTAGTTTTATAATATAGATGCACTAGACCTTTTAAAGAAGGAGAAAAAATCACTGCTACTTGATTCTATATACATATGAATTTGGGCATTGACCTAAAGTTTTTTATAACTAAATGCGTTCCTAACTTTTAACACAAGAACATGTTTTAATAAATAAAACAAGTTACAAATTTAATTAAAATAATGGAATGATTTCAAAATCTTCTTTTTTTGTAATTTACCTATCTCGTTCTTTTAAGATTTTCTATACATAACATATATACTATTTATTTATAACTTAAACAGGCAAATTATGACTGATTAAATAGGTTCTCGAAATTATTAGTTAATTATGCAAAAATAATAAATAAATAAATAAGCTTGCACAGACGAATACAATCTGCGTTAGTTTTTTGAAATCTGAAAATTTGCTGTTTTTTGGCAAATTTAGGTATTTTTATTGTAAAAGCGTCAAAATCGAATGAAAAAAGCTAGGGCTATATGCAAGGATTGGAACTCATTGAAAAAAGCTGGTACTAAGTTCCGAGTTCTTGAGATAATTTTCAAAAGAGCTGGAACTAAGTTCTTGGAAGTACCGACGAGTTCCATAATATCGGAACTCAAGTTCCAATTTTTTTTACTATAGAGATACAAAAAAAAGATATATTACACATTGCACATTCAATTTATTAAACCATATAAAATGTATTTTTTATTAAGCTTAAAATTCATTCCAAAAAAAGAATATCATTTAAAATATCATCCTTTAGCCGATTTATTTGGGAATCTAAGATAAAGTTTAAATAAGAGAATAATCTTTCCACACTGACCTCGGTCAAGGGGACCGATACAACAGAAGCTAAGTTTGTTAGTAGAGAAAATTCAGCTTTGATGGCTACCCACCAGCTTCTAATATTTTCATCCGCCTTAAAACGCGGCAAATTCTCGTATTTTAAAATTTCTATGTCTAATTGCTCGTATATCAGGAGGGCTTTTGGGTCATCATGGTTATAACATATTCTTTAAAACATTCTCTAAAAGTGAAAATTTTTTCTGTCATCTTTTTAGAAGAATCTAAAATAATTTCTTCCTCGTAATTACCTAAATCTTTGCTTTGAAGAGAGAGGGATTTTGATAAAAAAAATTCAGAAACTTTTAGCCTTCTCGCATTTGTTATTATTTAATTTGAAGTAGAATCTTTTATCTAGAAACCGGCCACAATTTACTAAGTCATTATCTAAAAACTGGAATTCTCTTTGTTCAATAAAATGCAAAAGGGATAAAGAAAAAGCGGCTGATTGGGTTTTTAACATTGCTTTGCAGAAATAATTATTTTGTAAAAAAATTGCAAACATATTTGAGCCTGAAGCTCTTTTGTTAAGATTGCTGCGGGGCCTAATGTTTCGACTTATTTATGAAAAATATTTCAAATATCATGGGTTATTTCCAACTCACTTAAAATATTTTTGTGTTGATCAAAAAACGGTCTCAATTTAATTAATCTATGTATACAGGTGTAAGTTTAGTTCCACCTCACCTGATGCATAAGTATGGATTGGGGAAGATTTTGGGATTTTAGCATTGCTGTTAAAATAGGCCTTTTAAGCTTAGCAGCCAATTGTCTTGCTACCTTGATTGCTAAAGTTATTTCAGGTGTGCTGACCAGAAAAGAGATAACTGCTAATTGAACCACGTGCGCAGCATTGAGATCAATGTTGATTGACGAGTTGAAATCATATATTTTACAAACCTCGTAAGAAACCTTTAATATTAGCTATTTTAAAAAGAATTCTATATTGATTGAAAAATTATAATAGGGCACGTGCAAAGTGAGTTTTTATTTTCGTAAAATTTTCAAAATTTTTAAAATAAAAAAATTTGTAATAAAACGCAAATTTTTAAAAAGTTGCCAAATTTTGTTTATGCACATAAATTGCTATTTCTGAAATAAAAAATTTTTAAAAAATTTTTGAAAAAAATAAAATTTTTAAAATTTTCAGAATTTTTAAAATTTTGCGAAAATAAAAACTCACTTTGCACGTGCCCATAGGTATAAACCGCCTATTTGCTTGGTTCAAGCTAGGGTTATAAAAAAATTTAAAAATATAAAAATTTATTATTTGTTTTTCAGACCAGTTTTAGAGGCTGATCATAAATCTGATAATAATTTTATTTAAGTATCACTTTGTAATAAAATAATCGCAAAAGTACTAAACCGCCTATTTGCGTGAGTCAAGCTAGGGTAAAAAAAGTTTAAGATTATAAAAACTTTTTAAATAATTTCTTTAACGGTTTTAAAGGCTGATTACGATTATTTAGAAAATATAATATAATTTGAGATATTTAAAATAAATCGCAATGGAACTCGAGAATGGAACTCGAGTTCCTCGAGTTCCACTACCTTGGTACTAAGTTCCAAGTTCCGAGTTCCATTTCAAAAAAAAGACGAGTTCTTTGAGTTCCAAGTTCCGAGTTTTGGAACTAGTTCCAATCCTTGATTCTACTACTTCATGCCTCCTTATTTCCAGAGCGATTGCTGTTGGCTTCAATAAAGAAAGCAGCACATCGAACTGTTCTCGTCTCCTTAAACCTGACCCGCGCATTTGACACATTTAATCACAATACTCTATCTAAGTTCAACATTAACAGCCAATATTATCCGTTGGCTTTCCAATTATATTCATGGCCGACAGGCTTATACAAATTTTCGCAACATCAATTCCAAAACTCGTATTGTTCGCGAGGGCCTCCCATAGGGCTCCGTGCTATCGCCTGCGTTATTCAATGCCAGGCACGATTCTAGACCCTTTTGGGGGGGGGGGCAGTGCCCCCCTAAAAGTTTTTAATTGCCCCCCCCCCCCCCCCCCCCCCGAGAAAATAATTGAATTTGCCCCCCCCCCCCCCCCCAAAAAAAAATACATAGTAATTTTATGTTTGCCCCCTCCCCCCCCCCCCCCCCCCAAAAAAAATTGAATTTGCCCCCCCCCCCCCCCCCCCCGAAAAAATACATAGTAATTTTATTTCTTCCACATAATATAATTAAATTTGCTCCGTCAAAAATATCTAAAAAATATTATCTTAAAAATATTTACTTTTTTTAAAAGTGTTTTTATTCATTAATACTTCATCCGCAAGACAGATCAAACTACAAACTAACACAGAAATATATAGAAAAATTTGATTTTACAGAAAGCTTTATATTTGTGAAAGCAATTCATAAATGATGCCTAAGAAATTTCTCACTTGTCAACAATCTTTTGATAGAATATAATCTAGAACCAAAGAACCTGATCGCACAATGCTACGATGGGGCGAACGTTATGCCCGGGGGAAAAGGTGGTGTTAAAGTATTTCTATGCAAAATGGCTGGACACCATGTCCTGTATATTAACTGCTTTAACCACCAATTGCATCTTGTTGTAAAAGATTGTCTGGATATTTTAAGTGAAGGGAAAGATTTTTTTGATAATTTTTCTTCCCTTCATAAATTTTTTCAACATGATGCAATCAAGGAAGTTAGGGAATGCGAGACCATACCCCGGCTGTTGCCCCATTGGTGGTGTGGTCACTACCTGCCCATTGTTTTTTTTTAAATTACACAAAAATATTTAATACTATTTTAAAAATTAAAATAAAAAAATTTTTATATCTTCAGGTCACAGGGCCGAATCGGGGTTTTTTGACCATATATATAATCATCTATTTATTTTTTTGTATTTAATTAAAAAATTATTTTATTTATTAAAAATAATTATAGATATATTTCAATGCAGAACGATTTATGTTTCTAAAACGTCTGATTGAATACACCATTGTTTGTTAGAAATTTAAATGACAATAGTTTATCTATGGATAAAAGAAAAACTAAACCTAAAGATATTTCTGATTTTTATTTATTTTCTACTCATAAGTTTGAAAATATTTTAATTATTAATGATGAAGTAAAAAGTATTTATTTCAATATTATTGATTTATTTATATTTTGATAATAGATTTTTTACCGATAATAGTTATTTAAAATCTTTAGATTCCCTTTATAAATTTGATTAACCTTTATTTTAGATGTAAATAAATTAGAGCCTCTTTTAATAATAAGTAACATTGATAAAAATTCATTATCTAAAGAAATTGACGTAGCAAAAAATTTTTTTATAAAGAAACTTAATAATTACAAAGAATGTGTTACTATTGATTTTGTTAAATTTTTATATGATTATAAAGATGCGTTTTCTAATCTATTTAACATTTTTCCAATAAGTTTAATTGGCTCTTCAACGTCGAGTTGTGAGGCCACATTTTCTTCTTTAAGAAGAATAACAACATCTAGCTGTTAAGTAATGACCTGCGTAAAGGTGATTTGGTTCTTCTAGGACAGGAATAATCATTAACTGGGGCGTTAAATTTTGATGAATTTTATAATTTAATCAGAACAACCTCTAGCATAAAATTGTTAGATTAATAAAAAACACTGCTCACAATCAGCTAATTATTTACTATTTTAATACATGGTTGCAATTTTTTTATGCGCATCGTTTATGTTCATGTTTTATTTAATTTTTTACACTAATATTAATTATTATATATAACCAGTGTTTTTTCATATATATTCTTCCAAATTAGCATACTTATACATTTTGTTTTTATGATAATCAATCTTATTTTACTATTCATTTTCTAAAATCCAAAGTTTTATATAATTCATTTTTATCATTCATATATATCATATTTTTAATTTTCATGCGCATTAATACCAAATGATAAAATACTTAAAATTAATTTCCAAATTTCATATCTTTTTAAGCAATTGATTTTAGTGAAAACAATTAATTTTAATTCATATATCCAAATTATAAACGCAATCATTTTTTTTATTTTATGAATATAATAAATTACTATTAATCTGTTAAAAAATTTTGAACATGGATTCTATTGTTGAAAATGTATATTTTTTGCCGTGACCGAAGGTCACGGTCAATTTTGCCGCCGAAGGCGGCAAAAAAATTTTTTCTGCCCCCCACGAGTTTTTTTTGCCCCCCCCCCCTTCCCCCAATGGAAAAGCTAGAATCGGGCCTGCTAGCATTATAAATAGAAGCTAGTATTGTTTATTACTTTTTCGCTCAATTGCTAGCCTCATTTAAATTGAAATGTGGCTTTCTGATGTATAAAACGTTTATAAAATTTAACTAACTTATACTTAGGGCTTTGATTAATAACCGATCATTATCGATGCCGGATGTGTCATTTTTGATATTTGTATGTCATAATAATTTGATCAAAGATATTTTGGCATAAAAAATTAAAAAAATGATTTTTAAGCTTATAGCTTAATTTATACTTAGTATATATCACGAGACTTTAGTTTTTATAATGACCTGTAATTTAAGCCGCCCAAACACTCATTTATGGCTGCTATATTTGAAATTGACTTCGACCAAAGCCTTTTTTCGTTGACAACATAACAGTCCGAAATATTTAATTTCTAGGGTTACGTTTTGTTAATTATTTAAATTTTTAAAACATATTTGGATTTAACATTAAGAAAATTTAAACCGTGTATTATCAATATATATTTTCAAATGCTTTAGCTCCTATGCCACCCGTTACAAATCTAACAGCGACGTTTGAAAATAATGACATACATTTGACATGGAACGGATCAGGGTATGATAATTGTGAGGATAATGGCCCAGTTTAATATGTTACACAGGTCAACAAATTTTTGAGATTTATGTGCTAATTACAGAGATCATGCCCTATCTTAATTCTCAAAACCGTTTTCCTTGTTTGAGTCAGTTAAGAAATGGAAAATGTATAAAAAAAATGTAAAAATTAATAAATTACAAAACAAATAAATTGGAATCTTTTTTGTATATTTACAACAGCTAAACTATTTAATTCCAAATAATATTTTTATTAAAAACCTATAATATATGTCGTATTTAGGTTGGAATACCAAATGTGTTCCATTATCTATATGATGTAAAAGCTTGAAATACTTAAATAATTTATTTCTATTGATATAAATAATATATGTTTTAAGTGTTTTGATATGCACATTAAAAATTCTTAATTTTTTTAGAGGGTATTCTTGACGCTGTCAATTTGGTCAAAAAGGCCATTATCAATATGAAAAAGATTAAATATTCCGAAGGCCAAAGAAAAGATAAAAAGGGAATATATTAGGGCGTCATGCTTAATTTGTTAAAGTCTGAAAAGAAATCTATAAAATATAGAATCAGAAGCACTTTCATATCTATAAAAATAATAAATAGTATCTAACTATTCTTTGCTTTATGTGATCTCATGTTATTAAAATGGTTTTGTATTCGCGTCGAGGTGCCGCCGCTACCACTTGTTTAGAATTTTTGCAGAAGTACCTTTTTGCTAATTATTAAGTGTAAAATATCTATTATTTGTTGGAAAGGGGCAAAAACTTTTATTAGAAATTCTTGCCTCTAAACAGTAGCGGTTACCCGTCATTGAACTAGGCTCCAGTTGGATTCTGGTTCTGAAAGAACAAGGTTTTCAAGATAAGTCGATTAGACCCTAAAATATAAATGTTAGGTAAAACATTGCTTATAAAATTTAATGAGGAGGCAAACACCAAATTAATTTATTTTTAAGTCTACAAAATTAATTAGTATGTTCTACAGGTAGGCGGGTGTAAAGCAAGCCATCAGCCAATCGATTTTAAACATATAAATTTAACTCAAGTTTTAAGCCTGGCCAACCCCAATCTAAGTTTTGCAATCATAATTGTGTCAGTTTGCCCTTAAACTTTTTATATTTGGCACTTTACCCGATGGTTAGATGTAATCACATTTTTTCTTGCTGCATTGCTCTAAAAAGATGACAGCCGCCTCTCTCATTTCTCTTTTATCATCCTTCTGTCCTCTTGTTTTTAATTTAATATCCAGTGGTTGGCCAGTTACGATGGGGCCCAGCTGTTGAGTTCGATAAAAGAGTGAATTGAGCTCTTTTGGAAACATTTTTGGAGAGCTGGACATAATTACATTTTTATAAGGTATATTTAACGCGTCGCCAGGAGAAATCAATCATTTTGGGTTTGCTGCATAGTCATATTACGCGTCTTACATTATTTACCCGGTAATGTGAAAAGCTGTAGTAGCTCAATACTCTTAATGGTAAAGCGGCTTCTACCTAACAACAAAAATGACTTATAAAATACTTTTTTGCAAATGAAAGAAAACTCCTAAATAATATTATACCAAATATTGATAAACTTTAAGGATATTAAGCTTTTACCTCAATATTTAAGTTATACAGAATTTTGGCACCCGAATTCATAGAATACCACAGGTTTTAAATAAAAATATTTTTTAAAGTTTGTATATATCAGTTACGCTATTTCAAATCCTTTTTTTCAAAATTTTTCAATGTTTATAGGTGGCTTACAAGGTTTGATTAATAAAACGGTAAACGGATCTAAAAATGCTTATGCTATCAGGTCAGATTCCGAAATAGGACTCAAAAATTTGTTGACCTGTGTAATTTGTCCGGTGTAATATAATTAGGGTTGTAGTTTATTTTTAAAATATTATTAAATTTAACGGCTAATGTCAAATAATTGTACATTAATGGGTACTCCTAACAAAAAATTTAATTTCTTCAAACTTAAATATGGCCACTTTAAAGATGAATTGTATTCACGAGCCACCGCCATAAACCGCTCAATCTATTAGCATATAAATGTTCCTGTTAGAGAAAAATTTAATTTTATCAAACTAAAAAACCCCAAAAATAACTCATATTTCCATATTGGTAAAGTTTTATGTAAGTGTGATCAAGAACATGATATTATATTTTTTATTATTTAGTATGAACTAATATTAAAACAATAACTTAAATAAGGACCTATATAGAAATCTATGTCCCATTAATTTTTTATTTATTTAATGTACTAAGCGGTTAAATTATATAGTAAAAATTAAAACAGGTATATTTTAACTTTTATCTTAGCGAAATATACACAGTATTCATGTACGAAAATAGCCTGGGTCCAAAAAGCACTGATATAACATTTAAAACGTGGCAAAACTTATATATTTCGTGTGACGCAATCTAAGAATTTTGGTAAAGCTTCTCAAGATGTTGCCATAAAAATTGCCAACGTAAAAATTTATTTTGTAAATATTCGGTTTATATTATAAAGTTTCTCGAGGCAGCTTAAACATTGAAAATTTTGGAAAATATTCAAAAACAAAAATTCATAAACTAAAAAATAGTAAAAACAATTATATTTTTATTTAAAAACAGCTAAATTGCTAAATAAATTAAAATATTTTTTATTTAAAATGGTGCCCTATTTAAGTTGAGGTGTTTAAATATTCTGCTAAACCTAAATGTTAACGCAAGAACTTGACCTACAAATTTAATTCTTATTTTTTGAGAAAAATTGAAGTTACAAGTTTACATATGGAAAAATTTTTTGGGGGATTTCTTAAGGAGGTTGAACTTGGCTATCTATTTGTTAGCATCTATGTTAGCAAAGTTAGGAAGAGGAAAACGGAAAAATTATTTGATATAAGGCTATCATGTTGATTATTGCGCTGGTGTCATGTTTGGCGGGGATCACACATTGATTTTTGTCGATCTGTGATTTTAACTTAATTGTAAGCCGCAATTATCGCCTTTATTTAAAACAAATTTTATATTATAATTTCATTATTTACAACAAAGGTTTTTATTTTTTTTTTGTTTAAGGTAAATTATTTTAATTTTAGTTAAACAAGATAAATCAATTTTTCATATTTTCTAGATAAATAATAAATTGCATGGACTCAAATAAAAAAATTTTTATGACAATTTTGTATCTCTATGGCGCATTGTCGAAAATAAAACTAATTTGCAGTATAATTTGATCTTCAAAAAAATTATTTATCTTTTGCCAAATCAGGAACGATTCTAGACCCCTTTGCCCCCCCCCCAGTTTTAAGTACCCCCCCCCCCCATAATTAAATTTGCCCCCACAAAAATATTTTTTAATTTTATTTTTGCCCCCCCCCCCCCCCCAAAAAAAATACGTAATAATTTTAATTTTGCTATCTACCCCCATAAAATTTAATTTGCTCCCCCAAAAATATTTAAAAATTAAAATATATTTACTTTTTCTAAAATGTTTTTCATTCATATCAACACTTCTCATCCGCTAAAGAGATCTAAATGATCAATTTCAATGCAAAACGATTTATTTCTAAAACTTTGGATTTAATACACGATTGTTTGTTAGAATAAAGAAATACAAATACATTTATAGATTTATTTAAAAACTATTTTGATATATTTAATACATTTTTAAATGACAAAATTTATTTATAGATAAAAGAAAAACTAAACCTAACAATTTTTCTAATTTTTATTTATTTTCTATTTATAAGTTTTATAATGATTTAAACATTAATGATAAATTAAAAATTATTTATTTTAATATTATTGATTTATTCATTGATTCTATTAATAATAAATTTTAGACCGATTATATTAATTTAGAATCTTTAAATTCCCTTTATAAATTTGATTATCCTTTTTTATAGATATAAATAAATTAGAGCCTCTTTTAAAAATAAGTAATATTAATAAAAATTCATTATCTAAAGAAATTAAAGTAGCAAAAATTTTTTTAATAAAAAAATTAATAATTACAAATGTGTTACTAAATATTTTGTTAAATTATGATTACAAAGATGCGTTTCCTAATTTATTTAACATTTTTTTTATAAGTTTGTTATTTGGCTCTTCAACGTCGAGTTGAGGCCAAATTTTTAATAATAAAAAAATTCAACATGGATTCAATTGGTGTACATGTATATTTTTTGCTGTGACCGTTCACGGCTAATTCTGCCGCCGAAAGCGGCAAAAAAATATTTCTGCCCCCCCCCCCAATTTGTTTTGCCCCCCCCCCCCCCCCTCTCATAGAAAAGTTAAAATTGGCCTGTGACAAAAAACATAACCTAAGTTTGAAAATGGTTTTAAAAATAAACTTTTAATATACTTTAAAAAAATGAACTATTAGAAATAATATCTCGGCCATCATATTTTCTAATTTAAATTTATTTTGCAAAATTGTGCAAAATGTTTAAATTAAAGGTCAACGAATTATGAGAGTTGTGTGCTTACTTCAGAGATCAGACATATCTTGATTTTTAAACCTGTATTTACCAATCAAACTTTGAAATTTAGCTACGATAAAAATTTTCAAAAAAATGTTAAAATAAAAATTTAAAAAAAAAACATTTAGCCAAAATGCTACTTTAAATTACGACAATTTAGGTTGGGGTGCCAAATATATTTTATAATCTAAATGTTGATGTAGATATACTTAGAAATTTTATTTCTCATTGTTTGAGGTAATAATTATAATCAAGTTAAAATATTCTTGAATTTATTTTTTTAGGGTATTATCGAGGTTGAAAAGTACGTATATTTGGTCAAATTAGGCCATTTTTCAATATTAACTGATTTAAATAGCCGAAGGGGGAAGAAACTACAAAAACGGAAAATATTTATGAAAAAAGGCCATCATGTTTATTTCTTATTTTATCATATGACATTTTTGTCGACCTAAGTTATATATAATTTTTCATTTTTAATTTGGCAAAAAAAAAACCACTACTGCACAAGATATTTTTTTTAAATAGAATTTTTGGCCGCCTAGCCTTCAATTATGCAGACAGATTTAGAATTATTAATTATGTCAGCAAAGCCGTAGTCAGGATTTTAAAAAAGAGATGCACCCAACAATAGCCTCTAAAAAATTTGTTTAATTTCTAACCATTTTGCGCTTATTTATTTTAGTTATTTATTTTATTTTAAATTAATTGGCGTGAGTCTCAGCAACTTAAATTTAATAGGATAGCTATATGAGGTATAATTTATTTATAAAAAAAATGTTTATAAAAAAATATATACTTACAACATTTAAAAAATTATATACATAAAGCATTAAAAAGTTTTATTAAAAATTTTAATTCATATTTAAAACAATCACTATTAAATGATAAAATAAATAGATATATATAAAATAAAGATTTATAATTAAATAAAAAGGTTTTAATAAGTGAAATATCCAAAACAATGTTATATACATTTTTAAACTAATATGCAAAGGGGAATATATATTTAAAAAAGCAGGTAAAACAATCATAAATTAGACTTAAGAATTAACAAAATTTTAACTAGCTTAAATGTTAAATTATTTGATTCAATAAAACATCCTTCGAGAGTCAAATTTGAACATCGTAAGATTTTTCAACAAGAATAATTTTCTCGATTATATTTGTATGTGTTTAATAAACGTCAGTAGCCATTGATCGCAAATAACATTTTATACGTTTCATTGTACTAAATTACCCTAGGCCGCACACAATGTTAAGGTGTCTAAATAATTAATTGTGAAACTCGTTAGCCCAATATATACATGTGTGGGGTTCTTGGCTTGATTTTAGGTATAATCCAACTTTGGTGGCCAAAATTTCTGCCTCGGAACATACTTCGTGAAAAATTTCTTCGCCGTTTTTTTAATGGTTTTAATACGGCAATAATACAAGAAGCGATTTCAATAAAGACGATGTCACTTTGTTAAAGTTTTTGACTAATTGGTTTTTAAAACCTGTGACCGTTGGGACTCTGCCACGTTTAGCTCTCAGCAGCTCGTTAAATGAGATTTAACACGCTTGGGTGACCTAGGTTTTTAGACCTAGGCTTATAAAAAAAGGACGGCTTTGGTTGGCAGTCGCCCACCCATTTAACTACTAACCAGGCTCAACGTTGCTCAACTCGTGTTATGGGTTTAAATAACTTGAATATTTATCGTAGATCATTTAGCATAAAATAAAATTTGGATCAACAAGACCTTTTAATTACTTGCGAGCTAAGCTCGAGTTCGCAAGTTACCTTCATCAAAAAAAATTTAATTCTTTAATTATATTAACAGCTCTACAAAAACAATTAATGACCCTAATTTATCGGCTAATCAAGTTTTGCAAAAAAAAAGTTATATTTAGTTTAGCTCTTTTTATAGAACTAAACCGACAAATATTTATAGTTTCCTTAATATATACAACACTATTTTGGATATTAAAAATGTTAAAACTTCTACAGCCCAAATTTAATTAGTGCGAGGCAAAATTAAAATAAGTCGCCTCTATATTGTTTTTGTACTGTTTTTATATGACCGGCCATTACGCTCCGTCGTAAGATTGTCTGACAAGTATGTTTAAATAGGTCTTCTTTTGCAATTATCGAGTAAGTTTTTATGGCATTCGCCTTTTGGAATCGTAAACTTCTGTACCTTTATATATTAGATTTTTCGTAGTTAGCAGATTTGCTGATAAAAATAAATAATTTATTCATCTCCAAATTAATTATTTCTAGTAAATGCCCAAAAAGTTAAGAACTTAAATGGCAACAAAATTAAGGTAGCAATATAAGAAAAGTAAACAGTCTGGTGTGGGTAACTGAGTATGATAAGTCAAACAGAGAGAAAACAAACATAATAGGCAAAATAAAATAAACGTGTGCACTATTAAAAAAGCGTGGGGACGAAGAGGGAATAATATAATAAAAAAATTAAAATTAAAATATAATAGAATTATTATAAAAAGTAGATCTATTGAGAGATTATCTATAAGGGCAATCTAGGCAATGCTGGGCGTCAAACTAATTATACTTAATATTAGGTTTTTAAGCAAAAATATCAAAAAGTGCATTTTAAGCGCCTAGAATCTGTTGGCTGAGGTGCCTAAGGGCAATTGATTGACCTTGCTCAAGAGATTAACATATTGCATGCGCACATTTGAATTTAAGGGACCTGCCGTATTAGATGGACTAAGCGGCTAACTAAAACCCAATTTTGGGAGCAGGAAGCGTCAGGCAATTATTATCAAAGCAATTGAAAATAAAAAGCCGGCAGGGAAAAGGGGCCCAGTGCCAGGTTTGCCCCTCACCCCCTGGCTAAGGCTCTGTATATCAGGATATTAATTTAATTCTGTTTTTACAAAGCGCAAAACTCATATGCAGCTTTATACTAAATATTAATATATTGAAAATATAAATAAAGTAAAAAATAAAAAGTTGGTAATACTTTAAATTTTTACTTATGTTAAAAGTTCCTAAATTGGCCAAAAAATTTTTGGAAAAATTATTGCATTTTTAGCTAAAAAAATTTGGGGTCCATGTAAAATTCTCAATTTAACGTATTTTCATATTTTATTTATAAAACAAGATTACAAGAATTAAATTTTCAACAAATACATCAGTATAATTTAGATCATGCACATAAGTTTATTGAGAGTTAAAAATTTACTACAACAGATGGCCATTGTTTATTGAACTTTTCGCCTAGCAATAACTCATTTCAGCTCAGTTGGAAATGTCCAATGCCCAGCACTCCAAACATTATTATAGGCTATTTGGTATGTGTGAAGGAATACACATCAAAGGAATGGATTTGCTATAACGTAGATGACAGTCATTGTAGCATGCAACATTTTATGGTAAGGTTTAAAAATATAGCCTTTTTTTTAAATCATTTAAATCTTGGTAAATTATGTTAATTATGTGGCTAAAATGTTCTATGTTCTAGCCTATATCCTTATGATTCCGAATTCTTGTTGTTGAGTTTCGTGAATTTATTGGAAAGTAAATAGGCAGTAATTAAAATAGTTAATAAAATATACTTTTTATATTTAAGACTTTATGAAAATAATAGTATTCAGTCGGCTAAGTTTAAATTTCCTAACCAAATCCTCAAATAATTTTTATCCTTGACATTTTATCAAAATAAATTAGAAAATTAATGCATTTCTAAAATTTTAATTGATATATTTTTTTTCATATTAACTTTTTGCCTTTTTGTAGGCAGTGAGCTCCTTATGTTTAATTTTCCAATTGGGTCTATTCTTCCTTATTCAAGTGGCATCTCATGTTGACGACTATCTTTTGGACCAGGTGAGTTTAGGTCTACCTCTTTTGCCTTTGCCTTGGACGTTAACATTTATCACATTGCAAAGATTAAGCTCACCCTTTCGTCTTTCAATGTGGCCAAACCAGTGATGCCGAATAACTTCGATTTTTGTATTGATGGAGTTATGTTTAGGCTGCCGATAATGTAATCATTTTGGATTTTGTCTTTGCGCGTCCTCCTAGAAACATTCGTAACATTCGCATTTCTGTCGTTTGAAGGATTCTTTCGTCAATTTTTCGAAGGTCCGTGGTTTCTAGGCAATATGTTATTACAGGTTGTATTATTGTTGCAGAAGCTTTACCTTTTATTTTAATAGGAA
The DNA here is from genome assembly GCA_030555515.1 of Acutogordius australiensis. NCBI lineage: Eukaryota > Metazoa > Nematomorpha > Gordioida > Gordea > Gordiidae > Acutogordius > Acutogordius australiensis. The sequence continues at coordinate 12,686,868 of CM060245.1, forward strand.
TTTTTTTGTCGACTAGGACACCGGTCAACGAACTCCATTTTAACCATCCGATTTTAAGTTTGTTCCTTACTTCTTGCTCAACGTCTTCATAATGTTGAAAATAGGCTCCTAAGTAAGTTGCCGAAGATTTGGACAAGAGACCAGTCTGTGTCGATCATCAACACTTCTTGTTGCGATCCTCCGAAAACTATGAGTTCGGATTTGTTTTTGTGGTTTTTAATTTCTAACTTGCACGTTTCCAACTTAGTACAATTTGGCGCAATTACTCCGAATTTTGAGTCATGAGCAGGATGTCATCTGCATAAAGTATGTGTTACGTTGGTTTTGTGGTACCGCTTTTTGATATCACGTCCATTACCGAAATAAATAGCAGGGGACTTAAAGCCGAACCTTCATGCACACCCTCATTAATTGTGATACCCTTTAAAGTTCCTCTCGAGCTTCTTACGTAAGTTAGGTTGTTGTCATACAAGCTCTAAACTAACTTGATATACGACTCAAGCACGTTTTCCTTAACGCCCACCATACTACTGCTCTCGGGATCTTGTCAAACGCTTTCTCTAAGTTTAGAACCAAGTAAGCTTCAGATTCTTTCTTGTGAAACGTTCTGTCAAACTGCGAACAGTGTGAATTTTTCTCTCATAAATCCGCATTGCTCAAATCCAATCTCGATAACATCTCGCATTCTGGTTTCAAGGATATTTTCAAATAACTTAAAGGTATGGGGCATTAGTTTGATGCCGCGGTAGTTATGGCAATCAAACGCGTCGCCTTTGTTTGAATATTGGTACAATGTAACTGTTTTGCCATTCGGTAGGTATTTGTTGAGCTAATATCAAGTTGTAGAGAGTTGTTAAAGCTGATATCCCCTCTTTTCCTAAGTATTTCCAGCATTCAATGGGTATTTTGTCGGGTCCCGTTGCTTTGCCTTTGGCGCATTCTTTAAGTAGAAGGCTAACTTCTGATTTGGTGTGGTATAAGGTTTTAATTTGGGGGAACATTATAAAGCTCAATTGCAGTATGGTCACTGTTCATTAAATCTTTAAAGTATTCTTTTTATCACTCCAAGACGCTTGATTGATCGACGAGAAGCCTGCTTTCTCTGTTTTGGATAAAATTTACATTTCAGTCACAGTCTCTCGATTGCCTTTCACATTGCTTTGCCATCTTGAATATCAAATATTCACTTTTAATGGCCATTTGGTTGTAGGTTCTCTCGTAAACTTCGCTCTTAGCTTGACGTACGACACTTCTAACGGCTTTGCATTTAAATTGATAGTTGAGCTTGTCGTTGATCAGTTGACTCTTTTTCCAACGTTTAAACAGCTTTCTCTTTTCTGTAATAGCGAGCTCTACTTTTTCATTCCACCACCAAGTAACTCTTTTTCTATCACGCCCTTTATTCTAAGTATGTCCTTGCCTGTCATTTTGAGTCTTAAAGAAAGCTGTTCCCAGAATTGTATTGGACTTTTTGTGTCCTCGTGGCTGTAGTCGTCGGGTAAGTTGCAGCTGATAGCAAAGGCTTCGTTTCAGTCTCTAAGCTTAGACCATTTGATTTGGGGGAGAAATCGAACTTTATTGTGTGTGGACTTCTGTCGTTGAAACATGAAGTTTATGATAAGGAGATGGTGCTGCGCTGATACAGTTTCGGATATAATCTTGTAGCCTTCATTTGTTTAAGCTGCTGTCTTAAGACTAGCATGAAGTCTATTTGAGATTCATTTTTGCCGCTTTGATAGGTAATAAGATGAGACCTTCTTTTTCAGAATAAGTGTTAGCTATAGCCATATGCTTGTGCAAGTTTTAGCAGGTGCCCCCATCTTCATTAATAACTCCATATCCTTTTACACCATGGGTCCTTTCGTACCCAGTGTTTTCTTGACCTACTTGAGCGTTAAAATCCCCAGCCAAATTGTTAATTATTTGGTATGTCTAATAACATAATTTCCACCTATTCACTAAATTCGTCCTTTTCTTGCTTTGTGAGATTGGTTTGAGGTGCATACAATGAGATTACATTGGTGACTTTTCCCTCGTTGACCAATTTGATCGCCATGACTCGTTCGGGGCCTCTTTGGAATTTTATAACTGCTGGTATCAGTGCTTGAGTTATTATAAATTCCACTCCGTCGTTGGTTGTCATTTCCGTTGAAAAACATCTTGTATCCTAAACCCATCATCAATGCTTTTCCTCCTTTCATTTTGGTCTCTTGCGCACACATCACATCAGTCCTTCTTTTAGCCATCATGTCCGCCACTTCCGCCATATTTTCATGGTCTACACATTAAGACTTGCAAATCGTATTTTTTTTTCGTTTAATGACTGGACCCTAATTTCTTCCCACTTGATGCAGGCCAGATACACCAAGCGGGTCGCATGCAGGGGACGCCTTAGCATTTGATTTATCGCTTTTGTTTGTCGTTTTCATAAATGTTGTTCAGAATTTCAGGATTCACACCCGCCTTCTCAGGGCTGACGGTGACCCGATTTGACTCTGGAATCCCTAACTAAAATAAATATACGTCTATTAAAGCCTACTATAGGACGTTCTAGAAAAAGAATAAAGTTAACAATTTTATAAAAAAAGAGTTTATTTTAATTGATATAAAAATAATGAGGATATGATGGTTGTTTTAGCCTTAATACATCATTTAAACAAAAATTAATTGCAATTACCTAGGTCTTAAACAGGCCCGATTCTAGCTTTTCCATTTTAGGGGGGCAAAAAAAACTCGTGGGGGGCAGAAAAAAATTTTTTGCCGCCTTCGGCGGCAAAATTGGTCGTGACCTACGGTCACGGCAAAAAATATACATGTACAACAATAGAATCCGTGTTCAAAATTTTTTAACAAATAATTTATTAAATTCTTAAATTAAAAAAAATGAGTTTATAAATTAAATATGTGTAAAATTAATTGTTTATACTAAATTTTGCTTAAAAAGAAATGAGATTTGAATCAATTGTAAGTATAATTTTATCATTTGGTATCATTGCGCATGAAAATTAAAAATATTATATATATGAATGATAAAATTGAATTATAAAAAACTTTGGATTTTAGAAAATAAAAAGAATAAGATTGATTATCATGAAAACAAAATGTATAAGTATGCTAATTTGGAAGAATGTATATGAAAAAACATTGGTTATATATAACTAGTTATTAATATTAGGGTAAAAAATTAAATAAAACATGAACATAAACGTTAAATGCGCATATAAAATAGTTTGTAACCATGTTAAAATAGTAAGCAATAATTACTGATTATGAGCAGTGTATTGTATCGATCAAACTATTTTATCTTAGAGGATTTTAATTAAATTACAATATTCATCAAAATTCAACGCCCCTAGTTAATGATTTTTCGTGTTCTAAAAGAACCAAATCACCTTTAAGCAGGTCACTACTTGTCAGCCATTATTATCCTTCTTAAAGAAGAAAATGTGGCCTCACAACTCGACGTTGAAGAGCAAATTAACAAACTTATAGGATGTTAAATAGATTAGAAAACGCATCATTGTAATCATATAAAAATTTAACAAAATCAATAGTAACACATTCTTTGTAATTATTAAATTTCTTATTAAAAAATTTTTGGCTACGTTATTTTCTTTAGATAATGAATTTTTATCAATATTACTTATTTTTAAAAAAGGCTCTAATTTATTTATATCTAAAAGGTTAATCAAATTTATAAAGGGAATCTAAAAATTTTAAACAACTATTATCGGTAAAAATTCTATTATCAAAATATAAATAAATCAATAATATTAAAATAAATACTTTTTACTTCATCATTAATATTTAAAATATTTTCAAACTTAAGTAGAAAATAAATAAAAATCAGAAAAATCTTTAGGTATAATTTTTCTTTTATCCATAGATAAATTATTGTCATTTAAAAAAATATTAATATCAAAACAATTTTTTAATTAATCTTCATATTTTTATTTCTTAATTGTTTAATTTTTAACAAACAATGGTGTATTAAATCAGAAGTTTTAGAAATATAAACTGTTCTGCATTGAAATTGATCTATAATTATTTCTAATAAATAAAATAATTTTTCAATTAAATACAAAAAAATAAATAGATGATTATAAATATGGTCAAAAAACCCCGATTTGGCCCTGTGACCTGAAGATATAAAAGTTTTTTTATTCTTAAAGAGTATTAAATATTTCTGTGTAATTTAAAAAAAAAAACAATGAGCAAGTAGTGACCACACCACCAATGGGGCAACAGCCGGGGTATGGTCCCGCATTCACTAAATACCTTGATTGCATCATGTTAAAAAAATTTATGAAGGGAAGAAAAATTATCAAAAAAATCTTTCCCTTCACTTAAAATAAGACAATCTTTTACAACAAGATGCAATCGGTGGTTAAAGCAGTGAATATACGGGACATGGTATCCAGCTATTTTGCTTAGAAATACTTGAACACCATTTTTTCCCGGGCATTACGTTCGCCCCATTGTAGCATTGTGCGATCAGGTTCTTTGGTTCTAGATTATATTCTAACAAAAGATTGATGACTAGTGAGAAAATTTCTTAGGCATCAGATATATGAATTGGTTTCACAAATATAAAGCTCTCTGTAAAATCAAATTTTTCTATAAATTTCTGTTAGTTTGATCTCTTTTGCGGATAAGAAGTATTAATGAATAAAAACAACCTTTTAAAAAAAAGTAAATATTTTTAGGATAATATTTAAATATTTTTGACGGAGCAAATTTAATGATATTATGCGGAAGAAATAAAATTACTATGTATTTGGGGGGGGGGGGGGGGGGGGGGGGGGGGGGCAAATTCAAGTTTTTTTTTTGGGGGGGGGGGGCAAACATAAAATTACTATGTATTTGGGGGGGGGGGGGGTAAATTCAATTATTTTTTGGGGGGCAATCAAAAACTTGGGGGGGGGGGGCCCAAAAGGGGTCTAGAATCGTGCCTGGTCTTAAATCATTCAAATACCATAAAATCGCAATAAAAATTTTAATCATGCCTGGTTGGTTGCGGACTTTTAGGCAAAAGAGGAATCACAAGCTGTACCATAAGAACAAATTAACTTTAAAAAAGATATATTTAATTAGTTAAATATATTTTTATAATATGGGTGAAAATAAGTTTTTTAGCCCAAAATACGTTAGGTATGCATTCAGTGTAAAATAAGATAAAACTAATAATTTAAAGAAAGTTGATTTAACAACGGCAAATTGAATAAGGTATTGTTTTTTATTTTTTAAAAACTTATAAGCTTTATTTTTTAATACTCGTGGTAACTTTTTGTAACCTTTATAATTAAAAATACATAAATTTTTTTTGTTATATTAGTATTGCTAAACTCTAAGATTTGATGAAAACAACAATTACACTGGACAACATAAACAACTTCAACGATTTTTTAAGAATTTTGTAGAGAATTTTTTTGCGTTAACGATCCCGGGTTTAGTTTTTTTTTCTAAGGCCTCCATTTTTTTTTAACCGCGTCCAAAGTTCAGAAAAAAATTTAAAAAATATCTTTTACTATTAATTCTACAAAAAATCTATTGGCATATTCAGATTCCTTATAAAAAAACATTTCTAAAAAAGGTTATTACATAAATTTTTAGCAATTTACTTTCAAGTTATTTAGGATCAAAAAACAAAGTTTATGACAAAAACCACAAATTTTACAAAAATGAAAAATAAAAAAAAAATAAATATTAAAAAAAAATTTAAACCCTACGTTAATAATGAATGTTTTCGTTATTCAAATATATTTTTAAACTTTTGTTACTACCCATAGGTTTTATGATATACCCAAAATACCCCATAAATTGAAAAATCTCAACTTTGACACCGAATAACTAAAAATCTAAGGCCTTGGCTAAAATTCTGATTTCATATTCGTAATCAGCGCCAAAAACTTGACCAAAAACCATAGTTGCCATAAATGTTGCTTAGGGTCGTCCTAATTTTGTTGTCCAGTGTTATTTAACCACTTTAATTTTTTACTAAATATTTTTTATGAATTTTAATGTTATTTTTTAAATAGATTTTAAGCTTTGCACTAATTTGCGTGTTAATTTATTACCCTGCAATCTATAAATTAATAATCTGACATGACACTTTATTTTATATGTTTAATCTGAAGCATTTAAAGGAAATTTGTTTTTTAAGTTTTATAACATTTTTACATAGAGGTGAATTTTTGTTAGCCCCAAGAATACTTTTTTATATAATAAAATTAAAAATTTTATAATAATAAATTTTTAATCTAAAAACTTAACTTTACGCGCTTATAGAAATTAAAAATATAAATAAGAAATGATTTAAATGATAGTTTTGGGCAGATATAAATATTTTTATCCATGAGCAAATCAAGTGACCATTAACGATTTTAAATTAAATTTTTTGGATTATGTTCTAAAATTTTTTTTAGATTAACAATTTGTTGATAAAACAACACTAAATTTTAAAATATATTGTTAATAATATTCCTAATGTTCTCAATATTTAGCATTTTATTATTTTATGTAAAGGTTACAAAACCTTAATGTTCATAATTGCCTAATCATTTTAATAAAAGTCAGCCTCTAAAAAGCACATTTTTTTACAAAAAATTATATTTGAAGCAGTTCGCAAATTATATTTATACTTGTAGTACAAGGTCTTGCCCTCTCAAAATTAATGCATTAATAACTTATCATATCTAAATATTTATAGGACTTTGGGGGTTTGTAAAAGTCCTTATCTACCCAGAGATGTATTTTCTCCCTTATTAGATTGCTACTACTATTAATTTTAATATTTAAACTTTTTTTAACTCAGCTTATTATATAGGTCAACAAATATCAATGTCAGAAAAAATGTTTATGAAAACATTACATTCCCATCCTTATATCAGATATAGCGTTTACTAGTTCCTTCCGCCTTCGGCTCCTTAGATTTGTCCATATCGAAAAATGGCCTTTTTGACCAAATTGGTAGATTTTTCGACCGAACTTAAGAAGAAATTCAAGAATATTTTTTTCGTAAAAAATCTCTTGTAACTTATATTTATCATTAAGGATGAGAATTAAATTTTTTTAGTATATCAAGCTTTTACAATAGCATTTAGATAATATAAAATATTTATCATCCAAACTTATATACGACACGATATATTATGTTTGTAAAAAAAATTATTTGACAATTTAACAATTTAGTTACTGTGAATATGAAAAAACAATTTTTTAATTAATTTTTGTTTGTTTTACATTTTTTTAAGTTTCAGTGTCTATAGCTTTTTTACTATGTTTGATTAGAAAAAATGGTAAACGGATTTAAAAATTCCTAGGATGGCAGGTTTGATCTCTGTAGTTAGCTCACAACTCTCGATATTTGTTGACCTTATTATTTAAGAAAAATTGTATAAAACAAAGTATTAATTAAATTGGTTTTGTATATGCAGTCTAGTGCCAAATTTGTTGTGTTAATTACATTAAAATATAATTAGGGACAGTGTTCATACGATGTGACTGCGAAGCCAACCATAGTTTACGATTATCGGGTACAAACTCTTTACAACAATGGTAACAATTCCAAGGGCGGAATTCTTAATACAGGTTTAATATTAATAATTTATTTACAATCCATATCTACTTAAAATTCATTTTTAATCCTTGAAGGCAGTGTTTAATTATTGGTAAAAGTTGGAGTTCAAAATATTTGGCATTAGCCATATTTTAAACTCAACTCTTTACCATTTTTTTACCCCCCCCCCCCCCTTATTTAAAAAATTTGAATGAAAAAAAAATTCCTTTCCCTTGCAACTCACCTCAAAAAAAAATTAATTGTAAAAATTAATAATTCTCAAAAAAAATGCATTTTGTTTCTTTTCTCCTCAAATGAGCTCAAATGGCTTCTCCGAACAAGCTAAATGAACTTTAAGATTATCACAGGGAACTGCTGCCAAATTTGGGTAAAATTGCTTTGAGTGTGAATTAATTAAAAATGGCATTTAGTACCCAAGAAAACCAAATTAAGGAAATATTATTTAAAAGTTAATAAATCTGAGCTTGGTTCTTTAAAAAACTTATGAAAATTTTAATTATAATAAAATTTAAAAATAATAAAAATGAGTTTGGCCATATAAAAAACTAAAGTTTTCCAAAAATTGCCCAGAGTACCTCACTCCGACTCATTTGAAAAAATTCCATATTGAAAAAAAAAGAAAAGAGGTTCATCAATACTATCAAAACTCCGTTTTACCAAAAAATAAAAAAATTGTGTTCTTTTTTATTAAAATGAGGAATATTCATTTTATAAATAAAAATAATTTGAATATTTTTCACCCCCTTAAAAAATGAATTCCCTCATATTCACTTTTTTCTTTCCTCACCATTAACTAGAATTGAGGAATTCACTGCGGCTGAATTCTTTTTTATTAAACACTGCTTGAAGGTTGTGATTAATATTATCAAAATTAATGAGTTAAATATTAGGAGCCTATATACAGGGTTTGTTTTACAGGGACGCCATACCCGATGAAAGCTTTCACACTTAAACCCAAGCAAGGCAATAAATCTTGCCGACCGGTTTAACAGTAAGATTTGCTTGGGCCTAGGTTTTTTTCATAGGCCCTCATTTTAGGCATATCGATTAGGGCTTAGTGCCTAAGCAGGCCAATCAGCCGTAAAGTGGTTGCACATATATAATATTTTTTCGAAGAAGCGTGCACGGATACGAAAAATCCGAGACAGGAATGTTTGCCACTGAACTATTAAGCCGATTACATACATAAAATTCTTTTTTTATCATAAAATAATTTATGATTGAGGATGCGTCTAGAGTTTATTTTTTTTTATAAATTTTAAAAATTTTTTGAAAGGTAAATTGATTCAACCGCCATTAGCCCTGTGTGGTCCAGAACCACAGTACATCTTGTTATTTTAATACCTTCAAAAATATTATTTATCATGGGCCAAATTTTTTATTTTTTAACTATATAATAAACAAAACTAGTGATTTTGGTCTAAGTCTAACAAAATTTGTTTAAAATGATATGTTCCAGGACCCCACACTCTCAATTTGAATGTTAAATGCAATATTGCCTCAATGTAATTCAAATTGAAAAAATTGCAACTTATTTTCTACGTTCTTTTATTAGAGTTTTACGTATTTTATAAAATGTTTGTATTGTGTATGAGAATTATATTTTTTTAGAAAATAACTAGTTTTTAAGGTGAATAAAAAGCCAAAATATAATTTATTTTATAATATTTTATTTTCATGAATCTTTCATAAAATGTCATACCCGACCTATCATTAATATTAATAAATTTTATTAATCACATAAAGGTAATGTAGAAAAATTTTTTTTTGATATTTTAGATTTTTTTTAACCCTGTGTCAAAAATTTTTCTATATTACCTAAAATAACTTATATTAGTTAATGATTAAAGAGCATGTGTTTCTCTTCGAAATAATAAAATAAAGATCATAGCTTTAAACTTAGAGTTATAGAGGTTTAAAATTGAGGTCCGTATGGCCCCAATAGCATTCGCGTTACAAATTTCTCACCTTACCATTCTCGGGTTAAGCATTAGTTACAAAATATTTCTATTTACTCTGCATTAGCTCTAAAGGTTTAATTTTATTAATTCTGTATTTAGCTTATAATTCTAAGACTCAAATTGAATTAAACAATAATTCAATGGTTATAGCAAAATTATAATATTATTAAAATTTAGACCAATAACAATTGAGGTTGGAACGCGCCCTTAGATGAAGTATTTATTGGTGTTGTCAAGTGCCTAATTAAAAATAATGAAAATAGATTGTAGGTCTAACCAAGCCCTTGTTAAGTATCTTTAAATTTGATTGATTTAACTCCTTAAAAATCAACAAAATGAATGACCTACAGCTTATAGGAAAAGGGGCGGACTAAAAAATCTATTATAAATTAACAGATTAATTGAAATTTAATTAAAACACCTTACCCCTTACAAAGATGTAAAATATAAGACTTCAGGCAAAATTTAAAAAATTCGTGATTTTGAGAGGGACTTTAATTGTACCAACCAAATATCCCGGGCCTATTTGTCATGTTTTTACCGTTTTAACCCTTTTATGACCTTGGAGAATGTATTGTTATTTTATACTAGCATTGAAACTTTGTAAATATAAGCTCTAATATTGCGTAAAGGCTTAATTTGTTCGAAGCGCAGAGCAGACCACCTGTAATACATTTTCTAACTTTGAAAATAATTTGTAATTCTATATAGAACCTCTTCCAGGAAGGTACATGAAACCAGAGGTAATGATAGTGAATAATACAGCACACGTGTCGTGGCCCCTTCTTAACAATTATGGAAATGAGGAACGACTGTCCAGCTATTTAAAACAGAAAGTTGGGCGTCAAATTTTGTTGGCACCTGCGTGTACACAGCCAATGTAATGTGTTTACAATATTCTGTGACAATATTTAGTTAAAAATAATTAACTTTATGTTTATTTATATAAAATCATTTTGTAACTTGTTTGGTCAAATTTTTGCTAAAATACAAATTAAAATACAGAAAACGGCGACATATTCAGATACAAGCTTTGAAGAAAACAAAAATTACACCTATAGTGTGATCGTCAAATTTAAGCATTGGCAAATGGGTAGGTATGAAACGCAAAATCTTAAAACGCAAAAAGCGGAAGTCATCATTTTTAATGAGTTTTTGCGTTTCATACCTAGAGTTTTTGCGTTTCATACCATTTTGGTATGAAAAGCCTAAAATGCAAAAAGCGAATGTAATTAATCAATTTTTTTTTACGAGTTTTTGCGTTTTAAGTTTTTGCGTTTCATACTAAAAAATTTTTTTTCGAGTTTTAGGCTTAAATGAGTTTCTAATGGTTTATAATAGGGAAATTAATAATTTTTTTCCGCGTTTTTGCGTTTTAAGATTTTGCGTTTCATACCAAAAAAATTTTTTTTCGGGTTTTCGACTTAAATGAGTTCCTAATGGTTTATAATGGGAAAATTAATAATTTTTTTCCGCGTTTTTGCGTTTTAAGATTTTGCGTTTCATACCAAAAAAAATTTTTTTTTTAGATTTGACTTAAATGGGTTCCTAATGCCTTATTATGGACCGAATACCCGTTTTTTCCGCGTTTTTACGTTTCATACCAAATTTTTTCCGAGTTTTTGCGTTTCATACCAAAAAAATTTTTTTTTTAGATTCGACTTAAATGGGTTCCTAATGCATTATTATGGACCGAATACCCGTTTTTTCCGCATTTTTGCGTTTCATACCAAATTTTTTACGAGTTTTTGCGTTTCATACCAAAAAATTTTTTTTTTTAGATTCGACTTAAATGGGTTCCTAATGCATTATTATGGACCGAATACCCGTTTTTTCCGCGTTTTTGCGTTTCATACCAAATTTTTTACGAGTTTTTGCGTTTCATACCAAAAAAAATTTTTTTTAGATTCGACTTAAATGGGTTCCTAATGCATTATTATGGACCGAATTCCCGTTTTTTCCGCGTTTTTGCGTTTCATACCAAATTTTTTCCGAGTTTTTGCGTTTCATACCAAAAAAATTTTTTTTTTAGATTTGACTTAAATGAGTTCCTAATGCATTATTATGGACCGAATACCCGTTTTTTCCGCGTTTTTGCGTTTCATACCAAATTTTTTACGAGTTTTTGCGTTTCATACCAAAAAAATTTTTTTTTAGATTCGACTTAAATGGGTTTCTAATGCATTATTATGGACCGAATACCCGTTTTTTCCGCGTTTTTGCGTTTCATACCAAATTTTTTCCGAGTTTTTGCGTTTCATACCAAAAAAAATTTTTTTTTAGATTCGACTTAAATGGGTTCCTAATGCATTATTATGGACCGAATACCCGTTTTTTCCGCGTTTTTGCGTTTCATACCAAATTTTTTACGAGTTTTTGCGTTTCATACCAAAAAATTTTTTTTTTTAGATTCGACTTAAATGGGTTCCTAATGCATTATTATGGACCGAATACCCGTTTTTTCCGCGTTTTTGCGTTTCATACCAAATTTTTTACGAGTTTTTGCGTTTCATACCAAAAAAATTTTTTTTTTAGATTCGACTTAAATGGGTTTCTAATGCATTATTATGGACCGAATACCCGTTTTTTCTGCGTTTTTGCGTTTCATACCAAATTTTTTACGAGTTTTTGCGTTTCATACCAAAAAAATTTTTTTTTTAGATTCGACTTAAATGGGTTCCTAATGCATTATTATGGACCGAATTCCCGTTTTTTCCGCGTTTTTGCGTTTCATACCAAATTTTTTCCGAGTTTTTGCGTTTCATACCAAAAAATTTTTAACGAATACCCGTTTTTTCCGCATTTATGCAAATAAAAATTTTACAATTTGGATATCTGACATGGTATTAACAAGTGGCCACTCCGCGCCGACGTTCCTAATGCAAGCTCGGTCACCGTTCTGGCTTGTCCAAATATCACGCTTTTCCAAAAAAAAATTTTACATTGGATATCTGATGTAGTAACACACCACTCCGAGCCGACGCTATTAAAAGCGTCGTTGTGGCTTGCCCTAAGGTAAAATAGTTACAAAAACTAAGGCCCGCCCGGCTCGATGTTGCCTCACCCAAAAAGCCGGGTTGGGCCGAATATGCCAAGCCTATGCATTTTCAAATACTTTCGCCATTTTTTAATTCATCAATGATTTATATAGAAAATGATTTATGCTTTAATAAAATGTTTATTTGGTAGGGAATCGTTAATTCACGTCATTAGAGTGTAATGTCTACATTTATTTGATATAAAATATATAAATTATGTAAATTGTGTGTATAAAATGTATTATTTTGAATTAACATAATTATATATCTATCTTAATAATGGGTCTAACAATGTATATTAAAAAAATTGCTTAGCAATGGAAGCACTGTCACATTATAAAATTTGTAGGTATAAAAAAATTATATTTCAAAATTACTATTTTTAAACTCATTTTAATTAAAATAAAGCAACTCATATTATTATACGCTATAACTTAAAATATTAAAAAAATTTGTTCCAATTTCTTAAATCTAGGCAAATATAAATATGAATTAAGGGAAAATGTATTAATTTGGTTCTCTTAATTTGGTATTTTGATGTAAACCATTAATACAATCGTAAAAATATCGTAATCCATATTATTTTAGAAACCGATTACTAATTCAATATATTTAAAAAAATGGTTCCAAAAATCAGGTATAATATAGTTAGGGTTTCCCCAATTAGCCTTGTTGGAAACCTAGGCAATTCAATGGTATCAAAATGATCATCGCTATATGCAAATTAATTCTTAAGTTAATAATTAGATACAAAAAGGCATTAAAAAATAGAAATCAGCCCAACCATAATTTAAATTTATTTTTTTTAAACTCAGCAGCCCGACCCAACATTAATGAATATTTTTCAATATGATTTGTTAGACCTATTATAGACCTATTACAATGAATAAATAATTTTACTGATTCAAAATAATAGATTTTATTGTTTGTAACATAAATCTATTGATAGTTTCTATATTAAATAAATGTAGGCTATAAAATTACTTTTTCCTACCATTTAAATGTTTATATTCCAGATTATTTAAGCATAAATAATATTGTATATATATTTACATTGATTAATTAAAAAATGGCGGATTTGAAAATGCATAGGCTTGGCAGGTTCTGCCCAATCCGGCCCAACTATTTTACCTTAGGACAAGAACGGTTACTATATAAGCTTTAAAGGGCGTCGGCTCGGGGTGGTCAATTGTTACTACCTTGTATATCCAATGTATTTTTTTTGGAGACCGAGCTTGCATTAATAACTTCGGCGCGAAAGGGCCACTCAGTCCATAATAATGCATTAGGAACCCATTTAAGTCGAATCTAAAAAAAATTTTTTTTGGTATGAAACGCAAAAACTCGTAAAAAATTTGGTATGAAACGCAAAAACGCGGAAAAAACGGGTATTCGGTCCATAATAATGCATTAGAAACCCATTTAAGTCGAATCTAAAAAAAAAATTTTTTTGGTATGAAACGCAAAAACTCGTAAAAAATTTGGTATGAAACGCAAAAACGCGGAAAAACGGGTATTCGGTCCATAATAATGCATTAGGAACTCATTTAAGTCAAATCTAAAAAAAAAATTTTTTTGGTATGAAACGCAAAAACTCGTAAAAAATTTGGTATGAAACGCAAAAACGCGGAAAAAACGGGTATTCGGTCCATAATAATGCATTAGGAACTCATTTAAGTCAAATCTAAAAAAAAAATTTGTTTGGTATGAAACGCAAAAACTCGTAAAAAATTTGGTATGAAACGCAAAAACGCGGAAAAAACGGGTATTCGGTCCATAATAATGCATTAGGAACTCATTTAAGTCAAATCTAAAAAAAAAATTTTTTTGGTATGAAACGCAAAAACTCGGAAAAAATTTGGTATGAAACGCAAAAACGCGGAAAAAACGGGTATTCGGTCCATAATAATGCATTAGGAACCCATTTAAGTCGAATCTAAAAAAAAAATTTTTTTGGTATGAAACGCAAAAACTCGTAAAAAATTTGGTATGAAACGCAAAAATGCGGAAAAAACGGGTATTCGGTCCATAATAATGCATTAGGAACCCATTTAAGTCAAATCTAAAAAAAAAATTTGTTTGGTATGAAACGCAAAAACTCGTAAAAAATTTGGTATGAAACGCAAAAACGCGGAAAAAACGGGTATTCGGTCCATAATAATGCATTAGGAACTCATTTAAGTCAAATCTAAAAAAAAAATTTTTTTTGGTATGAAACGCAAAAACTCGGAAAAAATTTGGTATGAAACGCAAAAACGCGGAAAAAACGGGAATTCGGTCCATAATAATGCATTAGGAACCCATTTAAGTCGAATCTAAAAAAAAATTTTTTTTGGTATGAAACGCACGGAAAAAATTTGGTATGAAACGCAAAAACGCGGAAAAAACGGGTATTCGGTCCATAATAATGCATTAGGAACTCATTTAAGTCAAATCTAAAAAAAAAATTTTTTGGTATGAAACGCAAAAACTCGGAAAAAATTTGGAATGAAACGCAAAAACGCGGAAAAAACGGGTATTCGGTCCATAATAATGCATTAGGAACTCATTTAAATCAAATCTAAAAAAAAAAATTTTTTTGGTATGAAACGCAAAAACTCGGAAAAAATTTGGTATGAAACGCAAAAACGCGGAAAAAACGGGAATTCGGTCCATAATAATGCATTAGGAACTCATTTAGGTCAAATCTAAAAAAAAAATTTTTTTTATATGAAACGCAAAAACTCGGAAAAAATTTGGTATGAAACGCAAAAACGCGGAAAAAACGGGAATTCGGTTCATAATAATGCATTAGGAACCCATTTAAGTCGAATCTAAAAAAAAAATTTTTTGGTATGAAACGCAAAAACTCGTAAAAAATTTGGTATGAAACGCAAAAACGCGGAAAAAACGGGTATTCGGTCCATAATAATGCATTAGGAACCCATTTAAGTCGAATCTAAATAAAAAAAATTTTGGTATGAAACGCAAAAACTCGGAAATTTGGTATGAAACGCAAAAACGCGGAAAAAACGGGTATTCGGTCCATAATAATGCATTAGGAACCCATTTAAGTCGAATCTAAAAAAAAATTTTTTTGGTATGAAACGCAAAAACTCGGAAAAAATTTGGTATGAAACGCAAAAACGCGGAAAAAACGGGTATTCGGTCCATAATAATGCATTAGGAACTCATTTAAGTCAAATCTAAAAAAAAATTTTTTGGTATGAAACGCAAAAACTCGGAAAAAATTTGGTATGAAACGCAAAAACGCGGAAAAAACGGGAATTCGGTCCATAATAATGCATTAGGAACCCATTTAAGTCGAATCTAAAAAAAAAATTTTTTGGTATGAAACGCAAAAACTCGTAAAAAATTTGGTATGAAACGCAAAAACGCAGAAAAAACGGGTATTCGGTCCATAATAATGCATTAGAAACCCATTTAAGTCGAATCTAAAAAAAAAATTTTTTTTGGTATGAAACGCAAAAACTCGTAAAAAATTTGGTATGAAACGCAAAAACGCGGAAAAAACGGGTATTCGGTCCATAATAATGCATTAGGAACCCATTTAAGTCGAATCTAAAAAAAAAATTTTTTTGGTATGAAACGCAAAAACTCGTAAAAAATTTGGTATGAAACGCAAAAACGCGGAAAAAAGGGGTATTCGGTCCATAATAATGCATTAGGAACCCATTTAAGTCGAATCTAAAAAAAAAAATTTTTGGTATGAAACGCAAAAACTCGGAAAAAATTTGGTATGAAACGCAAAAACGCGGAAAAAACGGGTATTCGGTCCATAATAATGCATTAGGAACTCATTTAAGTCAAATCTAAAAAAAAAATTTTTTTGGTATGAAACGCAAAAACTCGGAAAAAATTTGGTATGAAACGCAAAAACGCCGAAAAAACGGGAATTCGGTCCATAATAATGCATTAGGAACCCATTTAAGTCGAATCTAAAAAAAAATTTTTTTTGGTATGAAACGCAAAAACTCGTAAAAAATTTGGTATGAAACGCAAAAACGCGGAAAAAACGTTCGGTCCATAATAATGCATTAGGAACCCATTTAAGTCGAATCTAAAAAAAAAATTTTTTTGGTATGAAACGCAAAAACTCGTAAAAAATTTGGTATGAAACGCAAAAATGCGGAAAAAACGGGTATTCGGTCCATAATAATGCATTAGGAACCCATTTAAGTCGAATCTAAAAAAAAAAATTTTTTTGGTATGAAACGCAAAAACTCGGAAAAAATTTGGTATGAAACGCAAAAACGCGGAAAAAACGGGTATTCGGTCCATAATAATGCATTAGGAACCCATTTAAGTCGAATCTAAAAAAAAATTTTTTTTGGTATGAAACGCAAAATCTTAAAACGCAAAAACGCGGAAAAAAATTATTAATTTTCCCATTATAAACCATTAGGAACTCATTTAAGTCGAAAACCCGAAAAAAAATTTTTTTGGTATGAAACGCAAAATCTTAAAACGCAAAAACGCGGAAAAAAATTATTAATTTCCCTATTATAAACCATTAGAAACTCATTTAAGCCTAAAACTCGAAAAAAAATTTTTTAGTATGAAACGCAAAAACTTAAAACGCAAAAACTCGTAAAAAAAAATTGATTAATTACATCCGCTTTTTGCATTTTAGGCTTTTCATACCAAAATGGTATGAAACGCAAAAACTCTAGGTATGAAACGCAAAAACTCATTAAAAATGATTTATGACTTCCGCTTTTTGCGTTTTAAGATTTTGCGTTTCATACCTACCCTTGGCAAATGTATTATGGAATTGAGAGCGATCCGATTTATTTAGAAAATGAAGTGCTTAAGAAGTATTAGTGATTTTTTAACTACGTAAGTAAGTATGTTTGAAAAAAATTTTTAGAGTTTTTTTTCGAAAATCTAATAGCTATTTTTCAGGTGCAATACATTACAAAATATTTACTTTTAAAATTATAAAATTATCACACGAAGTACAATAAATTAATAAAAATATATTTTGAACTACGGTCATTTTCCCTAATCGATTGTTGTACTAATTGTCCCTCACTCTGCAAATAAAAAAATCTATAATAACACTTCGTGTTCGATAATCCCAAAAGTAGTAAAGGCTTTGAGCAGTTCCACTTTATTTATACTGGTCACAGTAATATCCTTCTTCAATGCAAAAACATAAATGCAATTAACTCTCCGACCTTCACATTTTTTTTAAATAAAAATGTAGGATTTAAAATTATTAGCTATAAGAAGTTAGAATTTTAGTAAAAGGTTTCAGGAAATAATGGATGCCTACAAAATTTATTCAATAAATATTTAATTACTATTTTACAGTTTTTTATATTCTAGATATACACTATTCTAATATGATACATTTTGATAAATTTATAAAATTTTATTAATGGTGATTGTGTAAATTTTTTAATGAATAAATTAAATAAGCAGTATTAGGGAAATTCAAATACATATCATATAGGATATATAAAAACTGCCAAAGGCGTGCGGGATAAATTCATGCAATTAGTGCGGAAGCTCTTTGCGCCCGGACATGTTAATTCTTTAAACCACGGCTTGATAGAAACCGAAAATGCGGCCTTATTTTGTATTATTGATATGATTGCATTGTTAGTTTTTTACAATGCTTAAATTTAAATATCATATACATGGGAATAGGTATATTGAAGGGCTTATATAGGCAATTATTGATTATCATTATTATTTTAAAAATTAACATTACAATTTAACACACTGAGGGGCAAGGATTTGATGCAACTGTACCAAATATAACATTATGTACATATACCAGTGATTCATTGCATGCCTGAAATAAACGGAATAATTTAAAAAACAGTGGCTGTTGAGGGGTGTAAGAGCAAAAGAAATTATGCTAGTTTTACAACCGATAAAAGGAATGTAAAAAAAATTTATTTTAAATGGTAAAAAGTTTTAATTTATAATTACAAAACCAATCAGTGGGAACTAGGTCCAAGCTAAATATATAATTACAATAAGGGCTAAACATTCAATCGCAGTGTGCGCAAAAGATAAATTCAATGTTAAATTAGACATAGTAATGATAAATTCCAATGTTAAAGTTAAGAAAAAAAATACAATGAAGCAAACTTTGTTATTTTTGGCCAAATATTTTTTTTTAATATTTAAAAAGTTACCGTCCAAACTCTGTGAGTTTTATGAGGGAACTTTGTTTGGGTTAAGGTTAATGAGAAAAATTATATATATATCATGGGTATTACGTAATAAGGTAAAATTTTGAAACGTAGGTGAAAAATTTTTACCCGTCTGGTTAAAGGAACCCTAGGTGAGGTGACTCCCTTTTCAACCGAAATTTTTGTTGGATTATACGAAAGTATAAAACCAGTAATAATTTAGCAGGCCACCTGTCAAAAAAAATTCCAGCTTTAGTGAGATAAAGGTGACTATAAATTACACAGGTCAACAAATATCAATGGAAAATATGAAAACATAAAAGCATATTTCCCACGATGGCCTTATCTTATATATATTATCCAAGTAATTCTTCCGCCTTCGGCTCATTAGATACAACCATATTAAAAAAATGGCCTATTTTGACCAAATTGACAGATTCTGCGACCTCGAGATTACTCTAATAAAAAAGTAATTCAAGACTTTTTTCATATAAACTTATATTATCTTCAAATATTAAAAAATAAATTTTTTAGTATATTAGGCTTAGATACACTCTTTCGCTTCCGAACTCAAAATCGACCTAATATATATTTAGTTTTTAATAAAAATATTATTTAAAGTTTGAATTTGACAGTGAAGCTGTGTGAATATGCAAAAAAATTTCAATTTATTTTTTAATTTTTTTTTGACTTTTTTGATATTTTTTCTAAAATTGTCCATGTTTATAGACTTAAGTATGATTAGAAAAATCGGTAAACTTTAACCGATTTGAAAATCCTTAAGATGGCAGGTCTGTAGTTAGCTCCTCAAAAATTTGTTTCCCTGTATTATGATATAAACACCGAACTCACGTAATAATAATTATACCCATTATAAAAAATTTTATCTTAATATCTGAAATTTATATTGCTAATAAATAGGATTGCAGTTGTTTGTAATAGTGCCTTTTATGTCAGGAAAAATTTTAACAATTTTTTCATTGAATTTTAGGGCTTTCTAATCCCAATTCTTAAAATGTTTGAGCCTTGTCTTTTACTGGTCGGTTTTTAGCTACTGTTTGGACTTGAAAACTGCCCGATACTTTAAGATATAATTGAGAATGCTAAGATAATTATTTTGTCTAACATATATGGTAAACTAAAGCTAAATAAAGCTGTCTGCTAAATAATTTTTTGTTCCTAAAATTTCTAAAATTTTCTATTATAGAAAGCGTTTTTTTAACATCCTCTATCAATGGCGCCAAACCTTTAACGCAATATGCTTTACGATAACAACTACTCTATTTTTTAACTCATTTTTTAAAAAATTGAAATGCAATGAGACATGGTTGAAAGTTATTTGTAAAGATCTGAATTGATTTGAGTTATTTTGCCCATATATTTGTCAAAAATCACTACAGGTAAAGGGTTTTATTAGTAGGGGAGACCTAGGCGAAATGGTTGGTGGGGTGAAATGATTAATGAATATATCTCTGCCAAAAATTATTCAATATATATAAATTTTATATATGTTGTAGATCTTTAAACAAGCTATCTATTCATTATATTTTTTACATATACATCCATTTCAAAAAATTTAGAAAATCTCAATTAATGAAAAAATGCTATTTCAAATTTATGTTTTAAGCAACAATAATTTTGCTTTATTTTTAATAAAATGTTACCTCGAAAATATTATTATAACTGAAAGATTTAAAAAACACTTCGTTGTAAGAATATAATACATTTTTAACTTAAAACTTAATATTTTTTGAACATTATTGATTTTGCAAACACTACTCAATGTGGGGCGAAATGAACATATTCATTTCACCCCACGCCATAACCATTTGTCTTAGTAATGTATTGTAATAAATCTTTGAGATAGTAATAAATAAAACAAAGTTAAGAAGAGAAAAAGTTTTTGATTAATTAGCCAAGTAAAGAGTCAAAAATTTGTTAAAAGTTGATTTATGTTAAAAGGTTACGTGGAGAAAAATATATACACTATATAACCAGTGAATTCCCAATAATAATCATCATTATTTCATTTCAAAATTCTTTATTCAAAATTTTACTTTTCCTCACAACATTTACATTATTTGTCTCAAACATATTACTTTACTCTCTTTCCTGTTTTACATATTAATTTACTCCAATAAAATCAATTAAAACAAAACTACATTCATTCTACTGCTAATACATTGGTGTTCACACCCGATCGATTTTTATTCTTGGAATTCTAGATAAAAAATAAAATAGGTAACCACATATATTTTATTTTGTTTCTCTTATTTTTGCTAGCGTTAATAGTGCGTGACAGCAGAATAATTATAATTAAAATATTAATCAACTCGTTGTAATGTTCAACGACAAAAAATATTGTTTGGATATTGGAGTAATTTTGAAGGAACCCTACCTGGTAGCGCTTTTAATTTTTGTAACAATAGTCTATTTGAAATTATTTAAGATAAACGAGTTAGTAAGGGTGAGCCAGTTCAGGAACAGGTATAATAGGCCATATAATCAAATCTATAGGCCATACCAAAACTATCGTTCAGGTGGTGGATGCACTTGTAGGTCACAAGGACCACAAGCGCAGCAAGGTCAAGGTCAATAGCAATTAGTCAAGAAATTATCGCCTGAACAAGTTATAATTATTAACCAAAACAAATACAATATCTTATTTGATACGGGAGCCGCAGTATCCCTGATTAGTTTAAAAACTTTTAAAAAAATATTTCCATGTTTTAAAATAATTAATTGTAATCAAATTTTCAAAACTGTTTCAGGTGATAGTTTTAGACCTTTAGGGTTTATAAATGTAAATATTTATATAAATAATATATATTTAACAACGAAATTTTATATTGTAGATTTTGAAACAGTAATAATTATAGGATGGCCAATTATCCATTTTTTATTTCAGAATAATTTTCTAAATTTGATAGATTTTAGAAAGGTTAATATTGAATTAAATCAATTTCATTTTAATGACATTACCAGTACAGAAGCGAATAATTTTATTAAAAACTGCTTAATTGAGTTTAAGGATTTATTTGAAGGATTAGGTCTATTAAAAGGGATAAAATTTAGTTTACCAATTTTACCGGACGCCAGACCTATTTTCCTCCCTTGTCGCAGAATTCCTTTCGCTTGGTTGGATGAAGTAAAATCAATTTTATTAGATTGGCAAAATTTAGGCGTGCTTAGACCAGTTGAATATAGTAGTTGGGCAACTCCTTTAGTACCCATACAAAAAGAAAATAAAAAGTTACGCATTTGCGCAGATTTTAGGTTAACAATTAATAAATTTTTAGAAAAAGTAACCTACCCGTTGCCTAGGTTCGATGAAATAATTTCGCGTTTTTCTGGAGCTAGGTTTTTTAGTAAACTTGATTTTTCACAAGCCTATCTTCAATTAGCCTTAACAGAAGAAAGCGTCAACGTTTTGACAATAAATACGCACTTAGGTCTTTTCCAATTTCTACGACTCCCCTTTGGACTCTCAGCATCGGCCCAAATTTTTCAAAGGGCAATGTCGCTGATATTCGGAGACCTAGAAGGTGTTTTTGCCTATCTAGATGACATACTTATCATTGGTCGAACGATGCATGAACACAATGCAAGACTTTCTATCGCATTAGGTCGCATCAAGGAAAAGGGGATGAGATTAGGTCAAAACAAATGCTCATTTCTTTTGGAAAAAATAAGTTATATAGAACATGAGATTAGTGCACAAGGTATCAGACCTTTACCTTAAAAGACCGAAGCGTTGATGAAAATGAGATACCCTAAAAATAAAGCAGAACTTTTCTCAATACTCGGTACTTTAGGTTATCGTAGGTATTTCTAATTATAAAAAAAAAAAATATTTTTTTTTGGCACTACTTTACAATGTTTATAAGAAGGATGTTCCTTTTATCTGGACAGATTTACATAATATAAAGTTGAGTCGGCGAAGAAAATCCGCCAGTTTAATAAGTTTACAGCAAGTATAACTATTAAGTACTAATAAGTTTCCAGTATATTTTTCGGAAATTTTCGAACATATTTGTGATGGTATAAACTATTAATAAAGATATACAACACACAGGACAATTTTTATAGTTGTTCATAGTCAATTAAACGTCCAATTAAGTTTGGCAAGTTTCCAAAATATTTTTAGTCAATGACGCTCGCCCTGCTATTAAAGCGTTGCGTCGGGCGCTAAGATTTTTAGAAATAGTATTGAACCCAAGTGTTACAAAAAAAAAAAAATAATTTTTTTTTTCAAAAAGATCACGTACAATATAGATATATAAGATATTTTACATAATGGCATGATAATAGAAAGATTACCCCAATCCAAATACTGCAATATTAATAAAATACCTAATATGGTCAAAATAATTTTTAGCAGTGGACAGGGAAGCATAATTGCCTATATAATAAGATAGAATCCTTACGGATTAAAAAAGATGAATAACGCCAATCGTACGTAGTTTAAATATAAAACTTTAATTTTCAATTTTTCTTAATTATCAAGCAAAAAGAACCGTGACATTTTGTCCGAAGTTGGCAGGTGGACAGTCCAGAGTGTTTAGTACGATATTTTTCCTTTTATAGGTAGCTTATTTAAACCAACGTCATTATGCCCAAAGTTTTTATTTCCCGCTTGACGGTGATATACCCGCTATGTCGGAAGAATTAAGTCGGCATATTAAATAATTATAATTAAAATTAGCCGCATATATTTTAAAACATGGGTGACGTTGGAAGCATAAATTATAAAAATATTTAAAAAGTTTTAACTGAAAGCAAAGCATAAACCACCTTTGTATGATTAGAATCAGAAAGTTCTTGATAATTAAAAGTTAATGTTAATGTAAAAATTTCAAACCTACAAAACTTGCAATGCTCGCGTATGGATAATCAAACGGTAACCACAAAACTAGACCTCAAGATTATGGGAATACCTGATTATGACTACGATAGGAACAATCACGAACAGACTTAATCGACTGCACACAATCACACTAATTTTCTATAATTGAAACAGATAGCTTACGCTATACTTTTCGTATAGGGTAAGGTGTCTTAGTAATGTATTGTAATAAATCTTTGAGATAGTAATAAATAAAACAAAGTTAAGAAGAGAAAAAGTTTTTGATTAATTAGCCAAGTAAAGAGTCAAAAATTTGTTAAAAGTTGATTTATGTTAAAAGGTTACGTGGAGAAAAATATATACACTATATAACCAGTGAATTCCCAATAATAATCATCATTATTTCATTTCAAAATTCTTTATTCAAAATTTTACTTTTCCTCACAACATTTACATTATTTGTCTCAAACATATTACTTTACTCTCTTTCCTGTTTTACATATTAATTTACTCCAATAAAATCAATTAAAACAAAACTACATTCATTCTACTGCTAATACACCATTCATGCGTAATTATAAAAGAAAAAGTTTAAAGACAGAAAGACATTCTCAAACAAGCCCTTATAACCTCAAAAAAAACAATTTAAATCCATAATTAGATTAGAAAACTAGCATATGAATATGCTGTCATACTTAACAAAAGAACCCCTACCAGTTGGATTGAACAAAAATTAGCTAGACATGATTGGTTTAGCAAATATAAAAATAAACCCTATCATTTCTATAAGAATGAATGTACCAGTCTAGCCAGGATATCTGGTTTAAAGAAGCAATCAATAATTTTTACCAAAACCTAATAGATCTAATGGAAAATTATTATTTTACCAGATATTCAATTTAG
>CM060245.1:12711543-12781304 GCA_030555515.1 Acutogordius australiensis
ATGAAACTGGTTTAATAAAAGTTCACCATCTAAAGTGGTTGCACAGAATGGGGTTACAGTGCTAGCTAGCTTCAATAAAGTGGCACATAGGAGAAATAGAATGATCAATAGACACATAAAATGTGGCCATCAACTACTATATATTTTTATCGTTATCACTAATAAAATAATCACGATCACAATTAAATGATCAGGATCACAATTAAATGGCCAAGATGATGTTTTCATGATAAATAATGTTATGGCTAAATGGTCACACAAATTAGTGATGTTTACCATGAAATCATCATCTTGGCCATTTAATTGTGACAGAGATCAATTAATTGTGATCGTGATCATTTTATTAGTGACCGGAACAAAAAAATAGTGTTAGATGGACACATTTTATGTGTCTATTGATCATTCTATTACTGACTTGTGCCACTTTATTGAAGCTGGCACTGTAAACATTATTATACATTAAATTAATTAATTACTAGGTAGGAACAATTGTTTCTGCTGAAAGGGGCAGCCTTGTTACCATGTGTATTGCCATAAATCAGCTGGGCAATTAATTCCACCTTATTTCATTTTACCTAGAAAAAGGTTTAAGGCGGAATTAACTAATGGTCCTAATTGGAGTGATGGTTGTGGCAATTCATCAGGATGGATGAAAAAAGAAGAGTTTGTGGGGTATTTAAAACATTTTGTAAAATATGTTAAATGCTCAACTGAGGATCCAAATTGAATTATTATATTTAAATAAAGAAACTAATTATGGATACATGTATCCCATATATCCATAAAAGCAGTGAACCTTTTTAAAGATAATGGGATTAAAGTGGTGACACTACCACCTTATTGTTCACATCAGCCCCTTGATGTTGGTTTGGGCCACTGGTAATTGATTATGATATAATTAATGATCTAAATCTATATTTATTTTTCAATATAAAAGGTTTATTTGAAATTAAAGCTGTAAATTTAATAAATTAAACTTTCATTTTGCCCTATGTTTCATTTTACCCCGTATATGGGGCGAAATGGTTAAAACTAGTGGGTTTATACATTGTTCAATATCTTTTTAAGAATTGTATTTTTTTGGTTAAACAAATTTTTTTAATAAATATAATGAATTATCTATAAAATGAGCCATTAATTTTTTCTTTTGGATTAAAAATGTGTCAGCAGCAACGATTTTGCAAAAATATGTTCATTTCGCCCCGGTCTCCCCTACCCTAAGACCCTATTAGCACTATTTTAGCCAAATTTAAGACTTAAAGGGAAAAGGTTTGTCAGTTTGAGATATTAGAGAGCAAATCGGGGCCAAGCTCGACACAAGCTGTGTCGGGCCGGGCCGGGCCGGGCCAAAATTTAAATCGGGCCGGATGGGTCAGGATGGAATTAGAAAAAAAAAGAATGACGGCCGTAGTTTTGGAAACGACTTATTTATTCAGTAAATATTGATTTTAATAAAAAACATACAGAAACTAAAATTTTTAGCAGTTTTTTTTATTGGTAAATTTAATGTTAAAATCATATATTAAAGGCTGGAATTTTTATGTCTTATTTTAAAACTCATATTAAATAAAAGCGATATTATAACATTAATATTATCTATATTAGTAAAAATGTAAAGCCATAGAGACAATATATGTGCATATTTTATTAATTAAATAATTAATTATAATTTGAAATAATCTTATTTTTTTCCAATTTTTTTCGCAATTATATGATAAATTTTGGGAAAATATTTTTCTTTATGTCAATTGTTATGAACTGAATTTACCGAGAGATGGTTAAAAATTATTGCATGCAAATCTTCCACCAACTTAGTAACATTTTTACCTACACAACAATGGGTTAACACAGAATTTGTAATTTTAAATAAAAGGTACTTGCTGGATTTTACCAGTTTTCTTTAAAATTTAAAACTAAATTTTATGAATATTTTTTATATATGAATTAACTATTTATGAGCAATAACAACTTAGTAAAAAACACTTTAAAGGGGACACATAATAAATGATATAAAATAATTCACAAAAATTTTTTTTACAATTTTTTATATAAAAAAAACGCCTTTGGGTTCGCAAATTTTTTGTGTAAATTCATTATAGCCATACAAAAAAGTTTCATCATTTTTAGAATTTAATATAAGAAAATGAAAATTCTTTGGTTATATCTATTCCTCTTCTTTATTTCTCAGCTAAATTGGCAAAGAATTCTCCAATAGGTTTATAAAAAACTTTTATTTAAATTACCCAACTACACTAAATTTTTTAGTTCATCCATCATACCCTTAATGCCAAAGTTTTTTCACCTTGCTCATGGTTTTTTTTATAAAATAACACAAGTCAACAATTTTTTGAGAGATGAGTTAACTACAGAGATCAAACCTGCCATCTTAGGGAATATCAATCCGTTTATTGTTTTTTCTAATCAAACTTAGTTAGTCAGTTATAAACATTGAAAATTTTAGGAAAAAAGATCAAAAAACCAAAAAAGATTTAAAAACAAAACAGAATTGAAAATTTATTTTTGCATAATTATAATAGTTAAACTGTTAAATTACAACTATAAATAATATTTTCATTAAAAACCGATAATATCGTGTCGTAATTAAATTTGGACGCGAAATATTTTGTATTATCTAAATGCCGATGGAAGAGCTTGATATATTAATAAAATTTATTTTTTTAATATTTGTGATTAAAAATATAAGTTACAAGGGATATTATATGCAAAAAAGATTTTAAAATTTTTTCTTTTTAGGGTATATTTAGATCTGTGAATTTGGTCAAAAGGTCATTTTTCGTTATAGACGGATCTAAAGAGCCAAAGACGGAAGAAACTAAGGCAAACGAAAAATATATAGGCCATCATGGGGATGCATTCTTTTATGTTTTCATAAAATTTACATTATGACATAGATATGTTGACTTGTGTAATTAAATTAACACCTTTTATAACGCGCAAAGAAAAGGATATAAAAAAAAAGAGCAAAATATTTGATACGTTTAATTTAAACTAATAAAAACTAAAACTAAAATATATTAAATGTTCATAAAATTAGAGTCTTAATTTAATGTTTTAAAATTACAAAAAAATAACTAAAATTACCCAATTGCAGTAATTTTTTAACTTCCCAAATATTAATTTATTTTTTTTTTAAATTTCAACTTCATAACTTCAAAAATTTCTCTTTGTCTATAGCTAATTGAAGTTTTTAATTGCAAACTTTTAGAAAATATATGGGGCAATTAATAAACATTTAATTAAGTAATAGTGGTGTCGTTACAATGGATACTTTTTATGGGCAGAGAAACGCTATCAAGGGCTGGTCCGTCCATATGTGCAAGCCAGGTACTGCATGAGGGGAGAGGCAATTTTTATAATAAATAGAGTCCGTCTGCCAAAAAATTAGAAAATAGGTTTTTAGAAAAACGATTGGCTCAAGGACGGAAAAAAGAATTAACCACATATTCTACTCTTACAAACAAAAATTCCAAATGTATTCTAATTCAAAAATAAATATTCTAGGTTTGATAACATTCCCATCGGTCGTTAAAGATTCCATCGACGTATGCTCCAGTGGGTGCCCAAAGTCATATGCATATATGGCCTGCCTAGTTCACTGCATTGGTGAGTTTGAAAATGAAAAATACATTATTCAAAAAAAATATGATTAACATAATTGCCTTATATCTAAAGTGATATGTATTTTATCTTATATTCGTAAATTATAATGACCAATAAATGATTCAATATTTAGTTAAATAGCGCTGTTTTTTAGATATTTTAATAAATTAATTATATATTTGATGGTGTTGGATGTCTAGCCTAGGTAGATGTAAACTAGAGGTTACATATAATTGAAGGAGGCGTATAGATCTACAAGATTGGACGGAGGAGATGCAAAATCCTAAATATGGGGCTTTTCTTAAGCCCGCGATATAAACAGGTAACGCCGGCTGGGGCGTTCTCCGTCATCCAAGTGAGATTAAGATTTGATTAGATTAATTATGAACGTGGGGCAGTGTTTAAACTAGCGCTGGTAATTTGGTTTATTTTGGACGTCCTTATGTGTTTAATTAATCAAAAAAAAAATAAAATAAAAAGGAGCCAAAGATTACAAAGCATTAGGTAATGATAGCATTAAATTTTTTAGCGGTGAATCATATTTATTTAAAGAAATTTACAGGCAAAATTAAATCCCAAGGCATAGGTGTCAGTCTATTCCTACCTTAGGTGTTATTGCACCGTTGAAGGATAGACAATAGGTCGGATTGCAATTTTTAAAAACTCGGATTGGCTTTGGATTTTACCAAGTGCCAGAGGTTAACCTTTTTGTTAAATATGTAAATCCGACACAATTGATTATGCGGTTTTGCCTCCACGTCTTATAGCAATGCAATGTCAACTTTCCAAAACTTGATTATATGAAATAGTTAAAATTTTGACTATTAATCAAACATCTTTATCATTGTGGTTAATAAAAACTATTTAATATTTCTTATTTGAGAACGATTTTTAAATAAAAAAAACTTAATTAGTCAACTTATGAAATAATTATTTTCTTCTACGATGTTTTTATTAATTATTTATATTAGTTGTAATTCTAATCATGCAAAAAATGATTTTGATTTTGTCTTAAGAGTTTAAAGCAACAATTTAATTCACCGAAGCGCCGACTCAAAATATTTTTAACAAGAAATTTGACTATCAATTTTTCAAATACGTAATTAAATGAAATTACAAATGCAATATTAATTTTATTGTTTTAATTCCAAGAGTCCTTACTTCAGCAATTGTCTCTCTTATATGAGATACGAAAAAAATTATTTATGTAAGGTTTACCAAGGCGAAGCCCAAGCCGTTTGGGCTAAAAATTAAAACTGGACGGATGTACCGAATAAAAAATTAATTTTTTCGATCTCATAATTGTTGCTTTTAGCGATGGTTAATAAGGATTAGTGTAATACTTTGTGACAGTGTATTTGGCAGATAATTTTATAGCAAAAATTTTAGCTTTATATATCGAATTTTCGAATTTATAATTTGAACCGAGGCAAATACAAATTAAAAAATTAAGTTATGGGCTAGGTTACACCAGGCCGACCCGCTAATTCGGGCCGGCATCTGGCGGGCCGAGTTGTAATATAACTGCTAGGTTTGAAATTAATAATGACTTTACCTAACTTTTAGCAATTTATAACCCGTTTTACGGCCGTAACAACGGAAATAAGGTGAAAACACGTGCCTATTTTCGATTGCCCATAAAAGTGGCATTATTGTGATTTGTCCTCTCCTACCACGTTATTTTAGTGGTATTTGGAAATATCCAAAAATTTATCGACAATAAGATAAATATAAGGATATTTTCCGAGCTGTTGTTAGGATTCAATTTTATTTAAATAATCAAATCTCCACATCCTAACTTTTATTAAACCATTTTTTAAAAGATTTTATTTTTTGTTTAAACTCATTTATTAAAAATTGAATAAAATTTTAAAAACTATTAAATTTTAATGATTTTTTGAAATTAAAAAAATATTTGATTGCGCAATATTGCAATATTTAAAAATTAATTGTAGCAAACAGAGCAGTTATCTGAAAGGGTAAGGATTGTATTAGCAATTATATTGACCATACTAATATTCTAGGTATATATTTGGTTAAGAGACGTCGTTATTAAAAAAAGAATTTACTTAACTTGTGGTGGAATCTAATTATTAACCGAACAAAATAAATTTGTTTTTTTCTATACAAAAAATGCACGATATTTATTTAAAGTTAAAAGATATTTTTTTAAAACAATTTCGATAATAACTGCGATAATAAAACATTAAAAAAATTTGAATGATACACAAACACTCCAAACGCAAAAACGCAGAAATTTTTTGATTTATGCATTATAAACCATAAGAATTTCAATTAAGTCAAAAACTCAAAAAACATTTTTGGTATGACGCCAAAAAAACGCAAAAACGCTTAAAAAATTGACCCACCTCCGCTATTTGCATTTTCAGACTATTTATACCAAAATGGTATGAAACGCAAAAACAGGTATAAAATGCATAAACTCATTAAAATCATTTATAACTTTTGCTTTTTGCGTTTTAAGATTTTGCGTTTTACACCCACTCATTAACGATGGGTACTGTCAATCGAAAATATTTTTCCATTGTGCTTAAATTATGCTCAGCTTGGCAATTAGTTACTTTAAATATCAATCAATTAATTCACAAGTCAACAAGTACCAATTGCACAAACGTCATGAAAACATAAAAGAACATATCCCCATAATGGTCCAATCTCTTATATAAATTTCGTATAACTCTTTATCCGGCTTCGGCTCCTTACATTCGTCCATATCAAAAAAATGGCCTATTTTGACCGAATTGGCAGATTGGAAATACTCTAAAAAGAAAAAATTTAAGAATCTTTTTCACATGTAAAAATTCCTTGTAACTTATATATATCATCTCAAATAATGAGGAATAAAATTCTTTGGTATATCAAGCTCTTACATCAGCATTTAGATACTAAATTTCGCGTCCAAACTTAAATACAGCACGATATATTGTCATTTTTTTTATAAATGTTTTTAGTTTGAATTTTACAGTTTAGCTGTTGTAGCAAAAAAAAATCAATTTTTTTTGTTTTTAGATATTTGTTTTTTTGGCATTTTTTTTTAAATTTATAATGTTTATAGTTGACTAACTAAGTTTGATAGAAAAACGGTATGAAAATTCATAACATGGCAGGCTTGATCTCCGTAGTTAGCTCATAACTCTCAAAAATTTGTTGACCTGTGTTATTAGGTTTTTGACGTTTTCCAATAAACTTGCATGGCGTTAAAGCTCATTTAATAGAAGTTTTTTGTGTTTATCTAGACTCTAGTGTCAAAAATTTGTGTTTATTATAATCATTAGTTGGTTTTTAATAAACAAATATTATGGTCAGGATTATAACCTATTTTAAAAATAAGTATTTAAATGGCTAAAATATTTAGAATTTAGGGGGGGGGGGGGGGGGTGAAAAAATATGGAAAGTAAACAAGTGGAGTTATTTATTGGAAGTAAAAAGTTGGTAGGTCAAATGGGAAAACACTAAAACGAATTAGCCAAACTGGTGCAATCGGAGAAAAAAATGAGGCAAGACGATGGAATAAAATGAAAGTATAATGTATGAAAAAATTGACTAAGAGGTTGGTACCCTTAAAGATCTCAGGATTTTGATATTTTTGTCCGGTGGAATGGATTTTGTTGATTAATAAAAAGATATAAATTAGATTAGGAAGATAAATAATTGGGATTGGTGACTCGAGAGTGCGATTGAGGGTTTTAACTAGATAACAGAAGAATATCGTACTTACAACAATCGCCTCATAAACGAATCAAACAAACAATAAATGAAATTTAAAACCAATTTATATAACTTAGGCTTTTATAAAAAAGCAAAGTTTTTTAGCCCAAAGGCGTCCAAAAATTGCAATTGCTTGCTGCTGAAGGTGAAAATTAGATTGCATGCGGCACGAATAGGTTTTGTTTAACCTTCTTAGAGTATTTCCACAAATGTTCATTTTTAGGGAAAAATATTTTGCGAGTTCAGAGTTCATTCATTATATTTTCCGAAATTTTAAATCCCGGTAATATGTTAAATTTTTTAAAAATTTTAATGCTAATAATCAAGATTGGTTACTTCTTATTTAAATGCGCTATGAGAATTAAAATTATAAATATTTTACAAAAAACTGATTGAACTCTGAAAGTGCAATTTATTAGTTTATTTCTTGTTGCATTTAAATATTTTAACATTAAACATATTTAGAGTATTCACAAATAAATTTTGACCAGAAATCGTTGACAATCTTAGAATTCCTAATATAATAAATTATAGCAGTAATTAAATTATTGATTTATTTTAATTGCAAGAATTATTGTAAATAATTGTCTATACAAATATATTCATCATCTCTGAAAAGTTCTGTTGGTTTGAATAAATGGAAGAGCTTTAATATTGTTAAAATAGGTTTTAAATAGGAGAAAAATATTAATTTTTATAATGATATTTTTGTCGTTTTTGCACCGATAGGTTAGATCCAGGGGCAGATTACCCCAAAATGTCAACTAAGTTTTTTTGGTTGTCTTACACAGGTCAACAAATTTCAATGGCACAACCCTGATTTTTATGAAAACATAGAATTTATCCCCATGATGGCTATCTCATATATATATTTCGGTTTTAGTTTCTTCCGGACTTGGCTCCTTACATCCGTCTATATCGAAAAAATGGTTTTGACCAAATTGACATTCGAGAATAACCTAAAAAGAAAAAAGTAAAAATCTTTTTTTCATATAAAAATCCTGTAACTTATATTTATCATATCAAATAATGAGAAATAAATTTTTTTAGTAAATCAAGCTCTTTAATTAGCATTTAGATAATACAAAATATTTCGCGTTCAAACGTAAATACGACACGAATATTATCGGTTTATAATTAAAATATTATCTGAAGGAATTTAACAGTTTATCGTGCATAATGAAATAATAAAATTTCAATTTTTTTTTTGATTTTTTGTTTTTTTTGATCTTTTTTTCTAAAATTTCTAACGTATGTTGATTAATTATGATTAGAAAAAACGGTAAACGGATTTGAAAATCCCTAAGGTGGCAGGGTTGTTTGATCTTCGTATTTAGCTCATAACTCTCAAAAATTTGTTAATCTGTGTTATTAGTTACATCTTAGTTATATATTTTTGTCTTAATCTATTTAAAGGTAATGTAATAAATCAACCTTAAAATTACTATGGTATTATTTAATTCAGCAACAATTTTTACCATTTTATGATTTACACGCTTTGAAATTGGAAGCATCAAATCCATTTATCATTACTAAAGTTTATTATTATAACTCATTTGTATTACTAATTTTCTATCCACAACTTTGATTTTGGCTAGAACAGGTTTATTTAAATTCCCTGTAAAAAAGGTATATGCAACACAATTCATTCTCTTTATTGCTATTTATTTAAAAAATCCAACACCCAATAGTTGTTTATAAAACAATAAATTAATATCTAGTTATAACTAAATATCACTATAATAAAAGAAATATTCCCCTTATTTTAATTCTGTCTTGCCAATCTATATTCTTAGTAATAAATCTCTTGGTTAAAAGTGACAAATATATTGCATTTTCAACATTTTTTTTTATAAAAATTGCACAATACAGCCTACTGAGTTTTGCTTCTTAATTTTTCTAAAATAATGAAAAATCTAATTTAATAAAAATAAAAAATAATTATAAAATGGGTTTGACCAATAGGTTTTGTTATATTCCTCAATTTATATTTTCTTGATAATCTTTCGCCAAACGTTATTATATTAAGCAAGCTTAGTTTTACACGATATTTTATTTTTGAACATTCAAGTATGATTGACTACCACTTTAAATAAAAAAAAAGAATTGTTGGGAAGAGTTATTACAAAGATTAAATTCGATCCCCTGACATAACTATATATTTTTAATTATTTTATGTTTTTTTACATATTTAATATTTAGCACCTAAAGTTAAAAGGTTTTAGTGATGCACAATTTTTCATTAGGTGTTTTTAGTCGTTGAGTCGTGAAAACAACATTTGAGCTTTTACATTTTAATAGCAAGATAAAAATGGAATATCCCTTTAGTATTTAATTGCACTGATGTTCATTACTTATTCATGTAAACAAGATCTTATATTTTTTTTGAGTCTTATAAGTGGCATAAAATTGTCAGCAATACTTATAACAGCATTCTCATGTACTATTCGACGTTCACAGATGATTCTATATACTAAAACTTCCGACCAATATCGTAATCTTTCGATGATATGATTTGTTTGGTTAAACAAGTATATCATTACCCCTATCCTAACTCGTTGTATAATCTGAAACTAAAAAAAAATGAGCAAAATATGTAATTTATATTTGAAAACACCCATCATTTAAAACTTTTTGGAAAATGTTTATGCTCAAGAAAAATTGGTTAGAAAAAAAAATAGCCATATATCTTGCCTCGTTCAAATACTTTACTAATTTTATTGAATATGTCGATGTATTGTATTAAAAATCTAGAACAAAGTCTAATTTATTCAAAATAGGTGTCATATGTTTGGACCTATGTTTATTGCTCCAGAAGTTTTTTTTTCCAATATATATTTTAATTAATTTTTATATTGAATATATAAATATATCTAGGTATAAGGGCTCTTGCAAACTAAATAACATTGTTAAACAAATTTTTTTAGACAAGATTAAGCTACAGCTAATGGAAAAAAAATTAAAGAATAAAAATTAAAGGCAAAAAAAAATTCAGATGGTTAAAGTAAAAAAATTTTTTAGTTAGGCCTATATTGGGATAAAATGTATTAGAAAAAATGTTTCTATATATAAAATAACGAAAATTTATTATAATAAATTAACATAATTAGTTTATTCTAGTCATATATAATTTTTATTTAATTATAAGATGTTGAAGTGGCAAAAATCGTCTTTTTATATATTTTTCAACTTTAATCAATCAAGGAAAAAGTAAAATTGATAATAGTCGGCTCGAACATATCAGCCTCACACAGGGTCGGGATTCTAATCCGTGCATAGTTGTCTTTTTTCATAAAAAAATGAACACATGCGCAACCACTAAGCTGCTGAGTGGCCTAATTAAGCCTTTGGCCAACGATAGGCCTAAAGGCTAAAAATTTAGGTCGACGGGGTGGAAATTAATATAAGTCGTCATATACGGGGAATGGTGTGGGGGAACCACTATTTTTTTACTCGTTTTTGAATAAAAAAGTTTTGTACCAGATTTATTCTACTTAGGTTTTTTAAAAATTATTTTTTCGCTTATTTTGAATTTATTAATGATGCATTCCACATCTACAAACATATAATGGATGTCCTGTAAAATATATGAATTTTAGTAAACTTATATACTTAATAGTTTTGCATTAGGATTATACAGCTTATAATAAAATTTACTCGGTATAAGCCAGATTCAAATTGTTCCGAAAATGCAAACTTATTATTCCGATTAAACATGTAAATTGTGCAAGGTTCTTGGAGAAAATCGGAATTGATTGTGAGCTGAAAAATAATTGCATAAATTAATTATTATTCAATAATTAAAATATTTTCAAGAAAACCGGGCGTCACACGGCCCCCACTCTTCCTCCCAGATTCTAATCATGAATTTCAACACTAAAATTTACACCATGTGGGGTCCATAACCCAATATGATTTCTAATTTCTAAACAAATTCTATTAGACTTAAAATTTTAATTACTATTTATTCATTATATATTTTCAAAAAAAGTCACAAAATGGCCCATATTCAAAATTTTAAAAGTACTGAAGTCCATATGGTCCACACAGTGCTGTGGGTTAACAAAAAATTTTGATTAAGGCACGTGCAAAGTGAGTTTTTATTTTCGTGAAATTTTCAAAATTTTTAAAAATTTTATTTTGTATTAAAACGCAAATTTTTTGTTGCCAAATTTAATATATGCATATAAAACGTTTTTTTTTAAATAAATTTTTTGTAAAAATTTTGAGAAAAAAATGAATTTTTAAAATTTTCAGAATTTTTAAAATTTCACGAAAATAAAAACTCACTTTGCACAAGCCCTTTCAAATCCGTTCAATTTTTTTCTTCAAATATTTTTTTATTAGCCACACCCATTGAGGGAGATTAATTTTTTTTAATGTTAACAATATTAAATCTTTATGTAATTAATAAATACATTGTTATGTGAAACATCCAGTCCCAAACTATTGTGATATCTTTGCCTTTGACCTTGTGAAATAACAATTAATAAATCGCTCCATTTTTGGAAAAATTATTTTATAATTTGTTTTCAGATTGTGTTTATCCTCACGCAACTCACCTCAATATAAGAAAAATAGCCTTTTAAATATTTATCCTAAAAAGATTTCACCCAGATGTTACGGAAGGTCATCAAACTTGATTATGAAGATTATTTCTCGCGTAAATACTAGAATAAGGGAATCAATATTAAAAAATTAAATTTGAGAACAAAACTTAAGTTTCTAAACGACATCTTGTTTTACGAAACAGGTGTTATGTTATATCCCTTTATGGAGAACACAAAATATTTTTTAACCTTACAAAAGTAGGATCAAACCGAACCAATAATTGAATTGTTTACATATGTGTCGCTCCACTAAGTCAGAACTTAATATACCTGACTATAAACTTTAATTTGGCAAGAAATGGTCAAATTTGTTTTTTTCGAAATAATTGACAAAATTTTAAAACGCATTTTTACAAAAAGTGGCCTAAAATTATTAGGACCAAAAACATTTTCTTTGAAATAAAAAATTTATTTTCAAAACAATGAAAAATAAAATTTAATATTGTTTGTGAAGCATTGTAAATTACATTTTTAGCTTTACTAATTTTTGTTTATGACAAGTAATGTGATCAGAATAAGAATTTAAAAATATTACTTCTGTGGTGTACATTTCTAAATAATTTGCTCTTATTAAAATTATTGTAGACCTGTGTAATTGAGTTAAAAAATTATTGTCTGAATAAATTTAGCCCTATTAAAATTTTAAAATGAAATTTTTCTATTTTCTAACATTTTTTGTACATTTTTAATTACACAGTTTACAAATTTTCCGTTTAAGTTTTTTTCTGAACTATGTAAAACATATTGAAAATATAATAAACATATGTTTAAGTAATAATTCAAAATGAAAAGATATTAGAAACAGTATTAAAAAACTATATATATGAAACAGTAAAATTTTTTAATTTAAATGCAAGGGCGAATGCAGAAACTTTTTTAAAGGGGGGGGGGGGCAAGAAATTTTGTTAGGAAAGGAACTACAAATTTAATTCCAATATTAATATTTTCATCACAAAATTATTTTGTTAGGCTGTATATTTTCCAAAAAATAGCAATTTTATTGATATTTATCCCCTTTTTTATGTTTGATATACAAATTCAACCGCTTGTTTTATCATAAAAATTAAAAAATTTTAAAAGGGGGGCATTTGCCTGACCACCCTCTCAATACGCCCCAGTGGTGATGAAACTTATAAAATAAGGATAAAGATAATAAATAATTTATTTAACTAAAGAAATTTAAAAATACAATAATAATAATAATATATTAATAGAACTTAGTCAAAAAATAGAATAGAACATTCTATTCATAAACATACTCCCCGGGATTGGAAGAACTAATCTTCCAATAAATCACGTTCAGCTGTAATTGGGAAGAGACATATTTGATCACGGGCCTCTTGTAGGTACCGTTAGCGCAAGTTATTGTGGCAACGCGAATTATCGAATCCTTGCCTGGTTGTAAGTTAATAACTCAACCGGTTTTCCACATCAAAGGGGGTAAGTTGTCTTCGGCAACTAGTACAAGTTGCCCCGCGCAATTCTGGTCTGGGAATGGGAACAACCCTTAAAAGTGCCACACGAGATGAACAAATTTGAACCTTGCGACTAGACCCTTCGAAACTGACCATATATATTGCAGCTCCGTATGAGTTCTCAATGGCATCCAAAAATCCGTGAATTATCATGCATTTTGGGCTAAGATGATTGGTTGTGAGTCGCGGAATTTTGATCATATTAAGATGTAACAGGTGACTCGTAGGTTGCAACCAATCCTTAGCAGTGATATTGTGTATGGGATCACCCCAATCCCATTTTAAGACCCATAACTTTGGCATCATTTTAGTTTGGACCGTGATGGGTCCAACCAATCCAAGTGTGTCGAAAACTCTGGCAATGGTCGAAGATATTTTACGTTTCGATGCTAGAAAAATTGTGTTAGAACTAATACTGAATACGCAGGTATCGTTCTGATCATCGCTCATGGAGATAGGGCTTTGTTTCGTCAGATTTACTACAGTATCGAGAAGTAACCCAAGATCGTTCGACATCCATTTGTGTAAAGTCAAACCCTCATGGTTTGGCATAGCTTTAGTCCGCCGTATAACATCGACAGATTCAGATACCGTATCGGCCCCTGTTAAGAGATCATCAATGTACAAATCTCTCATAGCGATTTTTGAACTGATAGGGAATTCTTTAACCTTTTCATGAGCAAGCTGTTTCAGAGTTTTGACCGCTAAATCGGGCGCTGAAGAAGTACCGTATGTAACTGTCTTCAAATAAACAGAAACTACTTTTTCTGACGGATTCTCTTTCCCAAAAATCCGCTGTAATTGGCAATGCGACTGGTGCATAAGAATTTGCCGACACATCTGCTTCAAGTCGGCAACGATCGCTACCTTTGCGCTTGGCCGTTCATTAATGACTGCTTGTTCGCGATCCCCCGGTGATTTCCGTAAATTGCATCTGTTTATGTTTTGAATGTCCTGCAT
Organism: Acutogordius australiensis; assembly: GCA_030555515.1. Taxonomy (NCBI): domain Eukaryota; kingdom Metazoa; phylum Nematomorpha; class Gordioida; order Gordea; family Gordiidae; genus Acutogordius; species Acutogordius australiensis. The sequence continues at coordinate 12,725,939 of CM060245.1, forward strand.
CGATATTGGTTCAGATGTTGAGCTGTGGACTGTATTCTTGCGATTGTCTACCTCTGCAATATAAGTGGCTTTAAGAATTTGGCAACGGCGTCTGAGAAATTCAACAAATTGCTTTTGGGTGGGAATTTCATCTTTCGCTAACGATGTTTCCCACGCCTTGATCGTGACTGAATCTAGTTTCTTGGAGACCGTATGTACCAAGATGTCGTCCCAGTGTTCTACTGGTCGCTTCATGGCTTCTATCGCTTTCGTATGTTTGTTCAACCCGTCTACGAATTGTTTTAATAGTTGATAGTTTTCCTCATGCATCACTGGAAGCTCGAGTATTGCATCTAAGTGTTTTTGCAATATAAGTCGTTTGTTGTCGTATCTCTCCTTGAGAGCATTCCACGCTTTTTGGTAGTTTGCTTCCGAGATATCGAGCGATTGGAAAACTTCCGCTGCGCTTCCCTTGACCGACGCTTTGAGGTAATTCAACTTTTCAATACCTGTAATATTCTGTGAATGAATTAATGAGTTGAACTTATCGTAGAAGTTATACCAGTCATCATACGATCCAGAGAATGTTGGAAGTTGAATCTTAGGAAGACGTATTCGCTGTTCGGAATAAGATGCTACCTCAGATTGCGGTTGTAATAATTCATCGGTCTGAACCATTAACTCAAAATATTGATTCTCGACCTCCTCTATTACCTTATCGTTATTCTCTTTACCTTCCGATTCTAATTTGGCTTGTAATTCTTCGAATTCGGTGAACAAATATTCAATCCTTGCTCGACGTAACTTTAGGTTTTTCAGATTAGTATCGTTTGCGTCGTTTTGACATACCGTCACGAAATTTCCGAATCGAGAGAGTGCCGCACGCATTTGATTTGGTCCCTTGTAAGAGGAGCACAAATCCGATGTATAAAGAGAATATATCCGGCCCGAAGGACCAAAAATGGTGAAATAATAAAATAAGGATAAAGATAATAAATAATTTATTTAACTAAAGAAATTTAAAAATACAATAATAATAATAATATATTAATAGAACTTAGTCAAAAAATAGAATAGAACATTCTATTCATAAACACCCCTGTTTAAACGTCAAATATTTATATTTAAAAGATATTATTTCTTATTTAGAATTTTTAGGTAAGGGGGTAAAATTTGCTCATTTAATCTCAAGGCTAGATTATACTGGAGATTGAAATTATAATTTACAACTGTAAGAACAAAATAATGGGAGAACCGTCCACACTGATGTCCGTATTTGAAAATCAAAAGATGCAAGCAGTAGGAGTACCTGCTAAAAAGCCAATTCCTAACTGCCTCTTCTTCTTTGAGGTTGCCCGTTAGGGCTGCTCATCTAAAACGTTGTATAAAAAGGTGATGTTATTGCCGGCTTAATTTAAACTATTCAATTAAAGATCCAACATTATTTAACTCCTCCAAATTTTTATAATATTATTAAATATATTAATAAAATACAATTCAGTAAATTAATATCTATCACTGCCAGCCATAGGTTTAATATGTTTACAATCTATTGGTGTTTGAATATAATCGGAGCAATAACCCTATAAGCCCAAATTTTAAAATATTGCTCTAACCTAATAAGCTATATTAACCTAACTCTATCACTAACTTACCCTTAACCTACTCAAACCAAATCATCTGTTTAATTTCGCATATTTTTTGGAAAAGTTTTTGGTTTTTAAATTTCTTGAGCAAAAGATAAGATTTTTTTTTGTTTAAATAGGAGGGGGGGGGGGGGGGGGGGGCTAATTATATGTGTCAACCTCCGTTTGATGAACAAATTTTGCTAATAGGTCTAAGTCATTTTTAGCATAAATAAAAGGATAGAATTAATACATACGTCGCTTGTTTGAAAAATTTTCCAGCCGAAACCAAACACCGATGAGAGTTTGTCCAAAATTGGCGGAAAAAGTTGAAATTCTTCCGTATGCGCACGGTAAATAAAATTATATATGGAATTAACGGTTGCTAAGATTTGATCGGTTTTTGAAAATGGTTCTATATGCAGTTCTACGTTACTTAAAAATAAAGTAAAAATTAGTTTTTTGTTGTCTAAGTTAGGCTATCTCTAATTTTATTTTCATTTTTAAGAATGAATATAATGGAAATTTGCCTCGGGCGCCAAAAGCGTTAAAAGTAGATAATCATCGTTTAGAATTTTACGAAAAATAAGCCATTTACAAGACACGGCCTAAGAACGTCCCTGTCGAACATGTGTTAATGGACAACATAATTTAGACAACCTACAGCATCATTTATGGCAACTATCGTTCTTGGTCAAATTTTTGGTGCTAATTAATAATATGAAATCATTATTTTAGCCGGTGATCAAAGTTTTTTTGGTGTCAAAATGCGATTGCATTATTTTTGGGGGAATTTATAATATTTTAAAATGGGTTGAGGCAAAAGTTTTTAAACTTTTTTTTTGGATTAACGATAACGTAACACGTTTATCTTTTTATATTTTTTTTTTTTCATAAATTAAAATTTACATCATAAAATCGGTTTTTTAATCTTAAATTACTTATTGGTAAATTGCAAATAATTAGGTGAATTATTAACTCCAATATTAAAGAAATGTAACATTGGGAAAAAAGTAAACTCAATTGTAAACGCAAGAGAATAACAAACCCCTACTTTTTAGAGGAAGGGGGGGGGGGGAGTTTAAAACTGGCAGTATGTTGGCACAAAAATTTCCACGTATAAAAAAATATCATTTAATTTGTTGTAAATCAAAAATTAATATTATATAATTCTTACGATAAAATCTCAGCTATGATTCTAAATTGCTCGTTTTTATAAAAGCCCCCCCCCCCCCCACAACCTTCCAAGATTACAATTTTTAAAAATTTTTTTTTAAATTTTTAAATATAATTGCTCTATAATAGGTCGTGCTCTATACTTAAGCATTGAAAAACTGTGTATTAGAGCTGTTTGTCTTTTAGGAATCATGAAAGTCTCGGTCTCTCATATATCAATTTCAACTCTAAATAACTTACTGGCTTAAAAATGTTCAATAAGTTTTACTTGATAAATGTAAAGTTCCGAATAGGATTGTAATCTAAAATGTTGAAAATCCCTCGCATAGTTACAGTTTTGCACATAGATATGGAATTAATGTAGAGATCTGGATTACAATTATAATAATAATAATAATAATAATATAATAATAATAATAATAATAATAATAATAATAATAATAATAATAATAATAATAATAATAATAATAATAATAATAATAATAATAATAATAATAATAATAATAATAATAATAATAATAATAATAATAATAATAATAATAATAATAATAATAATAATAATAATAATAATAATAATAATAATAATAATAATAATAATAATAATAATAATAATAATAATAATAATAATAATAATGTTTGATTAAAAACGGTGAACGGATTTGAAAATTTCTAAATGGCAATCTATGTAGTTACCTATAACTCTCAAAACTTTGTTAACCTGTGTTATGAGTGCCTGGGTGGTTAAATGAAAATTCAAAATGGATAAATATTTGTGATAAGGCTAGATAATAGAGTAAAATATATTAAACAATTTTAATCTCGAATGTTCCATCTTTTCTTCGAAAATATTTGATGATCTTAAACAGTCTGTTTCTTTTAAGATTAGAGCAAATTGTAACACCCCCTCAAAAAATTTTGTTTCTACCATAAATAATAAATAATATATGATTTGAAAAATAAATTTTAGCTATGCTAGTTAAACCACACCCAAACATGCCAAACTCAGGTTTTGTATTAAGTCCATAGGTTTATGCTATTCTAACGAGCAATGGGGTGATAATAAAATATTTAAATAAAATTTGTTTGTTAGAAGCACTATATTATTAATTTTCAAAATTAAATATTTTATGTAAATCGACAAATAGAAAAAAATATTAAAATATATGTCATGATGTGAAGAACGTGCATGAAGCCAAAAATTTTATCAGTAAATAATTATTGGAAAATAAAAAAGAAGATTGCTCTTAGTTATATTATAGAACATAAAAAAATTAAAATTACCTAGGCTTTGATAGTATCGTTCTTGATCTATTAAAGATTAGAAAGAGATGTTATACATGCAATGTAATAATCAAATCTAAAAAGTGAAATAAATTGGAAATAGAAAATTTAGAATTTTTTCGAAAATTTATCTACCCGTGTAAAGCTTGAAAACATACGATGCGAGTCAACAAAATTTTAGGTGCTCAATAGTAAATTTTCTAGGGTGCTTGTCCTTTTTTTCAAACCTTTTTTTTATAAGAATTGATCGTAATGTCATTTTTACTTGAGACTAATTAAGATAAATTTAATATTTTTATACCACACTGTGTATTATGTTATTATTTTATTGCATACAATAAATTCTACTTGTTTTCTCTGTTAAATGTATTTTATATATTTTTTTAACATTCAAGGCCAAATTAGATATGATTGATTAAAAATTCAACTACGAAATATTTATTTTTTTTTTAATATTATTTTTTTTGAGAGCAGAGGTTGCAAAAAATTATTTACGTCGTTTTATAAATCGAATTTTTTTATTTTAAATATTCGAAAAAAAAAAATTTGATATTGAGGATAGAGAGTTTTGGTTTATAATCCTAGTTTGGCCGTTGGCTATTACATACTTGTTAAACTCAATAAACTTACAAGAAAACTTGATTTTAAGCATTCTTTGTATTATATCTCCTATAGAGATCTTTTTGAAACCCAAAAAATTTCGCGTTAAAACCTTTCTTCATGTTTACAGGATAATAATGCAACTTCAGCGGATTGAATAAAAGTAAATAAATATATTATTATATTTAGAAAATGTCAAGATTCAAAAACAAAAATAAATTGGAATTTATTTTTTGCATATTCACAATAGCTAAACTGTTTAATTTAAAATTCAAATAATATTTTTATTAAAATCTAATATATAGCGTCGTATTTGAGTTTGGACGCAGGATATTCTGAGTTGACTAAGCTGGTGTAAGAGCTTGATGTATTACAGAATTATATTTCTTATAAAGTCATGATAAATATAAGTTACAAGAGATTTCTATATTAAAATTTAATTCTTGAATATTTTCCTTTTAGGGTGAGGTCGCAAATCTGTAATTTGGTTCTAAAGCTATTTTTTCGATACGAACAGATCTAAGTAGCCGAAGGCAGAAGAAACTACGATAAACGGAAAATATATATAAGATAAGGCCATATCTAATTAATTTTTTTTCCACCTGTGAAATTAATAAAACCCTATATTAATTATATAATTATAGTAGAAATTAAATAGGTATCTAACTAAAGCCCACTGGCCCACAAATTAAAGTAGTCACAAGCTTATTTGGAATAATTCTTTATATTTTGTCTTATGGTTTTTTCTAAATCAGAAATGACATGTATTACTACCGGTCTTTGTTAAGATGGCATAACAAATAAAAATAGGTATTCCTATTATTTTAATTTTATTTAAGGTCGTTTACAATAAGCGACAAAATAGTTCACCGATATTTCTTTCTCTGGAGAAAAAACTTTTTTTTAAGCGAAACTATTCTCAAATTAATTTTTGAGTGGCTGTATCGTTCCTTACAAACCTATTATTGATACGCAAAATTTCACAAAGAGAAATTGGTATCTTTAAATAACCAGCTATATATTTATAACAACCCAGCTTTTCCATCCAAATTTTACACCATTTTTTGGTTCAACAAGATTCTAATATTTCCTCATCAATATTAAAGGAGAAATTAAATCGTCGTTTTACATCGAGAAGCATATAAGACTAAAATTCTGTGAATAAAACTGCCAAAATTTTATTAATTAGTTTTTGGGCAACCATTTTAAAAAAATAGTGAAGTTGTATAGAAGAGTGACTTAGGTTGGCAGAAATATTACGTCCGATCAAAAATTAGATATTGAGTTAGAAAAACAATTAAGCAAATTTTATTATGGGCAAAACTTATGGTGGAATAATTCAATATATGAAATTAAAAAAAAAGCAATAAATCTATTGGCAAATGAAGATTTATTTCAAAACTTTGAATTTTTGTATAATAATAGCATCATTTTTTTGGTGCGAAAATTGTGAAGACCTATCATAGCACATATCTACTATATAAATTACCATAATGTCATAAAGATGTACTAGTATATAAAGTATCGCATTTTTAAAAGATTTTGAAAATGTTCCATAAACTAATAATTTGTTCTGAATAATTATCATACCGTGGTTATTGCAATTGGCAAGCACTGCGTAGAAAATTGGGTGCAAATGAATTTGTTGGGTCTGCGTTCGAAAGATTAAAAGCGTCACAAAATTAAAAAGGTTATCCAAGAAATTCGTTTTAACCACATATTGTTCATATATTTCGTAAAATTGAAAGCCAAGGTACTTTGTTTGCTTGATCCTGAGCTATTTGATGCAGGCAAATATAATGCAGAATTAATAATTTCAAGCTATGTTTTGAAAGTAACAGAGGTTAATAATTTCAAGCTAGGATTGTTTTTAAAGTAACAGAGCAGCAGATTATTTAAACTCAAGTAGCGATCTTTTGTTTCAGCAATTCCAAATGTGTCTGATAGGCTTATTCTCGTTTAAAAAAATATATTATATTTGCACACTGATAAGACACAGGTCAAATTTGAGAGTTATGAGTCAACAACTGAGATCAAACCTGCCATCTTAGGGAATATCAAATCCGTTTACCGTTTTTCCTAATCAAACTTAGTTAGTCAGTTATAAGCATTAAATTTAATTAAAAAAAGGTCAAAAATCAAAAACAAAAATAAATTAAAATTTTATTTTTGCATATTCACAATAGTTAAACTGTTAAATTCAAACTTCAAATAACATTTTCATTAAAAACCGATATAATACGTCGTGTCGTATTTAAGTTTGGACGCGAAATATTTTGTATGCAAAAAAGATTTTTAAATTTGTTAGGGTAGGGGAGACCGGGGCGAAATGGTTGGTGGGGTGAAATTATTAATGGATATATCTCTGCCAAAAATTATTTAATATATTTAAATTGTATATATATTGTAGATCTTCAAACAAGCTATCGATTCATTATATTTTTTACATATACATCCATTTAAAAAATTTAGAAAATCTCAATAAAAGAAAAAATGCCATTTCAAATTTATGTTTTAAACAACAATAATTTTGCTTTATTTAATAAAATGTTATCTCAACACTTCGTTGTAAGAATATAATACATTTTTGACTTAAAACTTAATATTATTTGAACATTATTGATTTTGCAAACACTATTCAATGCGGGGATATTCATTTCGCCCCACGCCGAAACCATTCATGCATTATTATAAAAGAAAAAGATTGAAGACAGATAAAGACATTCTCAAAGAAGCCCTTATAACCTCAAAAAAACAATATCTCCTAAATAATTTTTATAATAAATTAGTTAGAAAACTAGCATATGAATATGCTGTCATACTTAACAAAAGAACCCCTACCAGTTGGATTGAACAAAAATTAGCTGTACCTGATTGGTTCAGCAATTTTATAAAAAGAAACCCTATCATTTCTATAAGAAGCTTTGAATGTACCAGTCTGTTGTTGTTGTTAACCACTGCGACTTTTCAATATGGATGAAGGTGGCTCGGAGGTGTGAGCGAGCTTAGAGGCGGCTAGAATAGGATTTGTCCATAGGTCTAATGGATTAATCGGGGTGCCACGTGATGGGCATGAGAGCCAGTGGTGTAGGCTGTCTGCGGATTTTTTGCAGTCGTAACACATGTCGTCAGATGCATAGACGCGGTTACGAAAATCGGCTAGTAGGTAACAAAAGCCAGATCTTAGTTGTGAAAGAAGACATCTCTCTCGTCTAGAGAGAGTGGTTTCGGAGGGTGAAATGGGAGGGGGCCAGCCATTCAGAAGAATGGGGCAAGGTTTGTATGATTGGATGGTTTCTTTAACAGCGTTGGTGTGGATTAGCTGGTGTAGTTGCTTAGTTGTAAAGTTGGGGTCAAATAGGTGTTTGACACGAGGAAGGCTGTATGAGGGGAGGGTGTTTTTCATTGAACGTGCTGGGCCAGCGAGGTTAAGGAGATCGTGGCAGGGATGATCTGATGAAAGGCAGGAGGCCATATATTGATCGCATAATAATTGAGAGTGTGGCCTGATGGGAATTATTTGTGTTTCCTGATGTAGATGGTCAATTGGGGTAGTTTTGAGGCAGCCTGTAATGGTACGGAGAGCGCAATTTTGGGCAATTTGGAGCTTATCGAAATTGGATTGAGAGATTAAAGGAGACCATATTGGGGTTGCATAATTTATAAGGGAGCGGGAAATTGCTTTGTAGCTGATGGTCAGGGTTTCTTTGCTTTGTCCCCAGGAGGTTCCTGCCAAAGCTTTTAAGAGGTTGTTTCTTCTATTTACTTTTGCTGCAGTATTTTTAATGTGTTGGTTAAAGTTTAGCATAGGGTCAAAGGTGAGGCCCAGTATTTTGGGATTTCGTACAAGGGGGAGTAGTGAACCCTTGGTAAATACTTGAGGATGTGCGTTGGTTTGACGTGTTTGCGGAGTAAAAAGAGTCACCGAGGATTTTGAAGGAGAGACTACTAAGCAGCGGTTGGTAAAATAATCTGATAGTGTAACGAGGTAATCATTTAGGGTGATTGATAACTGGTCAACGAATGTACCAGTCTAGCCAGGATATCTGGTTTCAATAAAGAAGCTGTCAATGGTTTTTACCAGAACCTAATAGATCTAATGGAAAAATATCATTTTGAACTTCATATGATATTCAGTTTTGATGAAACTGGTTTATTAACAGTTCCTTCACCATCAAAAGTGGTTGCACAGAAGGTGTTAAGCAAGTTTATTATACATTCTATTAATTAATTACTAGGTAGGAACAATTGTTTCTGCTGAAATTGGCAGCCTTGTTAGCATGTGTATTGCCATAAATATAGTTGGGCAATTAATTCCACCTTAATTTATTTTTCCTAGAAAAAGGTTTAAGGTGGAATTTTTAACTTATGGTCCTAATGGGAGTGATGGTTGTGGCAATTCATCAGTATGGATGAAAGAAGAATAGTTTGTGGGGTTTTGAATTTTGTAAAATATGTTAAATGCTCAACTGAGGATCCAGTAAATTGATTAATTATATTTTAAATAAAGGCACTTATAATTTTCGGATAACCATGTATCTCATATATCCATAAAAGCAGTGAACTTTTTTAAAAATGTGATTAAAGTAGTCACACTACCACCTCATTGTTCACATAGACTTCAACCCCTTGATGTTGGGATTTTTGGGCTACTGGCAATTGATTATAATATAATTATTAATAAAATGATCTAAATCTATATTTATTTTTCAATATACAAGGTTTATTTGAAATTAAAGCTGTAAATTCAATAAATTTTACACTCTTTCATTTTGCCCCATGGGTGTTTCATTTTACCCCGTATATGGGGCGAAATGGTTAATACTAGTGGGTTTATACATTGTTCAATATCTTTTTACAGAATTATATTTTTTTGGTTAAACAAGTTATTTTATAAAATATAATGAATTATCTATAAAATGAGCCATTAATTTTTTCTTTTGGATTAAAAATGTGTCAGCAGCAACGATTTTGCAAAAATATGTTCATTTCGCCCCTGTCTCCCCTATATTTAGATCTGTCAATTTGGTCAAAAAGGCCATTTTTTGTTATAGACGTATCTAAGGAGCCAAAGGAGAAAGAAACTAAGAAATACCAAAAATATATAAGAGTTAAGGCCATCATGGGGATGCATTCTTTTATGTTTTCATAAAATTCACGTTTCTGATATATATTTGTTGACCTGTGGATGAGAGTTAAGAAGATAAAAAAAGGCGTTTATATAAGACATAAAAAACATAAACAAATGGTTTTGATGTTTTCATACCTTTCCCCATTTAGGGGGCGCCATACCCGTTAGGACTTTGCCTCTTTTAACCCGAGCAAAGCAAATGATATGCCCACGGGTTAAATAGTAAGATTTTCTCGCACGCCGGCGACCTAGGTTTTTACCCTAGGCTCTTACTTTAGGCATAGGCTTACTGCTTTAGCAGGACACTCCGCAGCTCAAAAGTGGTTACACTATTTTTCCAAAGAAAAAAGCCTAAAAAGCCTCTTGCGCACGGATTCGAACTCGCAACTCCTGCGTGTAAGGCAGGTTTGTCACTGAGCTTTTGAGCCAACGTTAGATAACACAGGTCGACAAATATCAATGTCAAATAAATAAGTTTATAAAAAAGCATACACCTCATGATGGCCTTATCTCATAAATATTTTCCGTTTTTTGTAGTTCCTTCCGCTTTTGGCTCCTTAGATCTGTCCATCTCAAAAAAATAGCCTTCTATGACCAAAATGACAGATTTTGCGACCTCAAAAATACCCTAAAAAAATGTCAAAAATTTTTTTTATATAGAAATTTCTTGTAACTTATATAAATCATATCAAATAATTTGAATTAAAATTTTTTTGTATATTAATCTGCTAAATCAGCATTTAGATTGTACAGAATATTTTGCATCCAAATACGACTAGATAAACTATAAATATATTATTTGAAGTTTAAATTTATCAGTTTAGTTGTTGTTAATATGCAAAAAAATTTCAATAAATTTTTGTTTTTGAATCTTTTTGTTATTTTTACATTTTTTCAAAATGTTTTTAGCTGAATTGCTAATTTTGATTAGAAAAAATGGTAAAGGGAATTGAAAACCCCTAAGATGGCATGTTTGAAGTGTGTAGTTAGCTTATAACTCTCAGACCTGTGTAATATATAAATAGGGCTCTATGAATTTACAAAGTTATACCGACTACAAAGAATGTCAAATCTTAAAGCAGATTTGTATAATATTAGCTGAATAGTTTACCAACAAAGGTATATGTATATAATGATTTTTTAAAAAACTCTGTATAAAGTTTGAAATTACAATCTCAAAATATAGTTATTTTATAAAAAAAATACCGTTTTAATAGAAGTTCTACTAAGGATGGGTAAATTTTCAAATGGCAAACAAGATGATCGGTTTATTTCAAAAGTAAGCGGAATATAAGATCGTTCGAGTTGACTTGGCCAGTAATATGTTCCTCTTGAATCTTGGTCATTTATCCCAATCAGCGAAATATTGCTGTATTCGATTGAACCACAAACATACAGCAATTCCATCTTCTGAATATCAATATCAACCATCACCTATGTGGTATATTAAATATTAAAATGAAAATTATGTTATATCTTTTACGTATTGCCTCAAAGTGCTAATGGCGAAGAGCTAGCAAATATCTTAAGCGAGGCCTTCAAATCTGATCATTTAATTCTTACTGTATATTTTTGTGAGTTAAAATTAACTCTAACTTTTGCCATATCTCAAGGTTGTTAAGACTCAAATATACATTTTTTTCATAAATCAATGAGTGGTTGCCTAGTCTAAACTTCGAGGTACTTGTCACCTTAATACTAAAAAACTAAATAAAATAGTAATAATATTTTTGCATGTTGAAATTTTAGTTATGAACTGCCTAAGCCGGCACATTAGCGTTGGAAAATATGATAAATCTTTTACATCAATATATTATACTGGTCAGCAATTTTTAAGAGTTATGGTCTCACTACCAAGACCAGACTGCCATCTTAGGTTTTCCAATCAGCTATAAATATTAAATATTCTTGTTTACATTCCCATGATAAACATATCTATCTTTTGCGTATTTCGTAGTTTCTTCTGCCTTCAGTTCATTAGATCCTTCCATATTAATGGCCTTTTTTGGCTAAAGATTTTGCGATTTCAAAAATACCCTAAAAAAATTTAAGAATCTTTTTTATACAAAGATAAATTATAACTATTAATCATATCAAATAAGGATAAATAAAATTTATTATTATATTAAACTCATACCATTTAGATAATTAAGAATATTTCGCATCCAAACTTAAATACGACATAATAAATTATCGGTTTAATAAAAATTCTATTTAAAGAATGTAACAGTTTAGCTATTGTGAATGTGGAATAAAAATATTCAGTTTTAATGAATCTTTTAGGCTTTTTTGACATTTTTTTCTGTTTTCAATTTTTATAGCTACTAGGTTTGATTATATAAAAAATGGTTAACATAAAAATCATTGAGATGGGAGGGTAAATCTTTGTAGTTAGCACATAACTTGAAATAATTATTGATTTGTATAAAGCTACTGAGTTACGTATAAAGTTAAGGCAATAGTTGCCAAACAGCCCGACGATTCCTATCCCGTAATAAACAAACAAACAATTGGTTTGAGGTTTCCTTCATACCTTTCCCCACTTAGGGGTGCCATACCCGGTAGGGCTTTGACTCTTTAATCCAAACAAAGCAATTAAAACTGCCGACTGGTTAAATAGAAAAATTTGCAGGCACGCCGGCGACCTAGGTTTTTAGCCTAGGCTCTTACTTTTAGACATGTTTAAGACCTACTGCCTAAGCATGCCAATCAGAAGCTGTAAAGCAGCTAATGTGCACGGATTCAAACTCGCAACCTCATGCATCTAAGGCAGAAGGTTTGAAACACTTATAAGCGTAGTATTGATTTACTTCAATATCTAGTTGATCGATAAGTTTTGATAAAGTTTGATAATTTTGATCAGTTATCACGAATTCATAAAGTGTTCGGTCCACACCATGCACCGGAATATCCCATAACAAATTTCCATTCCTTTTTATAATTTTTCCTGGAGCCACGAAGTGAGTGCTTTGAATAAAATTAAACATAATTTTATTGATTATTAGAATAATTGTAAATCAAATTACGAGAATATTAAGTTTAATGAAAACAAATTGAAAAATGTATTGAAAGTTTTTGGAGAATCCCGAAAATATAGATTATAAATACGTAACTAACTACCTAATTATACTAAACAAAGATTTACCTAGTGGTTTAAAAAACTGGAAATCTTTATATTGATTTTTTGTTACAATACATTTGTAATATTTACAAAGTACAAAATTAATTTCAGAATAGAATTATATAAAAAAAAATGAATATTACCCCAGTTAATTAATAAAATTCGACCATTGTTTATTTAGTCTTAGAACATCATCTCAAATATTTAAGTAAATATTCATACATTTGTAATATTTACAAAGTACAAAATTAATTTCAGAATAGAATTATATAAAAAAAAATGAATATTACCCCAGTTAATTAATAAAATTCGACCATTGTTTATTTAGTCTTAGAACATCATCTCAAATATTTAAGTAAATATTCAAAAATTCACAAAGATTCGGTGAAGTGGATACGTTATAATCTTTAATTTGGCCTCTATTTTTTTAAATAACATTGTATGGTCCTATTTAGGCAGATTATGTCCAATTTTGGCAAAATGCCTAATTTTATAATCTCCTTAATCAATAAAATATTGGCTATTAACTTAAGGAAATTTTGCAATCCATTAATTAGCTCAATTTTTGAACGCGATTGAATATTGTTAAAAAAAACCTTTATTGGAAAAGAAATGCGTGCTCTAGTTCCCCCCACCCCCCATTTTTCTCACCTAATTAAAAAACATTATACAGAGGTCAACTTTTTGAGACTTATGAGCTATTTGAGAACAGACCCGTGACATCTTAGACATTAAAATCTGTTTACCATTTTTCATAATAAATATGTGGGATTTAAGTTTCCCTTACTTTTTCCCGTAAGGGAAGCCATTTATAGGGCTATATTTTAACCTAAGCAAGGAAAGCGATGTTGCCGACAAGTAAAATAAATTTGTCGCACTCCGGCAACCTAAGTTATTTAGGCTGGCACTTAAGGCATATCGTTTAGGGCCTAATGCCTAAGCAGGCCCATAGCAGCTTCAGAGTAGTTGCTGTATAGTATTTTCTAAGTTTTGCCCGGATAAGAACCTAAACCTCCTGCGATGTAAGACAGGAATGTTTGCCATTGAGCTACAAATTTTTTAATCCAGCTAAAAACATTGAAAATGTTCCAAAATACGTTAAAAATGCAAAATAGATCTATGAATAAAACAAAGTTGAATAAATTTATAAATTAAAACATTTAAACTTGAATTATTTTTCAAATAATATATTTCTCCAATACCAAATATATATTGTGTTTTAAGGTTAAGGTGGTATATATTTTGCATAATTTATAGTTTATGTAGCTTGATATATTATAGAATTAATTTCCTAACATAAATATAAACAAGTGATTGCAAAAGAAACGTCTAAAATAATTTTTATATTAAATAGCTCTTTTATTCAAAATATCCACGACCTTATATAAAACAAAAAAATTAAAATTATTATTTATAAAATACAGAGGTTTAAACTTAAACTTACAAATAATATTGTTTAGGAACCGAAAATATAATCAAGTGCAATATTTTCTGTATAATCAAAATGTTAATGTAAGCGTTTGATCTTCTGGGCAAAAGTTTTAATTTTTTAGGATATGATTTAGCAAAATCAATCATTTTTGCTATAATTAATGTTTAACTAGTCAAACTAAGATCATAAAAAATTTTGAAAAAAAAAGGGAAAACTTGATATAATTTTATATGTTTATTTTGCTCATGTTTCTAACTCTGATTTTAAACAATTTTATAGTTTATGGTATTAAAAGCAAAACATTTTTTAAAATTCTCATAATAAAACTCTAAAGTTTACATAGGTCAACAAATATTTGTGGGTTATTATTTAACTGTCAAACATACCGTCTAAGAGATTTTCAAATCCATTTACCGTCTTTACTAAACTTAGTCAGCTATAAACATTAATAATGTTAGAAAATAAAATAAACAAAAAGATTTTAAAACAAAATTTAATTGAATTTTTTTTTGCTTTTACAACAACTGTGTTCTAACTTTAATTAATTTTTTTATTAAAAATCGATAATATATGTCGTATTTAGTCTGGACGTGATATATTATGTATTATCTAAATGCTGATGTAAGAGCTTGATATCTTAATGAAATTTATTTCTCATTGTTTAAAATAACTATAAGTTACAAGGGATTTTTGTATAAAAATTAAATAAATAACTTTTTCTTTTTAGGGTATATTGAAATCTATCAATTGGTAATAAAATTACATATAATTTTCTTATTCTCCAGCCTTCAGCTTAATTACTAGTTTATAACACGGATAGTCAAAGTCGCTTATATCCGATAATGGTCTTCTTTATACAATCAACACTTATTATTTATATAGTTGATTAATGAAAAGAGTTGCCTTAATATTTGAACATTTTTCGTTTTTAAACTTACTTTCACTAAGGTTAGCTTTGTCATAATTTACACTAGATGTTTTTTAATAATTTTGGAACTTTGGTAGATAACTTATTAATATACCTAGAGCAAGGAGAAGCCCATCTCATTTTGAAAAGAATTGATTTTTTAAAATATTTATAGCTTGATCTAGGATAAAGCGCCGAACTAACCAAATACACGGAGTTGAATATAAGGGATAAATTATCATAAAGCCGCATTTTCCAGCTTCGATTATCATTTCCCTCCCTATTAGCCCCATTCTAAAGTTGGTAGATCTTTTTTAAGATCATCATTTGACTCTGCACAAAAAACAGATAGTCTAGGAATAGCCTATGTTTTACACTTGGGACACTAACTCCAAAATTATTTGGTATATAGAGGTAAATATAAATATTAAAAAAATAGCGGACATACAGCCTTCACTCAAACTTCTTTGTGATATGAGTTAGAATCAAAGGCGCGAAAAAAGAGCTACCTCAATACATGTACTTAAACGGCCAAAATTTATTCTTTTCTTATCAAATAAAGTTTTAAAAGTGCTCATTGAGCTACCATATCGTGTAACTGATATCGGTAAAGGCTTAATATGTTGACAAAATGTATTTACGCCTAATCAAAGTCAAAATAAAACGACTAGATTTAGATATTTTTTTACAGGCAGCCTCTTCTCTGCATATTAAATTGTTACTCTAAAAAACCAGCGATTCTTTTAATTATTAAGTTACCAAAATTGTAGAGACAATATATAAGCAATTACCACGATAATTGTCCAAAAGTCAAATAACCTTTTATACAAGCTAATTTAGCGAGCTTTAATTGGTCCGGCAAGGCACACTGAAAATTTATTATTCGAAATTTGGAAAACGCATTTACCCCAATAAGACGATGAGGTTACGATGGGTCAGCTTAATCTCTCAGAAAATTTCAATTATAGAGTTGGGGCTTGGTGCAGAAAGTATTGATAATATTGCTTCAATAATTTTCCAAATTGGAATATTTACCAAACTTTAAGAGTTAACCTTTCAAGAAACACTAGGACCACTATGGCCAATACTGTTATTGAAGAGTGTAGAGTATTTTTATTACATAAATTGATAAATATTGCCAATCACGAGATATTTCTGGGCCAGTGCCAAGTTTGACATTTTGTTAGATTTTTTAACTTTTTTATTTTTAAAACCTTTCTACCCATTATACTGGGGAGAGAACGTAACGGGAATACTACAGAGGGGTCTACGGACCCCAAATTTAATACTTTATAACCTCAAAAATTTTTAGGTTATGAATTTTATTGTTTTGAAGATTTAGTGCTCTTTAATTACAGACTAATTTATAATATCATAATTTATATTGCATAATTATTTAACACGAAGTAGAAAAAAAATAAAAAATAAAAATGAAATTTTTTTATTTGTTATTATTAGGGGAGACCGGGGCGTGAACATATTTTTGCAAAATCGTTGCTGCTGACACATTTTTAATCCAAAAGAAAAAATTAATGGCATTTTATAGATAATTCATTATATTTTATAAAATAATTTGTTTAACCAAAAAAATATAATTCTGTAAAAAGATATTGAACAATGTATAAACCCACTAGTATTAACCATTTTGCCCCATATACGGGGTAAAATGAAACACCCATAGGCAAAATATAAGTGTGTAAAATTTATTAAATTTACAGCTTTAATTTCAAATAAACTTTATATATTGAAAAATAAATATAGATTTAGATCATTTTATTAATAATTATATCTAAGTACCAGTGGCCCAAAAATCCTAACATCAAGGGTTTGTAGTCTATGTGAACAATGAGGTGGTATGTGACCACTTTAATCCCATTATCTTAAGAAAGTTCACTGCTTTTATGGATATGAGATACTTGGTTATCTATAATTATAAGTGCATTTATTTAAAATATAATAATTCAGTTTACAGCATCCTCAGTTGAGCATTTAACATATTTTACAAAATGTTTAAAATCCCCACAAACTCTTCTTCTTTCATCCATCCTGATATATTGCCACAACCATCACTCTCATTAGGACAATTAGTTAATTCCACCATAAACCTTTTTCTAGAAAAAATGAAATAAGGTGGAATTAATTGCCCAATTGGATTTATGGCAATACACATGGTAACAAGGCTGCCATTTTCAGCAGAAACAATTGTTCCTACATAGTAATTAATTAATATAATGTATAATAAACTTGCTTAACACCCTTCTGTGCAACCACTTTAGATGGTGAAGGAACTATTATTATTAAACCAGATTCATCTAAATTGAGTATCATGTGAGGTTCAAAATAATATTTTTCCATTAGATCTATTAGGTTCTGTTAAAAACCATTGACTGCTTCTTTATTGAAACCAGATATCCTGGCTAGACTGGTACATTCATTCTTATAGAAATGATAGGGTTTCTTTCTATAAAATTGCTGAACCAATCAGGTCCAGCTAATTTTTGTTCAATCCAACTGGTAGGGGTATGTTAAGTATGACAGCATATTCATATGCTAGTTTTCTAATCTAATTATGGATTTAAATTGTTTTTTTGAGGTTATAAGGGTTTCTTTGAGAAAGTCTTCATCTGTTCAAACTTTTTCTTATATAATTACGCATGATGGGGCGAAATGAACATGTTCATTTGCCCCGCAATGTTCATTTCGCCCCGCATTGAGTAGTGTTTGCAAAATCAATAATATTCAAATAATATTAAGTTTTAAGTTAAAAATGTATTATATTCTTACAACGAAGTGTTTATTAAATCTTTTATTTATAATAATATTTTCGTGGTAACATTTTATCAAAAATAAAGCAAAATTATTGTTGCTTAAATCATAAATTTGAAATAGCATATTTTCTTTAATTGAGATTTTCTAAATTTTTTTAAATGGATGTATATGTAAAAAATATAATGAATCGATAGCTGGTTTAAAGTTCTACAACAAATATAAAATTTATATATATTGAATAATTTTTGGCAGAGATATATCCTAATCATTTCACCCTACCAACCATTTCGCCCCGGTCTCCCCTACATTAAATAAATCTTGTCAATAAACTTTTATAACATGATGATAAAATCGTGTTTTTGTTCTGGTAAAACATTTTAAAAAAACCATTTTAAATAATATTATTATTCACTCTATGAACTAAATATTTTAAACAGAAAATACATTATATCCTTATTATACAATACATTTTAATCATTTAAAAAAAATAAATAAAGAAGCAATAATTTAAGTTTAATATGCAGCATGTTGAAATTTTGAGTAGCAGAATTTTAAGGTTTTAATTTTTAAAAAAACCCAATTTTATGAAAATTTATTTGAACAAAAGGAAGTATTATTTATAAATTTTT
This sequence comes from Acutogordius australiensis, assembly GCA_030555515.1. Classification (NCBI taxonomy): domain Eukaryota; kingdom Metazoa; phylum Nematomorpha; class Gordioida; order Gordea; family Gordiidae; genus Acutogordius; species Acutogordius australiensis. The sequence continues at coordinate 12,744,589 of CM060245.1, forward strand.
CTAACTTAATAGCTCTCTCATTATATTATCAATTTTTTTTTCTTTATTTATTTATAAAGCGCCCGTTTAAAGTTCTTTCAGTTAATTAAATTTTTTAAATTTTTTTATCAACAATAGGCTCCAAATTTAATGCGTAAACATTTAATTTTCTTTTTTTAAATAAAGTTTTATAAAAATTTAAAAAAATTGAAATCTAAAATTCTATATTTTGAATAAACGTTATTATTTAAAAAAGTTCTGTTGTAACATGAAATCAAATTAAGAGCAATTAATCCTAAAAGTATTTGTTTGAAAGTTCATTATTTTTATGTAATTTAGGATTAATATTTGGCAATAAAATTGATAATGCAATTCTCCAAAAAAACACCCATTCATCAATGGATTGATTTTTAAAATATAAAAATATTTACTTGTATATACGACTTATTGTTAAATTACTGATATTGCCATGACAAATCTGATCCATATGGTCTAAAATAAAAAGTTATAATCAAAATTAATTTCACGCGCACTATAAGGATTGCGTTTCTGATTAAATAGCAACATAAAAGCTGTGAGATAAGCGTCAAATATCCTATTTTACCCACCAAAATTTCAAAAATATTGCATCAGACATCATTAGTTATTTCACAAACCTTAATTCCCAATTTTGAGGGTTCCCCCCGTCCTGCCTACAAAATAACACGACCTAATTAAACATTTTTTTAGCCCAATCCGATCAGTTAAAAAATAAGGTGTGCGAACTTTACTTATGAAAATGGATTGGGCTGTTTTGAGAGTTCCCACATACCTTTTTTCATTTAGGAGCCACGCACCCTATTTTGGCTTTGACTCTTTAAACCCGAGCAAAGCAATTAATATCGCCAACAGGTTAAATAGTAAGATTTGCCCCTCACGCGGCGACCTAGGTTTTTAGCCTAGGCTCTTACTTTAGGCATATCGTGTAAGGCTTACTGCCTAAGCAGGTCACTCCGCAGCTTCAATAATTTCTATAGGGGCTACTAACAACAACAACAACAACAATAATTTCTATACATTTAAACTAGACGTCAATTAAATTGAGGTGACAGTGTTTTTAAAAAAATATTTTATTGTGCAAAATATATTTTACAACTAATTAAAACAAAAAATATTTCAAAAATTAAAACACAATTTTTTTTAATCGATTTGTGTTAATAATCAATTTTTGTGATCCCAATTAAGTTTTTGTGATCGCAATTAAAAATATACTTTTTTTGGCCAGTACTGTATAAAAACCACTAAAAAATATTAAATTGCCCCGGTTGATAGCCCACGTTTATTATGATAAATAATTGTCAATTTTTATTGATCCTCTTCCCTATTTCGCCCTTTGACCAATACCAAAAAAAAATGCTCCCTTAATGTCTTACCCCCTAGACCCGGATACGAAAAATTTAAATAATCCAAATATAAAAAAATAATCCGCGCGTCAAAAAAACACAGGTCAACAAATGTCAATGTCAGAAACGTGAATTTTATGAAAAAAATAAAAGAATGCATTTCCATGATGGCCTATACTCATATTTTTTGTTTTTCTTATTCATCCATCTTTGGCTCCTTTGATCCGTATAACGAAAAATAGCCTTGTTTGAGCAAATTGACATATCTAAATACACCCTAAAAAAATTTATAAATCTTTGTTGCATATAGAAATTTCTTATAACTTATATAATTATAATCACAAAATGCAAAAGAAAAATTTTAATTTTAATTTATTTTTGTTTTTGAATCTATTTTGTTTTTTTTTACCTTTTTTTTCTAAATTTTAATGTTTATAATGACTAACTAAGTTTGATTAAGAAAAATGGTAAAGGTATTTGATATTCCCTAAGATGGCAGGTTTGATCTCTTTAGTTAATTCATAACTCTCAAAAATTTTTGATCTTAGTTATTTACTAGGAATAAATAGTACAAAAAGTTTAAACAAAATACGTTGCATAGGTAAAAATAAATATATTTAGCCCCAATCCATTTAATATTTTTTTATCGAACCGAAAAACAAAGATCCTAATGAACACTGCGGCATTGCATTTTTTAAATGTTTATTTTCATTTACGCTTACATTGGCTAGGCTTATAAATAATGGGGTTGCCGGGGAATAGAAGTGGGGTTATTTATAATCTCTTTATTTAACATATGCTCCAAAGGCGGTATAGGTTTATTATGGTTTAACTCTTCAAATTTTATTCCTTCAAGGAATATTTCAGGATTTTTTTTATTTAATATTATTTTACCTGCAACGAATGCCATGCACTTAACCAAATACAATCCGAAAATAATGTCTATCAGCCTCATAGATTAAAAATAAAAATATAAAATAGTTTGTATGAAGTATATAAAGTGTGGTATGCATATAAAAATTGCAAACGTCCTTGCCTAAATTTAATATCGTTAATAACACGAATTACAAGGTTGAATCTTATCAGAAACAAAATCGTTTGCCTTTTTAAGATAATGCTAATTAATGTAAAAAATATCTTAAATTATTAAAAAAAATTCTTATAATAAGTAATTAGTTTATATATTTTCATTTACCTAATTATTCATTAGTCAAATATAATTCTTTGCAAAATTCAAAACCTGATATTATTTATTGAGGTTTAAGAGCATGATATATAATGTAAAATAAATATAATCACTTGAAATGGGCTCTCAAAAAAAGTGTTTTTAAAGAAGTTTCGTTAACAAAAAATAATGACAGATAAAATTATATAAGGGCTAATTTTATCCAAAATTGATTTTGTTTTCTCTAAATCTTGAAATTAAATTAACTCTATATGTCCAAATATTATTCCATAAAAGGATAAATGAGACTCCAATTAAAAAAAATAAAATTAATAAAATTATATTAATAAGAGCTCGACTCGACATTAATCTAAACCATAACTTTCAATCTTAAGACCTAATGCAATAACACAAACAAAATTATTATTTTTTTAACACATTTAAACATTAATTGTTTTTTTGGTTTTGTAAGATAGCTATAAAGTAAAAACAATGTTTTAAAAGACCAATATCAAACAATAAAATCTAAATAATTTTTTTTTGAATCGGCAAAAATTGCATAATATAATCAAAAACCAAAATATAACTTGAAATATAAAAAAAATATTAGTTTTAAAGAATTTTTTTTTTATATTTTTGCTCAAGGAATTTCAAAGTCGCACAAACTTTCAATTTCGTCAAATTCAGTCATTTTTTATAGTGAAATATATTTACCTCTTTTCAATGGACGTTTAGAAAACAAAAAGAAAAAAATACCAAAGGTAAAGGGCAACATGTAGATTGCTTTCTGGCATATCTACGAATAAGGCATGTCAAGGAGGCCGATTATGCACAGAGTCCCGATTTTCTTGAAGTATTTAGAATTAGCCCAATGGAAGGAAATCTTGTATTTTTTTGTCCAAACTTTGGTAATTTTTGTTAGTGATTTTTATATTGGATAATTTGTTCAACTATTATTTATAATACTTATGATAATTTTTATCAAATTGTCTCTGATGGTGTCACCAAATTGTCGTAATTACGATTTTTGCATTATTAAACTTTTTTTTCGATTTATTTTTCGTGCGGAAAATAAAAGTAGTATTTTTGGTATTCTCTATTTGTCATCTTGTAATTCACCAAATTGCAAATGCGATATATGCAATATAAAGCTAAATTTCGATTTTTTTTTGTGCGGTAAAATAAAAGTTATTTAGTGGTGAAATTGCTCCATTTTGTCATCTTGTGTTAATGACACCAAATTGTCGCAAATGCGATTTATGCATTATTAAACTAATTTATCTCAAATAATGTTCGTGCAATTATTTATTAGTAGTGTTCTGGTCAAGTTTCCACATTTTATTCTCTTTCGACAATGTCTCCTAGTTGTCGCAAGTACCGAAAGTTCATCATTGAACTATGTACATTAGATCCACTGAAAAATGTCGCCAAAATGTCAAATGCTATCTAAAAATTAAATTTTTTTAAATTATTTTTGTTCGAATAATAATATATTAGTTATCTTTTTGTAAAACTATTCCATTATCGCTTCCTGTGTTAATGTCACCATATTGTCGCAAGTGCAATAATTCAATAATAAACCTTTTTTGATTTTTCTAGCTTGCCTATTACTTAACAATATATTTGCACGCCCCCTCCCTCCCGAAATATGCTATCCGGTCCAGCCGTTCCTTTTTTAATTTCGGTCTGCCCTGCCCGCCCGAATTTTTTAGCTATAAATTTTTGATTTTATTTATTAATATAATAGAATTATTCGTGTATCAATAATTTTATCACTTTTAGTTTAATTATAGGCCCAGCCCGTTATGGAATTTAGCCCAGCCCGTTATCAAAATTCCTTATACAAAACCTACAAATCTGACCCAAAATTTAATGCTCGGTCTCTTTAAGTAAAATTTTAATAACGATAAAATAGAAACACAAGTATATATCATTTACTCATTCTGTCGAAAATTTATTTACTCTAAATAAATTTATTCCTTAATCAGAAAAATTATTTAATTCGGTGACAATGTCGCTTTTTAACTAAAATTGTTTTTTTACTAAAATCATTAATACATGGCAACCCGAACAAAAAAAAAATCGAAAAAAATTATTTTATTGAATTAGAGACATTTGCGACAGTTAGACATCGACCCAACAGGCTTTATAGTGACAAAATTTACCAAAATTTATTTATTAATAAGGTCAAAAACAAAAAAAAAACAAAAAAAGCTTCTTTAAATAATTGCAATTGCGACAATTTGCTGACAATGTCAATTGTTGCAAATTGAAATAGGCAGCCCGAATAAAAAAATTCGAAAAAAATTTTTTAGTATTAAATTTTATACACTAATCATATCAGAGTAAAAACATCTGGTGGCTAAATCACCCTATTCTAAAAAACTCACAAAAAAACTTTAAAAAACCCGCCCAGGTTAAGCTCCAGGAGTAAAAATGGGAAAACTCCGAAGCATAGGTGTTCCTGCCCCACTCTTCCATAAACTCCAACTGGAGTTTTAGCAAGCGCTATCTAAGAACTTTCACTGGTTTTATATAATTTGTGAAGGGACTTGCAGTTTAATCATAGTTTCCAAGGATTCTGTTTTCCTTATGCAGCAATAAAAAAAAAAATTTTGATAATTTTCTATATCTTATTATATATTTTAACTACCTCAACTCCTTTTAAGAGTCCTGACCTACGAGGGGTCAATAGTTTTTCGTTCGTTTTACCTGTTATTTTTAACGGGCCATTACTCTAAGACCGTAGATAATGTTGCCACATCAAGTTTAGGGAGATAGATATTTGTTATATTAATATCTCATAATTTTTAGCAAAACATGAATAAATTGAAGTTAATAAATTTTATTTTTAAGTAAATATGCTTTCATAAGCATAGTTACATTAATAAAAAAATGTGCTAGAATTAATCAACTCGACTTAAAAATCGTATATGGACAAGGTCACCTATGAAGCCATTTTCATGAAAAAAATAACATGTTGGGGCTAAACTGCTTATCTGATTCAAACATGGTCATTTTTTGTAAATTATTAGTATCGTGCTAAACCTCTAAGAGAATCGTATCTTTTCAACGATTTAGACAAGTAAATGTCTTATTAATGCCTTCACTTTGCTATTACCTCCATTCCCCGAAAAAAAATGTTTTTATAAAAACAAAAAAGAGTTTACCCTTAACTCTTCTTGAATCTCTAAACTAAAATCTTAAAACTTCCACTGTCGCGACAGTTAAGAAGCTTTCTCCGAATCAAAAATTAAATCTGTCCACGTTAAAGCCTTTTAAATGTAGTAATTTTAAGACATTATCCTAAAAAAGTATTCTACTTAAGAATTTTGCTCTAAGCGAACTATATTGGTTGGGACCAAAGTTGCATAAGCAAGTTTGGATGTGAATTATATTTAAAGATGGTAGTCTTACCTTGAATTAACTTATCAAAACCGGGTAGGGAAGTCACCTCATTAGTTTTCGACCATCCGGATTCCTATTTTACCCCAAGTTTTTGCATTTAGCTCCCTATTCGTAGAATAATTGTTTTATATTTGATGTCTGGATTGCAATATCTAGTTGCCTTACCCCGCATGAAGGATATTTTGTCTCTCAAAAGATGAAAAGCCGGAGGGGAAATGGTCTTAAGCGTGGCCTGATACTATAATATATTTATGTCAGAAACGAGATTATTATGAAAACATTAAAGAATACATCCCCATGATGGCTTAATCTCATATATGTTTTTAGTTTTTCTTAGTTTCTTTCTTTTTTGGCTCCTTAGATCCGTCTATAACGAAACGTGGCCTTTTTTGACCATATTGACAGATCTAAATATACCTTATAAAGAAAAAATTTAAAAATCTTTTTTGCATAATAAAATCCCTTGTAACTTATATTTTTATTCACAAATAATGGAAAATAAATTTTATTAATATATCAAGCTCTTACATCGGCATTTAGATAATACATAATATTTCGCGTCCAAACTTAAATACGGCTCGATATATCATCGGGTTTTAATGAAAATATTATACGAAGTTTAAATTTAACGGTTTGACTATTGTAAATATGCAAAAATAAAATTTCAATTTATTTTTGTTTTTGATTCTTTTTGGTTTTTTAACCTTTTTTTCTAAAATATTCAATGTTTATTATAACTGACTAACTAAGTTTGATTAGGAAAAACGGTAAATGGATTTAATACTCCCTAAGATGGGGTTGATCTCCATAGTTAGCTCACAACTCTCAAAAATTTGTTGCACTGTGTAATATTCCGAATTTATACCTAAATTTACTGGATATTATGGTAATGGAGAAAAGATTTCAAATCCCCATAAGCCCAGGGTTTATAAAACTTTGCGCTTTGAAACTATTACTAAACCTGGGAGAAAATAAGTTTTTATTTACTTGTTGAGTTTTTTTTGCAATATGTGCACAATGTAGGCAAAAAGAAAAACCCCATTTCCTGCTAACAGAAAAGGGGCATATTGGTAAACCTTTTTAAAAAAAATAAACAAAGAGCTTTATTAATAAAAAAACACTCAAAATATTTTTGTCATTAAATTTAAGCCGTATAATCTAATTAAGGGCTGTAGGGTATGTGCCTCCATTACTAAGTTTGTGACTTTAATTTCCCCCAGTGATTTAAACCACAAATGGTAGGGCGAGAAATTTGTAGAATGCTATAGTGGGTATATGGACCCCAATTTTAAACCTCTATAACTTAAAGAGTTTTAAAGCTATGATCTTTATTTTTTATAAATGTACACTTTAATTTTCAATTAATAAGTGAATTAAATCCGAAAAATTAAATTTTTTTATGTTCTGTATTACATTAAATAAATTTTTCGAATAAATAGGTATAAATATTATTGATTAAATCATGTTTTTAGGTCGGATATAACATAAAAAAAATATCTAAAAATAATGAAATAAAAAATTATTTTTGTCTATTATTTAACTTAAATAGATATGTTATAAAGAAAATAAAATAATTTCTATCATTATTATACAATTTTAGAGCGTCTCCTACTCCCAAAATTTCAATGACGAGCTACCCCCCATGGGTAAAAAATATACACCGGGGTAACAACCCGCCCCCCCCCCCCCATTGTTTTTTTTAATTATAAACTGGTGCTCTTTTTTTATCAATTGACGATAAATTAAAAAAATATTTATTTAATAAAAAAAATATTAAAAATTGTACGAAAACATATATATGGATAAAATGTAAAATTATTATGACTAAAATTAATTAAAATGATTGTTTAATGTGCTACCACGTAAATATTTAAAAGTTAATAAATATAATTGATTGCAACAATTAATTTTGATTTAGATTACAATTTAAAATATTGAAATTTGGATATAAATATTTAAAAATATCTATAATTGTATCATTATCTGATTCTAACAAAATATCCTCTTCGGACTTTAACAATATTAAATTTTGTAAAAACTTATCTCCCATTTTGTTACGAGGATAAGGTTTAGTTAATTTAATCTTGCTCATGGAACGTTCAGCGCTGCAGCTCGTGATAGTTAATGAAAGCAAGATATTATAAATTTTTTTTAAGTTATCAAAATTGTTAAGTATTTTATTGAGCGCTCTGTAAGGTAGCATGAAATTGTTCTCTGAGCTATTAAACACTGTTTCAGCATCATCCTCATCTTCGTTTTCCACGTCTTCATCGGAGGAGTTATCTATATGCTCAGAAATTTTTGAATCTATAAATTAAAAACAATTTTTACCTAAGATTCTGTTGAAAGGAGACCATCTTTTAGAGCCTGACTAAAGTATGGAATAAACATTTTCATTTCTTGAGCAATTGCATATGGGTTGATATCATAAAAATTACATAGGTCCTTTATGTTTTGCACATGTATTTCCTTATATTTCTTTAATGAGGCTGTTGTAAAATACGAAACACCCTTATAAAACTCAAGGGTATCATTACTAAACCTTCTTCAAATTGCATTAGAACTAGATCCAGAGCTGCGAAAATTGTTTTTATACGGTAACTACAAATTATAACTATTTTTACTTTTTAGTTACATCTTCTATTTCAGCACGTTTACGTTTTAAGTTAAATTCAATATTATTTTGTTCGCAAAAATTTTAATATATATATTGCTGGTCAAGGGGGACTTTTTCCTCATTTAACCCCCTTATTGTTACACCTACCCCCCATGAACAACCTACCCCCCATAGCCAATTTTCAGGAACCACGCTCGTCATACCCCCCCCCCCCCCCCCCCCCCCCGGAGTAGGAGACGCTGAAATTTAATATATTTAATATGGAAAATTATTGAAAGAATACTTAGAAAAGAAGCTGAAATTTTTTTAGTTTAAATTTACATTGAGGCAGGCCCGATTCTAGCTTTTCCATTTTGGGGGGTGGGGGGGCAACAAAATCTCGTGGGGGGGGGGGGGGGGGGGGGGGAAAATTTTTTTTTGCCGCCTTCGGCGGGAAAATTGGCCGTGTACAACAATAGAATCTATGTTTAAAATTTTTTAACAAATTAATAGTAATTTATTATATTCATAAAATAAAAAAAATGATTGTGTTTATAATTTGGAGATGTGAATTATAATTAATTGTTCTCAGTAATATCAATTGCTTAAAAAGATATGATCTTTGGAAATTAATTTTAAGTATAGTTTTATCATTTGGTATCAATGCGCATGAAAATTAAAAATATGATATATATGAATGATAAACTGAATTATATAAAACTTTTTAAAAAATGAATAGTAAAATAAGATTGATTATCATGAAAACAAATTGTATAAGTATGCCAATTTGGAAGAATGTATATGAAACAACACATTATATATAACTAGTAATTAATATTAGGGTAAAAAAATAAATAAAACATGAACATAACGTTAAATGCGCATAAAAAAAAATTTGCAGCCATGTATTAAAATAGTAAGCAATATAGCTGATTACACAGGTCAACAATATTTTGAGAGTTATGAGTTAAACAGAGATTAAACCTGCCATCTTAGGGAATATCAAATCCGTTTACCGTTTTTCCTAATCAAACTTAGTTAATCAGTTAAAAACGTTGAAAATTTTAGAAAAAAAGGTCAACAAATCAAAAAAGATTCAAAATCAAGAATAAATTGAAATTTTATTTTTGCACATTCACAATAGTTAAACAGTTAAATTTAAATTTTAAATAATATTTTTATTAAAATCGATAATATCTTTCGTATTTAAGTTTGGACGCGAAATTTTGTATTATCTAAATGCCAATATATTGATATATTCATAAAATTTCTTTTTCATTATTCGTGATTAAAAATATAAGTTACAAGGAATTTTTATATGCAAAAAAGATTTTTAAATTTTTTCTTTTTAGGGTATATTTAGATCTGTCAATTTGGTCAAAAATGGTCATTTTTTGTTATAGACGGATCTAAGGAGCCACGGAAGAAACTAAGAAAAACGAAAAATACTTATAAGGTTAGGGCATCATGGGGATGCATTCTTTTGTGTTTTCATAAAATTCACGTTTATGACACTGATATTTGTTGACCTGTTAAGCAGTGTATTGTATTAATCTAACAATTTTATGCTAGAGGTTGTTTTGATTTAAAGTTCATCAAAATTCAACGCCCCAGTTAATGATTTTTCGTGTCGTAGATGAACCAAATCACCTATACGGTCACTACTTGCCAGCTTACTAAAAATTATTTTCCTTCTTATAGAAGAGAATGTGGCCTCACAACTCGGCGTTGAAGAGCCAAATAACAAACTTATAGGAAAAATGTTAAATAGATTAGGAAACGCATCTTTGCAATCATATAAAAATTTTACAAAATCATTAGTAACACATTCTTGGTAATTATTAAGTTTTCTTATTAAAATTTTTTTTGGCTGCGTCACTTTCTTTAGATAATGAATTTTTATCAATATTACTTATTTTTATACGAGGCTCTAATTTATATATCTAAAATAAAGGTTAATCAAATTTATAAAGGGAATCTAAAGATTTTAAACAACTATTATCGGTAAAAAATCTATTATTAAAATATAAATAACAATAATATTAAAAGAAATATTTTTTACTTCATCTTTAATATTTAAAATATTTTCAAACTTATGAGTAGAAAATAAATAAAAATCAGAAAAATCTTTAGGTTTATTTTTTTTTATCCATAGATAAATTATTGTCATTTAAATTAGTATTAATATCAAAACAGTTTTTAAATAAATCTTCAAATGTATTTTTATATCTTAATTGTTTAATTTATAACAAACAATTGTGTATTAAATTAGAAGTTTTAGAAACATAAATCGTTCTGCATTGAAATTGTTCTATAATTATTTTTAATAAATAAAATAATTTTATAAATGATAAAAACAAAAAAATAAATTGATGATTATAAATGTAAAAAAACCCCGACGCTTCGGCCCTGTGACATGAAGAATTAAAAGTTTTTTAAAAGAATATTAAATATTTTTGTGTAATTTAAAAAAAAAATAGCCAGGTAGTGACCACACCACCGATGGGGCAGCAGCCGGGGTATGGTCCCGCATTCACTAACTACCTTGATTGCATCATGTTGAAAAAATTTATGAAGGGAAGAAAAAATATTAAAAAAATCTTTCCCTTCACTTAAAATTTCAAGACAATCTTTTACAACAAGATGCAATCGGTGGTTAAAGCAATATACGGGACATGGTGTCCAGCTATTTTGCTTAGAAATACTTGAACACCACCTTTTCCCCCGGGCATTACGTTCGCCCCATCGTAGCATTGTGCGATCAGGTTCTTTTGTTCTAGATTATATTCTAACAAAAGATTGATGACAAGTGAAAAAATTTCTTAGGCATCAGATTTATGAATTGCTTTCACAATTATAAAGCTTTCTGTAAAATCAAATTTTTATATATATCTAAAACAACAGAAATAATTTCTGTGTTAGTTTAATCTCTCTAGAGGATGAGAAGTGTTACTAAATAAAAACACTTTTGAAAAAAAGTAAATATTTTTAAATAGATATTTTTGACGGAGAAAATTTAATTATATTAAGTGAATGAAAAAATAAAATTTATACGTATCTTTTAGGGGGGGGGGCATTTTTAATGGGGGGGGGGGAGGGGGGGAGGGGGCAAAATAAAATTTCTATGTATTTGGGGGGGGGGGGGCAAATTCAATTTGGGGGGGGGGGGGAGCAATCAAAAACTTTGGGGGGGGGGGTCTAGAATCGTGCCTGCATTGAGGCAATATGGCTTTTAACATTGAAATTGAGGTAGGGTCCATATGGACCTCAATATAATTTAATTTCAAAACAATTTTGTTATTAGAACCAAATTTAAATCACTAGTATTGTTTATTATATATTTAAGAAAAAAGTCACAATATTTTGACCAATAATATATAAAATTTTTAAAGATATTCAAAATTTAATGATTGCTGGGGTCCGTATGGACCCATGCTAATCGCGGATTAATATATATTATTGGTTTTAATACCATAATTTGCACTAATCATATGATTTTTTTTGGACTAAATGCGGTTAAAAGTTGTATTTTTACGTTGTATATGCAATCAATAAATTTCTTCCTCATTTACAAATTTATTATTGATACCTAAAACGTGCATGCCGAATTTTGCGGCCCCACCGAACAGGTCTGGTTTTTAAACTAAAGAATTTCGAATTGTAAAGGTGTTGGAGGATACATTCACTATTTCTAAAAAAAATTACCGAAGAGGGCTAAAAGGACCAAAAATAAAAGTCGAACCCTTAAAGCCCACCCCTGGTGGAACTCGCCCAAGGCGAACCAGGCTGAGCCTGGCCGAAAGGGTCAAGCCATTTTTAATCTCATATTGCATTATTTTTCATTGTTTGCAATAAATATTAATTCTGTATTTTACCGATAATTTTAAATCAAAAGTTTTTAACTTGCGGTGGGTCTGGTATGGTTTACTAGAATGGGCCTGACATAGACCTTAAAAGGCGACATATATTAATGATCCGGGCCAGAAAAGTTCGAGCTTTGCCAATATAATCTTTTAAGGCCTTGGTCAAACCTACATCTATAAAAACAGCCCGACCCAATTTATTCTAAATAAATTTGGCTGTCCCTACAATTTTTAAAAAATTAAATGAATACTTCGTTGCGGTTATAAATATTCTAAAGTTTTAAAAATATAATAATTAGAATTTTTAATTAAAAAAAACGGATTTAAAAATCCCTAATGGCAAGTTTAATATCCATAGCTAGCTAGCTCATATCAAAAATTTGTTGACCTGTGTAAAAGCGAAAATTAATAGCCTTGTATCACTGAATCCAACCGGCCTTAATGTGAAGCAAAAGGGTGATTTAATTCAAAAACCTTTTAATTTTTTGGGGAAGTCTTTGACCTAAGAAGCAAGCAGGGCAGTATTTAACAGAACTGTGCAATATGGGATTATATTTATTTATTAGATGCGGATTATGTTATCAAAAGAGAGATTAATAGCTTAAAAAAAGTAAAATATTGATAATGTGAGTATATAAAAAATGGGAAATGGAAGCTTAAGTAGCAGATAAGGGGCAGAGGGTCAGGGTGATTTGATTTTATAATATCTAGAGTTCTTATAGTAAATTAATTAATTTTTTATTCTGAGTGAGACTACACATCCAACGGCACCAATTTTTTTATTTTATTTAAAGATTAATGATTATTATTTTTTTGACTTTGGGTTTAAAAATTATTTAGAGGCATCAGTAAAAAAAACTGTACGCGCCATCATGATCCAAATTATTCTTAACAAAAACCTATAAATATTGTTCAAGTTGTTTTTTTTCTGTTAGTGTAATAAATGTTTCCGTAATTTGAATTTTAAACTTTAAGTAGTACCCATAAGTTTTATGATTTATAAGCCCAAAATTGAAAAATTTAACTTTGACACCGAATAACTAAATCTGAGGCATTGGCTAAAATTTTGATTTCATATTCCTAATTAGCACCAAAAACAAACGATAATTGCCATAAATGATGCTTAAGGTCGTCCAAATTTTGTTGTCCAATGTTATTTTAAGTCTCCTTAATTTATGGATAATTCCGCTTTTTGCTCAACGATTTCACAAAATAAAATTTATCTATTACCTATTAAGATGTTGGGCAAAAGATTTTATTAGAAATAACCGAAAAAAGTATCGTTAAAACAACCTAAAAATATATTAACCAAAATGTGGTTAAAAAAAATAAGGGAACTTGCAAACTTACAGTTATTTTCACAAAAAAAATTTCCCCCCAAAAACGCTAACTGGGTGTAATATGATTTTATTTAATAAGCTATTCATAAAATATCTTAAATTATAACATGTGGGAAATTCCAGGAATTAAATAAACCTTTTTTATTTTTTTATATATAAGGTTTTATGACAATTATTTAATTATCATTAATACCAAACTGTTGTTTTTAAACTACAATCCCCCTAATATTAAAAGTTCGGCCCTCTGCTTTTGATTAACACAAATTATTTTTTTTAATATACGCGTATAATGTAAAATCTATTTATTTATAATTAAATTTATCATATAAATCACAATTGTAGAACAAAACAAAAAAATGGTTTTATACAAGAAAATTATAAAGAATATATAAATTAACATGATTTATCAATTTTTGTGCCATTGTATCTTAATACAATTGATAATTTTTTTAAAGGTTTTAAATATATAATTATTGGAGTAAGAAAATAAAAAATTTAGTTTATAAACAAGAGTGCAAGATGTTAAGGTTTAAATTATAAAAAAAAATTTCTTATGTGTGATTAACAATATATTAGCTGCTAAAATTTGGAAATGATTTAGAAAGTTAAGTATTATCAAATAAAGAGTTATGCAAACTTTATTTAAAATAAATATTCAATTTTGAATTTCGGTATCGGTTTTTGATAAATCGGTTCGACACATAGGACAATCGTCCTTTTTGTAAAGCCATTTTTGTAAACAAAACGTATGGTAAGTATGCCCACAAGGGGTGCTCACTCTATCTACGTTTGTCGCAAGAGATGCGACCAAAGGTGAACATTGCAATGTGTTAGGTCCGTTTCTCGTACCAATAATATCCACATTTTTGATGCGACCTAAAAAAATTTGTTCAGGCAAAAACGGCTCAAAATCACACCGACATATGGGGCAACAGGCATCTTTCGTATCATCGTCAAAATGATTTGTATTTCGAAGTCCTGCCGAAACTGAGTCAGAAAGGTGAGATTCAATTTTATCTCCTTTAATTTCGGCAGAGTTGTGAATATCATTCTCAAAAGAGGGCGGGCCAGATTTTTTTGGAGCAACGGGTGATAAGAGTTTTTGCAAAATTAATTGTACTCGAAGTCGCCTACGTAGAGTATTAAGGCCTTCACGGCCCTTCACCCAAAGATTGAAGTAAAAATGTAATAGGGTCATACTAGCCCTGACGGCCGAATCGCCGCCCCCGCCACCAACTGGTTCGCGACGGATGACAGGGTTGGAGTAAGGACGGAGACGTGAAGCAACAACAGCCTTAGGAACTTTTGTGCCAGCTTCAACAACAGCGCCGTTGTTATTGTTGTTGAAGCTGCCGCTGGCGACGGAAAGGGTGTTTGATTCAAACACCAGGATCCAAACGGCGTTTAGGAAAAGCGCAAAGCCACAAAGAAATTCCCACACGTGACCGAAACAGGTTACGCGCCACGTTATTTTCTCAAAGCGAGCTTCCCACAGGCGATCGTTGGTGTGTCGCAAAACAAGATAGTCAAGTAGACAGAGATTAATCACGACGTAGGACTCGAGAATGCGTTGGCGGACGTGGATAAAACATCCAATAATTTTCTTAAACGCACACTATATTAATATTATATACATTATTTAATTTATATTGAATCATATTTGTAATCTAACAATTTATTACATATTGGAAAATAATAGATAAAATATAATAACACAGAACAAAAAAAAGCAAATAAGGCTTTCACAGAGAATTGTAAAAAAATGCAATAATTTGGTTTCAGATTTTTCCATACTAAATTCTTAAATTTGGTCCGAGATAGATTACACTGGACAACAAAATTTGGACGACCCTAAGCATCATTTATGGCAACTATGGTTTTCGGTCAAGTTTTTGGCGCTGATCACGAATATGAAATCAGAATTTTAGCCAATGCCTCAGATTAGTTATTCGGTGTCAAAGTTGAGATTTTTCAATTTTTGAGGTATTTTGGGCTTCTATATCATAAAACCTATGGGTAGTAACAAAAGTTTAAAAATATATTTAGATAACGAAAACATTCATTATTAACGTAAGGGTTTTAAATTTTTTTAAATATTTAATTTTTTTTTATTTTTTCATTTTTGTAAAATTAGTGGTTTTCGTCATCTGTTTTTTGATCCTAAATAACTTGAAAGTAAATTGCTAAAAATTTTATGTAATAACCTTTTTTAGATATGTTTTTTATAAGGAATCTAAATATGCCAATAGATTTTTTGTAGAATAAATAGTAAAAGAAATTTTGTGAATTTTTTTCTGAACTTTGGACGCGGTTTAAAAAAATTGGAGGCATTGGAAAAAAACTAAACCCGGGATCGTTATCGCAAGAAAATTCTCTACAAAACGCTCAAAAAATCGTTTATGTTGTTTTTTTTGTTGTCCAGTGTTATTTAAGACACATTTTTCCATATGCCATATTTCTATTAAAATTAGAAAAGGAAATTTAATCAATTCATTTTCGGTATCAAAAAACAAACGTTATGGCAAATACCAAAAAAATTAAAAAAAATCAAAAATTGATAATATATAAAAAAATAATGACCCAAATGCCTGGTTATTAATTAATGTCATGTTGATCAACATAAGTTTAGTATGTATATATTTTTGTCATATATGATTTTATATTATAAAACTTACCCCAAAAATTAGAAACATTTACACTAAAAAGCTAATTAAATTTAGAGATTGGTATAATTTTAATTTAATGTTTGTAGCTAAGAAAAAAAATTCAACAAAACACGTTTATTGCCATACATGCTTAAAAATGCAAATTTAATTGACTGTTAAACCTAGACAAGACAAATTCAAATAAAAGATTACTTGGATATATGCTACACAAATATCTGGTTTGATGGGCAAATAGCTGATAATTTTGTGAAGGTGAAAAGCATAGGCCAGCAGAACGAGAAGTTGACTGAACGTGGTTAAGGTTTCAAAAATTGCACACCAACTACCATATAAAAAATTTCCACGCCCGGATTTGATCCACATATTGCTAATATTACATGGGGCAATAAATATTTTTTAAAAATTTATAATATTTACAAATAACTTCGCCATACTAAATCGCTTAGTAAACAAATTATATTAGAGCTCGTTAACTGGCAATATATTATTCGAGCAGAATGCCATAATAAAATAGCCAACTTTATTATTGACCCAATTTCACCGACCCAAAAATTCAGCGAAAAAAGGAGTGCAAATAAAATGGCTAGAATTTTTAAGTTTGACCTTGTATAATTGCCCATAAGATAAATCCACATAAGGCTCAACACTAAAAAAAAGAGCCAGACCTCAAAGGAAATATTTTAGCAAATTTTCTAATAAAAAAGCTCGAAAAAAAGGTCTTCCCGTTATTTTCTTAGTAATAAGGGGTAATCTAAAGGGTTTTATAGGGCAATTTGGGCTTTTTATCTAACGGGCTTTTTATCTATAAGGCTTTGGACTTTTTGATTTATAAAATAAATCCCATTCGAACTTCAGAACAAAAAACTTTCCCCATTTTTGGGAGCTTTTTTGTTAAAATTTATATGGTTCCCCCTTTTTTAGCCCGAGGAAAAAAAATCCCATTTTTTCTTTTTTAACCCATATTTTTTTCGTAATTGCTCAGCACACATACCTAAAAGAAAACTTCTATATAATATTAATTGAAATAGTAAAAGAAAATGAAACATACTTGTTTATATTATTATGTTCGTCATCACTATAACGGTTAACACTAGACGAAGGATGTTCAATCTCTCGTTTTTCCGATTTCATAGCGTATAGCTGTCGATAATAATCAATATCGTTTTGGTCATCAGTTTTACCATGTGTAGAGGAATCAATTGAAGGGACCGTTTTAAAGTTCAGATTAGTGGGTTGGACGGGAGTGGAGGGTTTTAAGATGGAGCTGAGTAAATGGCTTGCTATATGTGAAGTCCTAAGGGTGTCGAGTCGGTTAAGAAGGTACAAGGCAAGTGTAACTAACATTTTAATAGCGATTTCGGTACATAGGATAGTTATGGAGACGAGCCAAGTGTTGAGGTGATTGGAAGCCGGAGGGAAGGGAGCCATTTGAAAAAAACGGATGTAAAAATTTGGGGAATGACCAGTTATGGCTGATGCATTAGTTGGGATGGTTGTGATGTTATAAGAATGATAAAACCTGTGGTAACAATAATTAAATAGAAATACTAAAATTTATAAGAATAAACAGAAAAAATGAATTGCAAATTATGTAATTGATTTAATTAATTGATGAAGTATAAATTAAAACTTATAATCATGTGTTTTTACTTAGGATAACTAGTGATGTTGTTATAGAGGCTCTGATTTCTCCACATAGGAACGAGGCAAAATAGAAGGGGCGAAACGATAAATGAAAAAAACGCAAGTGTTAGAAGAGCTATGTTAGGGCTAAGCAGCTGATTCAAGATTAACGTTGAATATCGACTGTCGTATAGAGAAACTTGATTTTTCAGCTTGAGTGTCTGTTGCAACGAGAGCACTGATAAGGCAGGTGAAAGAATGATGTCGTGAACGTAATGCATGGTAGCCAGGGCTGTGAGAATTAAGTTACGACCTAGGCGGTCAAGTTTGAGGCTAGGCAGACGGATAGCAGTAAGGCCAGTTTGGGCGGCAGAAATGACAAAAATAAGGGCGATAGTTTTACCAATGTTATTAGTACTGCTATGGTATGCAAGGACATTGTAATTATTGTCATTTGAAATTGAACTGGGCCGTTGGTGTAAATTGCTTCTAATGGCAGATTGAAGGGGGTGGGCTAAGCCATTTGTACCAGCTGAGGTTGAAGGCGCATCCTGAGCAGCCTCCATCTCTAAATTTTCTATATAACAAATAAAAATGTGGTAAAGCTATTATATCATTCAATATTGATTCATTATTTATATTGCCTTATTCTAAAATTTATAAAAATAAATTAGATAAAAGATTGTATAAATACACTTACGTAGATTATCATTAATCTCAAACAAATGTAAAACAATTTAAAACGACTGCAAATGTTAAAAAAACGCCAACAACAATATGTGCTCTTCAAGGTTATTAAAGCGATACACGTTAAAAATTAAATAATTATAAATGTAAATTTGAAATGAATGCGCACCGGCGGAACTTGAAGAGGGTTGTTGTGTAGGGTTTGCCCGATAAGATGGCGAGTTAGTAACCTCTTTGGCCAAAATTCGACATATTAAGGCTTCTACGAAATTTGATACGTGACAAAGTACGGCAGATGCCGCCAAAATGGTGAGAAATGTGTCACATGATCGCAAAAAGATACCACGAGGTATGTCAAGAATATACGACTCTTGTGGGACTGCATTATCACGATGTAAACCCGTAAAGTCATTGCCCAAATAACTGTATAAAAAGGTAAACGACAAATAAATGATGGTGCGGACACACCAATAAGACTTAAAGAGACGCGGTACGTCGAGCCTCATCCATTCAAGTTCAAACCAAAGCGAAAGACCCGAAGTTTGAGTGTGGACGCGGGCACGTGCCAAATATCGGCGCCAGGCTTGGGACAAGTGAGGTCCTGCTTTGATAAAAACAACGTTAGCGAGGTGGAGGAGCGTAGCGCATCCGTAATAAGCCGTAAATACTATGTAATAGTAGTATGTGCGAAAACTGGCGAAAGTTACATGCTTGTCAGATGAAGCAGGTCCATTACTACGCGAAAATGATGTTACGTTTGAATGGAAGGTATGGAATATCCGTAAAATTATGGGCAGCATACGGGTCGAAGGTGTAGGTTGGTAAAAGTCATTGCTAGACTGATTGGGGACAAACGGTAATGTAGCTTGACTATCGTTGTGTGTGATGTTCATAAGGACCGATAAATTATCCGTTTTTTGGTAACGTTCAATTAGGAGCGTACCAAAGAGAACGGGTGGTATAAAGAGTAAGAGCAAAAAGTAATGGTAGTGATCGGTCAGGGTTATAAGGTCAAAAAAATCACGATGCAGGATAGGGGTAGATTGTTGGTCTCTTATACTTCGGCAAGATGATTCTAGCGGAGGGCGATCGGACTCCCTAGGTGGAAGATACCCGCCACCAAAATGAGACCAAAACTGGCCTATTCTTTGGGCCGGATCAAGGGCTGTGGTCATAGTAGGTCGGTCATTGGTAAGTATAGTGTTGTAATCATTATTAATATTACTATTATGATCAATTAAATTAAAGTTGTTCTTATTAGTTGTTACAACATGAGGCTGTGGAACATTTTCATTTAGATTGTGTGGCCTTATAGGCCAAAGACCAATCGATGCATTGTTATTTGCATTGGTGGAAAGGCGCGCTTCATCAAACGAATGTCTAAAATTATTGCAATGGAGATTGCGATTTAAGCGCGTCCTTAAGTTACGATGCGTATAATTAACATTGCGATTATCAGCAACATAATTGCTATTGTCTACTCGTTGATACAATGAGTTATCGGCAAACGTTACGCCATGTAATGAAAATCGCGAGGTTTCATTTTCATTGGTAAATGAATAATCTTAAAGTTAATAAGAAATAATTAGAGAAAAGATTAAGTGATATTATTATTATTAGAGCAAAAGAGTCTCTTTTGGACAAATTAGCTAACTTCTAATTATATTTCAATCTTCCCCTTTTCAAATATCAACACAACTTGGATTTTTTATAACTTTGAAACCTGTTAAATTGACTTTAAATTAATATATATTTATCAGTATTTGCGTATTTAAAACAACTATTAAAGTTTTCAAATGAAACAAAAATACTGGCTATTTATATACTTGATGGTGATGGGCTTCGACTTTGTAACAATTGTGAAGATGATTCAGAATCTGGTTTCACAAGAGGTGAAGTAGCATTTTGACTATTTAAAACCTTAACATCTGGTCCAAATATCCATCCTATTACTCTATGGGCAAAGAAGAAAAAAGCCACAGCCAGAAGTATATAAACGCGGTGACCTAGACATGCACAATATTAACAAAATACAGTTCATTAACGTTAATAAATATTCTATCAAATGTCAAAGTTGGCAAGCCTTAAAAAACCTTTCCTTGCCATAATTTTAAAATGCTTTAAAAAGTATATCACATTTAGCATATATTGCAGTTTAAAGTTAATTACTTATAACAAACCAAATATGATTTTGTGGCACTTAAGATTTTTTTTTAATAAATATAGTGCCAAATATATCTCAAAAAATATTTAAGATAATTTATAATAATATTTTTAACACATTAATTCACCTTAAAAAAATTACAGGCTTTATTATTACTATATTTAATAACTTATAGTTGTGATCAAATTATATAGTAAGGTGCAATAAAATGTAGTAATATCTATATTTCAATAACTATACTATAATAATGAGTTTTTTAAAAATTTCAATATATGGTGGGCCTACCTTCTTTTATCATGCCATTGAGAATGATGTAATCTGTGATGATGTAGCAGATTATCAAAACCAAGATTTCTGCCAAGTTTAGATACATGATCTTTAAATTTTTTATAGGTATAAGAAGACCAACAATAGCCAATGTAATGCCTAATAAAAAATAAATAATATATTGTTTTTATATACGATATATTTTTTATAATAAAATACACAATAAATAACAAATAAATATTACCAATCGGTTTAGCTAATTCAAACAATATTCTAAACAAGGCTAATATAGAAAAGCGAACTAGCAATTTGTACAGGTTGACAAATAGCTCAACAAAGAAGTCTATAGGAGATGAGGATTGCAAATTAAACATGACATAGTCCAGCAAACCTAGTGCTGGTAAATGCCAAGCTGTTTGAAAATTATCCGATTCAATTTCCTCCATTAATTAGAATCTAGAAATATTTTTTTTAATTATATACCGCATAACAAATTAAATAAAATCATAAATTTTACCAAACTATCGATTGGCGAATAATTCTGCCAAAAATTTGAATCATCTGATACTGTAAAGTGCATGAATGCTGCATTTGCATAACTAACATTAAAAATTATTCTTTTATCTACAATTCGTCTTAATGGACATTAAATGTTTGGAGTATTCTACAATTAAAATTCCATATGAAAATCTTAACAAAAAATACAGGAATTCATTAAAAAATCTTGACAGAGATTTTAACTTGGTTCAAACTTTTTTAAATGATTCAGAGAAATTAATAAAAAATCTTAATGAAACCAGTCCAGATTCTATTGATACAATTTGCAACATAATAGGAAATGTTGCCGAAAAGTTAGCTTATTTGAAGAAAAAGGTTTTATTAAGTTATGTTATCTTAATTTTGTATGTGTTTAAAATTATATTTAATTTATTTAAAGGCTAAAGAAAACTTAGATGATGAACTTGATGGTGTGGAGCAATGTAGGGTTAGAATTGAACATCTACAGGAAGGATTTGTTTTAAGCCATCATGATTTAATTGCTAATAACAAGCTTGCTTTGCAAACTTTATCTACCAAGACTGGAGGTAATTTATTAATTTGAAGGAAATTTTTCTGTGTTAAGTGCAATCTTTATATTGTTTCAGTTTTTATTTTTTTAGAATAAAAAAGTAAATCAAAAATAAAGTTTGAATTTTTTTATATTAATACAGTTTTTAAATTGATAATTAGCTATGTTTTATAAAATATAAAAATAAATAACTTGAGCATTATTTTAACACTAGTATTGTCAAAAAAGGAAGGTAAAGAGATTAATATTACATTAAACCCTCCATCTATACAAGTTGAAGACCCAGTGGAAAATCAAGACATGCAAGTGGATAAAGAAGTTTGATTTTATAAATTAATATATGATTTAACTTATCTTATTCAATATTTTTATTTTATTTTAATTTGTTAAATTTTATTATTTAAGACCATTGCAAACTTGATATTTATGTTTTTAGTTTTAAGTAATTAACAGTTTAATTGAAAACTGGTTTTTTATCTTAATCCATTATGATTTGATTTTTCTTCCTAATATATAAACGATGTTACAAAATTTAAACACCATTAAAAAACATTTATGTCAGTTAATATTAGAACTGGGCCAAGAATGTCCCCCGATTAAAGGCCAAAATTCTGTATGTAGTCTATATAGATGTTATAATTACTTTTGGTGACACTAAGCCTGTAGGTCTGTTTTATAATGGTCTGGGCTTAGGGCGAGAAAAAGGCTCTTATTGGGAGCACCTTGTGAAAGAGTCAACTTAAATTAAGGACAGTATGAACTTATGGAGGAAAGAGAAGAAAAGGCTTATTACAGACAAATTTAGTTCAACAATTTTTTGAGAGTTATGAGTTAACTACAGATATCAAACCTGCCATAGGGAATATCAAATTCGTTTACCGTTTTACCGAATCAAAATTAGTTAGTTAGTTATAAACATTGACAATTTTAGAAAAAAAAGGTCAAAAAAACAAAAAAGATTCAAAAACAAAAATTAATTGAAATTTTTTTTTTGCATATTCACATAAGGTAAATTGTT
This sequence comes from Acutogordius australiensis, assembly GCA_030555515.1. NCBI lineage: Eukaryota > Metazoa > Nematomorpha > Gordioida > Gordea > Gordiidae > Acutogordius > Acutogordius australiensis. The sequence goes on from CM060245.1 coordinate 12,767,816, forward strand.
AAATTCAAACTTCAAATAATATTTTCATTAAAAATCGATATTTTATCGTGTCGTATTTAAGTTTGGACGCAAAACATTTTGTATTATCTAAATGCCGATGTAAAAGCTTGATATTAATAAAATTTATTTTTTATTATTTGTGATTAAAAATATAAGTTACAAGGGATTTTTAAATGCAAAAAAGATTTTTAGTTTTTTTCTTTTTAGGGTATATTCAGATCTGTTAATTTGGTCAAAAAAGGTCATTTTTCGTTATATACGGGTGTAAGGAGCCAAAGACGGAAGAAACTAAGAAAAACGAAAAATATATATGAGATTAGGCCATAGGATTAGGATGCATTCTTTTATGTTTATATAAAATTCACGTTTCTGACATTGATATTTGTTGACCTGTGTTATGAAACGCTAAGTATTTTTTTAAGCAAAGTTGAATTTTAAAAATCACTTATATCTTTTAAGTTGTCATCTTTAGAGAAAGTAAAAACTTGCGGAAGTATAAGCCTCACAGTCCTCAATTTTATAAATCTCCCGTCACCAACTCAGATACGTCTCTTCGGGAAAGGGCTCCTCAATCTTCTTGGTGGGATATAGTAGCCCCTATTGTTGCTGCTGATTCGGTTCAAATCCATTTCCGGTTTAAACACGCGCTCGGCGACCCTACTTTCAAAAGTGGACATTGAAAGTGCGTGGCTAGGATTGCATTTGGCAGTGGAAGGGGGGAGAGGACACTGATTGGGCTATCGTTATTAGGAATCGGAGTGAAAACGTCTCTGAAAAAGTGCCTCCTGGCGGTGTTGCCGCCTTCTTTCCATCCCTACTAACTAGAGCAAGTCCGGAGAACTTGAGGGATTGGCTCCCTTTTATTCCGGAGGGTCAGCAAAGTGTTCGAGCCTGAGGGGAACCGACCGTAGCTTGATAATTTCTCCTCGTCCGAACGGGGTGCCCCTTCTCCGTTTTCCTGCAGCTCCCTAAGCAGCCGCCTCGGTTTTTTTAAATTTGAAAGAAACTGTTGATAATTATGAATATCAGTCTACAAGAAATTAAATATGCCTATTAATCTAAAACCCAATCATTTAACAACTTATATGCTCTTTTTAACTTTGGACCTAAATATATAAAAAAAATTATAGGCATTAGGAAATTAAACCTTAGGGCCTTATTACAAGTAATTTTTTAAAACTTATGAAAATAATGTTTGCAATAAATTTTTGTTTAGTGCTATAATTACAATGTGTCGTTACATCAACGATTGATTAGTTTTATTAATTTTGTGTTTGTAGGAAGAAGATGGACTTCTTGAGGCAACAACATTCTCAAATCAAGCACCTGAAAAAGCCCTTGATGTAATTCCCCCAAATGACCACTCAAATGAAATGGTCAAACCACTTATGGGTGCCGTATCAACGGCCGCTACAGAGGAATTTAGAGCCAAATATAATATGTGGAAGAAAAAACGGCTTGATCGTATGCTCATAGAATACTTTCTCAAACGCGGTTATTATGACACGGCACTTGCTTTGGCCGAGAGCTCCGATATAAAGGTTTTGCCATTTTGATAACTTTTTTACGATATTTAAAAATTTATTTATTCGTCATATTTATTTCCAATTTTTACTCGCTCCTAAAAGTAAGTAATATAAGGCGGATTATCGGGAGTGGTGGGGGGAGATTTGAAAAGTAAAAAAACAATTGAAATGATGTGTTTGCTAACTTAAACAAACGCATCTATTTTCTTGAGGAACGCCTATTTATAAATAATAATATAATTATATTTGGTTAGATGATATTTTTGATAAAAGACATTTTTATTTAGGGCACGTGCAAAGTGACTTTTTATTTTCGTGAAATTTTAAAAATTCTAAAAATCTTGAAAATTTTATTTTTTTCAAAATTTAAAAAAAAAATTTTATTTCAGAAAAAGCATTTTATGCGCATATACCAAATTTGGCAACTTTAAAAACTTGCGTTTTATTTAAATTTTTTAAAAATTTCACGAAAATAAAAACTCACTTTGCACGTGCCCTTAAGTAAATATGTGAAAATGTTAAACTTTTATGTAGATGTTTTTTATAGAGTTTTATCTATTTTATAAAAATTTAGCACTTAACTAACCTGGACCTCTTTGTTATGGCGAAAGCTACTGAAAAATGTTTAATTGAACAACAAACTGGCTCATGTTTAGCTTGGTGTCATGAGAATAAATCTAAATTGAGAAAGATAAAGGTAAATTTGAAAAATTTATTAATTTATGGGCATATTGGATTAATTAATTACCAGAAATATGATTTTATTTTAAGTTAATTTTGGATTTAATTAACACTACAGAATAATATTTTTATAATGATTTGTTATTTCTTATTTTTATATTTCATTTAAATAGAGTAATCTTGAATTTGAACTACGATTGCAAGAATTCATACAACTTTTTCAACGTGGCTTATTTATCGAAGCTATTAAGTAAAATTTAAATTATGGTTATTATGAATTATGTCAAAACTTTGTTTGAAACCTTTTTTTTTATAATTTGTTTTAGATATAGCCGAAAGTTTTTTAGTTCGGGGCTAGAAGAAGCAAATTATGGTCAAGTTAAAAAAGTGATGGGATTATTAGCATATTTTCCTAAAGACGTTTGTGATTCTTACCAAGTATCTTCAATCCGTTAAAAATTATTGAATAAATTTATTAATTGTTATCATTTAACAAAATTTATGAAATTCGGTGAAAATAAACTTTTTTTCAAATTAGATTAGATTTTGTGCTTATGATTTAAGATAATAACGACCATAATATTCTAGACTTTTTACACAATGCTGTTTTCAAATTAAGGTTTTTAATTTATCATTTGTTTAATTCTCTTTATGTGAAATCTCTTATTACACAGGTCAACAAATATCAATGGCACAACCGTGAATCTTATGAAAACATAAAAAAATATATCCCCGTGATTATCGAAAAAATGGCCTTTTTTGACCAAATTGATAGATCGAGAATACCCTAAAAAGAAAAATTTAAGATTCTTTTTTTCATATAAAAACCTTTTTTAACTTTTATTTATCATTTCAAATAATGAGATAAAATTTTTTAGTATATCAAGCTCTTACATCAGCAGTTAGATAATACGAAATATTTCGCGTCCAAACTTAAATACGACATGATAAATTATGGGTTTTAATAAAAGTTTATTTATTAGAATTTAACGGAAGCTGTTGCAAATATGCAAATAAAAAATTTCAATTTATTTTTGTTTTTTTTGGCATTTTTCTAAATTTTGTAATGTTTATGGCTGACTAATTAAGTCTATTAGAAAAAGGGCAAACGGATTTGAAAATCCTAAAGATGGCAGGTTTGATCTCCGTAGTTAGCTCATAACTCTTAAAAATTTGTTGACATGTATTATTTAACTAATTAAATAACTTTGTTCTTTTATATAATTCGACAAAATAAAACATAACAAAAACAAGTTATGACTTTGGCCCTAAACTTTACAGGATGTAATTCTACTAGGAATATCTGAGTGAGGAACGTTGGGCCGACCTAGTTCATTCATTCCGAGACGCTATTTTCAAGATGTACCAACTCGATAAGCAATCCGTATTTTGTATAACTCTTCAAGCCGGACTTGCTTCTCTAAAAACGCCGTAACTTAATTAATATCTTTATAATTTTATACAGCAATTAGTTTGTCATAATTATTATACATATAATTATTACGTTAATGTTTGTTTTGCTACAGGCAATGTACCCTAAATCCATCAAAACTTGCAAATTTAGAAGGATTGTCAGATAATTCAAAGAAAAATATAACATCCAATTCAAATAATAATAACAATAATATGGAGCTAGATAATAATAACAGTAATCAATCCATGGACACGGAAGACAAAAACACAGAGATTACACCTAATAAAAGACGAAAAAATAAAACGGTGACATTCAAAACTTCGATTGACTACTCTGACCTGTATTGGAATAACAATATTGACAAAGGAAATTGTAAATTGACTTAAAAATTATTTACCTTCTCATTTTGTATAGCCCTATTAATTAAATATTAACTTTCTAAACTAGAGTAACAGTTTATAACACAGATCAGCAAATAATTCAGAGAACAGACTTACCATTTTAAGGATTTCTATTTTTAAATCCAACTTGTAAAGCTACAAATATTGAACATTTTTGAAAAAGAAAATATTAAAAAAGCAACTCAAAAACTAAAATATATTCAAAACTGCTAAACTATTAAATGTATACAAATAGTTTTTTTTTATTTATATTATACTATCTTATGACTTTAAGGTCCCAAATACTATGAATATCCCAAATATTGATGTAGCTTGATATACTTAGAAAATTTAATTTGCATTATTTGAGATAAAGAATGTAAGTGACAAGATAATATTGGATTTTTTTTTATTTATTAGAGGTCGCAAAATAGTCAATTTGGTCAAATTTGTCGATTTTTTCGATTTTTATATAACAAAATAGGCGAATTTTGAAGAAACTTAGAAATATGGAACAAATTTGTGGGATAATGCCATCATGTATAATATATACCCCCAAGTGTAATTATTATTTTCGTTCCTTGATATTTGTCGACTTCTTGTGGAATAAAGGGCACTAGAAGATCAATAAGTGATCAAAAGGTAAGGGTCTTAAATTTGTTTACTGGCATCAGCATCAATTAAAAACATTCCAGTTTCAGGTGGTCTGGTATTCAGGATTGGCTTAGGCTTACTCTTTTGTAATATTAGCACATACGGTTACTCAGTTTAAAGCTGTTGTATAACCATCACCCTGCTGGCAATATTTGTTGTAAGTGTTTTCTATTGGGACTCGAAAATTTTTAAGTCCAATTCTCTTGGATCGGACCTTCCCTATGAATGGGACTAGCGCGGAATCATACAATTTTTTTTCACCATCGAGTTATTTTTATTTTTTGTCCGCCAAATTTCCTAAAAATTGAACTTTTTGGGGGGTTTAATTAAAAATCTTTGCTGCTTTATAAGGATTCCTAGCTTTATTGGGTATGGAATCCACATTGGGATATTAAAAATTAAATTTGATTCCTAATTATTTAGCATCAGAACCCACAAAATCAACATGTTCCTCTGGCGACGACTCAAATACTTCCAATTTTGGTGGGTTAGCTGACACCCGCTGCCCGATCTGTAGTAGCAACCGGATGGGTCTCCTGGCCCGTCACCTCCCCTTTGCCCATAGCACCCAATCTCGTCTTATATGCCGCTTAGGGCGAGAACCACTTGATGACACTAATCCACCCCTCATGTTACCCAACGGTCAAATCTATGGGAGGAAGGTCTAGATTTATATATTTATTAAAAATTTAATCAAAAGCAGATTTATATCAGATAACAACAAATTTTATCACTCGGCTGACTTAATCAGACCTGGTAATAAAAGGAAAAAGAGTTTTTTAATAGTTTTTTGGTATTTTTGGCAAAAAGCTTATGTGGGCTTGTTAAAAAAAATATCTTTTCTGCTTAAAAAGGGTATCAAATAGCCCTTTGATGAAAAACTTTAAATAGATACGGAATATTCTGTATTATCTAAATGAAGCCAGAGCTGGACGATTTTTATATAATAATATTTTTGAATTGCTTTTTAGGCTATTGAGGCTGCAAATTCTGTCGGCCAGTTTTCCGATATGGATGGATTTAAGGAGCCGAAGGCGAAAGAAACTACCAAAAACGGAAAATATGTAGATAAGGCCATCGGGATGTATGTCTTTATGCATTAACTTATTTTTTTCATTGACATTTGATAACCTGTGTTATGTTAATTAGCCCTTCGTTAAATTTTTTAAAAGGATGTGCTGTACACTACATCCGGATTCTGAAATTTGTACATTTTATTTTTGTTGGATACGGGGAATTTGTTTTTATTACAAAAATTATTTTAAACTACCTGAAAATAATTTTTATTTTTAAGTAATTAAAATGGGTAAAACATAAATAATGGTAAGTAAACTAATTTGCTCCTTAAACTATTGTTATAAAAATTTTTTTATGATTTTTATACAATTGTGATTGAAAAGGAAAAAAGGTAAATATGATTTAGCAACTAAAAATCAAATCTAACTGATTAAAGTTTAATCTGGTTCCATAGGCCCGGCTAAATCTAAATTTTTTAAAAATTATGTATTGGTAGCTAGCTTGTGCGCCGAATCGAATATTGTAAGTCTTTTGACAAGCTGGGTCAAGCGGGCTCCGACCGGCCCAAACCAAAATTTTTGTCAGTTCAAATTGCTAGTCGATCGTATAATTATTACACGTCAATAAAATGAACCTGCTCTCATCCCTCTAGTTAAAGTTGTTTCTTTAACTTTTGAAAATTTCCTATTACAATAGATTACAAAACTATTTTGTTTAATTTTACCGATTTAGGCCCTTAATAAAATGGCAAATTCTAACAAAGGCAAATTAACATGTCCTGTAACACGAGAATGCTTTACTTTGGATCAAGTCGAGAAAGTTTATATCATGTAGCCAAAAAATTTGATTCACAATTTTTATCCCCTGTATTTTATTTATAATTATTATTTATATTTTTTTAGATGTTTTTTTTTCATCAATAACGCGCACAAATATAAGATTGCTTATTTATTTATATATAATTATAATGAAAATTTATTATTCAATAATTTTTATTATTTCTTCATTCTCTTCATCAATATTCTTGTTTTCTTTAAATTGGATCAAGCATTAATATGCCTAATTATCACCGGACAACAAAATGACGACTCAGCATCCTTTATGGAAATTATCATTTTTGTTTAAGTTTTTGGTGCTGATTACGAATATGAAATCAGAATTTTAGCCAATGCCTCTTTTTAGTTATTCGGTGATGTTGATTTTCTTATTTTTGGGGTATCTTGGGCTAACCATAAAACCTATAAGTAGTATCAAAAGTTTAAAAATATAAATAGATAACGGAAACATTCATCATTAACGTATGGCGTTAAATTTTTTTACAATATTTTTTTTTGTATTTTTTTGTTTTAAAATTAGCGATTTTCGGCATAAAATCTGTTTTTTGATAAATAATTTGAAAGTAAATTGCTTTAAGTTATAACTTTTAATAATTATGTTTTAAGGAATCTAAACTTGCCGGTTGATTTTTTTGAAAAGTTAATAGTTGAAAATTTGTAAATTTTTTTCTGAACTTTGGACCCAGTATAAACTATAAAAAAGAGCTTTTATGTTGTTTTTATCCAGTGTTATCGAAAAAAATACATTTTATTAATTATATCTTTAACTCGAGGCAAGTTAGTAGATCTTGGGTACTTCGACACTATATCAAATGAAATTATTTATACAGCCTACAAGCAGGTCATTTTTATATATAAAATATAATTAAGAAGATTACATGTATTAATATGAACAAACATATGCACATAAATTCAGTTTGGCGGGTATCCACTCCTTCTAAGGCTGCGCCTTATTGTATTTCGATACCGGAGTTTTAAAATTTAAGTTTCACATCCAAAATATTTTAGACGCGTCGACATTTGCACCTAGGCAACCGTTTATCGTAAACATTTCAAAAAGGGGCAATTGCCCCCCTTTAAGAATTTTTTAAATTTTTATGATGTATTTCGCGGTTGAATTTAAATATTTAACATATAAAAGGGAATAAAAATCAGTAAAATTGATATTTTTTTGGAAATTATAGAGCCTTATAAATTAATTTTGCAAATAAAATATTAACATTAGAATTAAATTTGTAGTTCCTTTCCTCCACTTTAGAAAAGTTTCTGCATACGCCCCTGTTGAAGCTATAAACTTATTTTTTTTTCTTGAAGAGAAAATACGTGTAATTAACTAATATGAATTATCATTAATGTATATTGTAAATTTTAATTAACACAAAGTAGAAACTTGAATAGAAATTTATTAATTTTCTTTATTACATTAAATAAATCTTGTTTAAATATTATAGATCAAATCGTTTTTAGGTCTAGTAGAACATTTTTAGAAAATTTTATTAAAGAATAAATATTTCAAAAAAATAAAAATAATTTTTTGCTATTATTTACTAAAAAGATAGATATTTTGAGAAAAAAATATTTCATATTATTATTCATAATTTATATTTTTAATGTATAATTTAAATAATTAATTAGAAAATTAGGTTGCAATTATTTAAATGTAAATTGAGGCAATATCATGGCATTCATCATCATTGAAATTTACAATGTGGGGTCACCAACCATTAAATATTTTCTAAACTTTGTTATTAGACTTAGACCTAGTGTTTATTATATATAAAAGAAAAAAGTCAATAAATTTTGGCTAACAATATTTGATACTTTTTAAGATATTCACAATTTTAGAAGTGCTGGGGCCATATGGACCCTACAGTGCTAATTGCGAGTTAACATTTAAAATAATATTTCTATAATAAAATTATAAAAATAAAATTGAAAATTTAAATATTTTTTTATCTAATTTTAAATTAAGTGAGCGCGCCCTCATACATAAAAATAATTTTTTTGTTTTTAAATCTTATTTGTTAGCATTATTTTTTAATATAGCTGTATTATGAAAAGAACACGTTTAAACTTTAAGATATCAGGCATGGTCTTTGAATAAAAAATATTAGAAAAAAAAACATTCATTAAGAAGATATAATCAAAACAATTAGGGAAAATGAAGATAATGAATAAAATGGCAAAACAGGAAAGAATGCTTGGGAAACGAATGAAAAATAATAATTATATGTATAAATGTCACACGTGTTCTACTGCCCCATTTTAAAAGATTCTTTTAACTTATTGGGCTGCTGACTGATGGAGTCTGAGCACACTGCAGGTTTTTTGTACGTCCCTTCTGAATAATAAACATTCGCCACACGTACATGATTATCAGTTCCAGATAGATTTCCAAAACTTGCCTTATAGATGAGATTGGTTATCTTCAATTATGAGCAGTTGGTCAAGTTTTATGAGGGTGAATGCTGAAATCTATTTGTGTGTAGATGTAAGTTCAAGTATTACTTTGACCATCTTTTCCAAAAATGTTGTCGCCTAACTTCAAGATGATATCGAGATAACCTTCAATTGTAATTGGCGTTACATATGGCTCATTTGTACAAAAATACCCCTAATTAACAAATGAACGGGTGTTAAAAATGCTAAGAGAAAAATTTAAGTGTTAGTGGTATGGACTTGAGGATTGCCTTAATTTGTGCCAAAATGGTCGTCTTCCTCAATAATCAATGGTGTCCAAGGATGCTCTGGGAATGATATTTTGCAGATTTAACAGCAGCCTCCCATAATCCATAAAAATGAGGGGCTCTGGGAGGTATGCCACGAAATACCCTCAGGCAAGAGATGAGGTTATTTGAGAGTTGTTTTGGCTAATGGCGTGCTTAATTTCATTCCTTGTTCGCCCACAATGGTGCCGTTATCCGAATATACGTGTAGTGGTTTTCCTCGTCTGGCACAAAAACGTTTAAAAGCATTGAGAAATGTAGATGTATATAAATCTGACACTAATTTTTAGAGAACGGTTTTTACTGCAGAACAAACAAATATCGCACCATAGCCGGCTTGTTTGCTGTTGCGGCGACGCCCTTCGCGGAACTAAAAGATGCTGATGGTATAACTCTGGTCGATAACAGCTCGCTCATAATATGTTTAATAGCAATCGGTTTCGCCTTAAAACACCGGGCATCGACGGGTCACATCTTTTGTGCTCAATACGCAGCAAGCGTGTTTTAAACGCCCGAGTGAAATTGTTTTTCGTTATAGGACATGATCATCAAGTTTGTGACATGGTTTTTTTTAATAATTATGGGGTGTTTTTGATCGAATGGGGTTTGGGCTTTTGTTAAGACCTCCAATTTTAATTATTTCATCCTTTATGAACGGACTTAGAGTTAGTTTTTTGCTGCTGTTTGAGACCTGGTTACCTCTTTTAACACTTCTACTTTTAATAGAAACGGGATCAGACTTGCTTGACAGCGAGCATTAAAGATTAATATAGTTTTTCTGTATATGGCTGTATTTGTATATCTCTTGCTTTACCTGAAATACAAACCGCAAACAGTAAGCCTTACCCAAATCATCCACAATATTTTGACAATCTTAACATAAATTCATAGTTGTATGCTATTCTCTGTTCAGGTTTATCTGCTGACGAAAATAACCAGCTTGCCGCTCCACCAGCAACGATTTTCAAATTTATGGAATCACATTAGCGATAACAAATCATCCAGGTTATGTTTGGAGCAAATATAGATCCAAATATTTAACAGACCTGGTGTATCTTTGCAAATCTATTTGTTACATATGTCCTCAATAGAATTGGGAACGAATTTAAATGTTATCCCAACCGTTGATTAAGGCAAATTATTTTACATCCTAAAAATTCATAGGTTTGCCCATGTCATATGTTTTATCAATAACATTGCTCTACACACCAACGTTTTTAACTTTTGGAACAGATTATACACTTCTACCGCTTCATCGTCCTAAATTTAAGCAACCACAATTGTCGAAGTATAGCTTTAGCTTTATTGTTTACTGATCCTATACCTAACGGATCAAACAGCTTGGCAATCTCAGAACAAATAACTCGTTTTGTGCAACACGAGTATTTTCTAGGATTCATGATTACGAATATGAATTCGTCACTTGCGTCCAGGTAAGTCTTAAAATTTGTGTAGCATCTTCAATATTTAACGTTACGGCCTCCCCATTATGTGAGCCGATGAGCTCAGATGAGTTTGTCATTATCCTTATAACAAAATCCCTAAATTTTAGTAAATGAACGACTTTGTTTAAAAGTTGTTTGGCCTCGCAATTGGAATCTTAACCTGTTAATAGGTCGTCATCATAGAAATCGCGGAGAACCTTTAGCACGCTGATATTGATCTTTACCTATTTCAGCTCGATGATTGATAACTCATATGGCCAGGAAGGGGGAAGGGGCGGATGTGGTCCTAGAAGTAACATTATTTATGTGAACTCTTCGGAATCCTGTTGCATAGCAGCTCCTATCATTACGCACTCATAAAAGATTCCGCATGAAGTTGTTAACAGGTATAAACAATAGTTTGGTATTGAGTACCAGGATGTGCGGTAAATAAAAAAAAGGTTGAGTGGCATCAGTGTGTTTGAGTTAGGAACCATGTGATCAAGGTGCTCATGTTCTTTCATGAACTTGGTTAATTCAGCTTAACTCAGGATAACGCAAAAATCTCCATTTAAAAGAATAAATCACATTATTAAACGAATCTTCTAAAGCCGAAATATTGGATTTGTAAAGTAATTTTACTATAAACCTCTTTTCAGGTGTTCTAGCATAATTAAACATAAAACTCTTATTTCAATCTCCTCGGAGCAGTGAGGTTGTGGAAGTGGTTCATCAATATCCCAAAATTGTCTAAGTACATGATGAAGCTCAACTGCAAAAAAAATTGCGTTGGAGCAGCATGGCGCAACCCCTGATGCAACCCAGCCATAAGGTGTCTTTTCTTGTTGGTTGATTGGAAGCCAATCTAACCTGACCATTCCGTGGAAAATATTAAAAGTGCTATGCTTTAAGAAGTAACAATCTTTTTCGAATAAAAACAGAGTATCGGCCAACTATATGTTTTTTGAAATTTATGAATTATTGGTAGTGATGTCTTGTAAAACATAATTAAAACGGTTTTGAATAGACATTTAGTCTTTGTGGCCGTTTTTTCAAGTTAGGAAGAAGTTTGGCAATATCCACTGATTAAGATGTTGTGAAATTTTATAACCTTTAGGCCAAATTTAGTTACTAAGTCTTTGATGATAAAGTGAGATCCCGAGTTAACTAAAGCTCGGCTTCCCCAAAAATGCCCACTTGTCTGTGGCGACTATAGATATTGAAAGTAGTACTTGCATTTTGTTTAAGTTGTAAACAGTTGATGAACCAGGCACTGATTCTTACTTAGTACAAGAAATCTTTTAGGTTTCAACGCGGTATCCCGGTTCTAAACATAACATAAAACTCCTTTGAGCGATGTTTTTCGGTCTGATAGAATTAAGGAATATTCACATTGAAAAATTGCGAACATTTTGGCATCACGTTTAGCGTCTGTATTCTGTGTCCCATAGGCTATTCTTATTTTAATCGTATGGCGATAAAACATCGATGGGTTAAAAAGTCGACGATTTATTGTAAGGAATTGATTTTGTTGAGCGATAACCTTCAAGCTTCATTAGTGATAGAATCTAATTACGACAAAATGATGAAAATAAAATACGTCCCAAGTATTGACGGGTAATTTTAAGGCAAAACGCTCTCGTATGTTTTAAAACCTCCTCAAGAAGTTTGAAGTAAATCGTAGATTTCCCTTGAAATCTAAGGAATCTCGATGATTGACTTGATGTGTTGATGAATTGTCAGGCAATGTTTATCATATCGCTCACAGGAGTTTACGAGCTCTGTCACTGTTATCCTATGTGAGTTCGCATGATTCCAATATGAAGCTAGTGATAACCAGGCTTTTTTGGTGGTTGAATTTTTAAATCTTTGTGATGCTGGTGTTGTTATTATATAAATGACAAGACAAAGTTTTATAAGATCCATTAAATGTTAATAGCTGTATTTTAGGTAGTCGAATATTATTATAAGAGCAGCTGCTCACTTTTTATTTCATTAATAGTCATTCAGCCTTTCCAAGGGTAGCAACACAGAGTGTTTCAAATTCTTCATAGGTGATCATCTTTTATTTTATGTATATTATTAAACTGGTTCTAGAGTTCAACGAACTTTGATCGTGTGTGATTTAAGTTTAAAATCTACCTTTATGTGGAAATATGTTTCAAATTTTATAAGACTCGTCAATATTTGCCTTCACTTTTTTATAAGCAGAGCATAATGACGTTCCTCTCGATTAACATTGTGCACCTTAAATTAATATTTTACTCAAGTCTATATAATCCGGCCTGAAGGACCTTAAATAAAAACAAAACCCATTTATTAAGAAGATATAATCAATACAATAATAAAAAATCAAAAAATGAATAAGATGTGACATAATCTGAGCCATTGACGAAATGCGAGACATTGCGTAATTTGAGGCCCAAAGGGGAGTGGTTGTTATTGTTACTCATGGGTGTTATTTAAACATAATGGGGAGGGTTATTATTATTATTATTCAGGCGTTGAACATTTGGGGAGAAAAAGATCAATTGTTATCATTCATTTAGGGATTGGAACATTTAGAATAAGGAATAACTACTTGTAGACTTTATATTTAATTCAAACAATTTATTAACTCCATTGCATCAAAATATCGAATCTCCATTTACAATTCCTACCATCATACCAACATAAATGGTTACTTTTCACCACAAAAACCAAAAAACTAAACCAACTTAAAAATAATTATATTTTTTTCCTTTTAAGCTCGTGTGCGCGTAAAGTACGCGAAGGTGTGTGCGCGCGCACGACAACATGGAGATAAATAATGGGGGAACGAACGAAGAAAA
>CM060245.1:12781504-12864743 GCA_030555515.1 Acutogordius australiensis
AAAAATACTTGAAGATTTATTCAAAAATTATTTTGATATTAATACTTTTTTAAATGACAATAATTTATCTATGGATAAAAGAAAAACTAAACCTGAGATTCTGATTAATATTTGTTTTCTACTCATAAGTTTGAATTTAAATATTAATGATGAAGTAAAAAGTAGTTATTTTAATATTATTGATTTATTTATATTTTGAAAATAGATTTTAACGATAATATTTATTTAAAATCTTTAGATTCCCTTTATAAATTTTATTAACCTTTATTTTAGATATAAATAAATTAGAGCCTCTTTTAAAAATAAGTAATACTGATAAAAATTCATTATCTAAAGAAATTGACATATAAAAATTTTTTAATAAGAAACTTAATAATTACATAATAGTGTTACTATTGATTTTGTCAAATTTTTATATGATTACAAAGATGCGTTTTCTAATCTAATTAACATTTTTCCTATAAGTTTGTTAATTGGCTCTTCAACGTCGAATTGTGAGGTCACATTTCTTCTTTAACAAAGATAATAACTTCTAGCTGTAAGTAGTGACCTGTGTAAAGGTAATTTGGTTCTTGAAGGACACGAAAAATCATTAACTGGGGGGTTGAATTTTGATGAATTTTATAATTTAATCAAAACAACCTCTAGCATAAAATTGTTAGATTAATAAAGAACACTGCTCATAATCAGCTAATTATTTACTATTTTAAGACATGGTTGAAATTTTTTTTATGCGCATAATGTTTATATTCATGTTTTATTAAATTTTTTACCCTAATATTAATTACTAGTTATATAAAACCAGTGTTTTTTCATATATATTCTTCCAAATTAGCATACTTATACAATTTGTTTCATGATAATCAATCTTATTTTACAATTCATTTTCTAAAATCCAAAGTTTTATATAATTCAATTTTATTATTCATGTATATCATATTTTTAATTTACATGCGCATTGATACCAAATGATAAAATACTTAAAATTAATTTCCAAATCTCATATCTTTTTAAGCACTTGATATTAGTGAAAACAAATTATTTTAATTCACATATAAAAACGCAATTATTTTTTTATTTTATGAATATAATAAATTACTATTAATTTGTTAAAAAATTTTGGCGGCAAAAATTATTTTCTGCCTCCCACAAGTTTTTTTGCCCCCTCCCCCCCCCCCCCCCAAATGAAAAAGCTAGAATCGGGCCTGAGGCAGCTAAAAACTTGGTTGTGGAATCATTGATCGAGCTGTTCAGTTCACAAAATTTTGTTAAAAAATATATCATTTTATTACCGTTAACAAAATAAATAACTAATAACAACAACAATATTTTCTGATGGCTTGTAATGATATTTTTAATATTTACAATAAATTAAATTTAACAAGACACACACATTTACACCGTAATTTACTACAATACTACGCTACGTTTCTGCCCTTGACCTAATTACGCTTCCGGTAATACCTTATTTATATAACTTCATAACCATATTATATATAGTATAAATAAATTTATTATAAATACTATTACTAAATACAAATATATTTTTTATTTTGATTTTTGAAAATTGAGCATTTAATTTTTCGAGGATTATTTTTGCGGTTTTCCAAATTTATTTTTTTACGTCGTCTGCCTTTTAACCATCAGTTTAACCGACCTTTAAGTAACCTCCCAGAAATTTTAGACACTAGGTATTTTTTACAAATTTTTTCATAATTAATCACATGAGGTTATGATCCTTATTTAAATATAGTATGGCGACTGTTAAAGATAAATTGATGAGCACTGTATCTCCAAACGTTGAACATTCTAGCGGGAAAATCACGGTTGTTGGAGTTGGTCAAGTTGGAATGGCTTGTGCCTTCAGTGTTTTTATCCAAGTTAGACCAAAAATTATGCTATTTTTTATCAAATAAAATATTTAATAATTGTAATCTTCAAAAAAGGGATTGGCTAGTGAATTAGCTTTGGTGGATGTAGTAGAGGATAAACTTGAAGGAGAAAAGATGGATTTGCAACATGGGCTTGCCTTTGTTAAAAATGTCAAAGTTACAGCTAGTAAAGGTAATATATTAATATTAGATTTGTAATATCTCTATATATAATGTTCAGTTAATATTAGGGCATAAATTATCAGGGATGGGCATAGCTCTTAATAATTAACTAATGCCTATTATGTGTTTGACTAATGAGATTACAGTGATTAGCATGGCAATAATTTTCTATGTTTTCTGCTATAAAACAAATTTTAAGCAATTAAATCTTTAAAATCAATTAAACAGGAAGATTTGGATTTGCCAAGCATTATTTATGGCAACTATTATTTTTGGTCAAGTTTTTAGTGCTGATTATGAATATGAAATCAGAATTTAAGCCAATGCCTTAGATTTTTCAGTTTTGTAGTATTTGAGGCTTCTATATTATAAAACCTAGGGGTAGAAACAAAAGTTTAAAAAAACATTTAGATTAAGGAAAAGTTTAACATAAATGCAAGGTGTTTTAATTATAATATTTGATTATATTATATGTTTTTGTCAAAAAGCCGTTTTTTGATTACAAAAAACTTGAAAGTAAATTGCTAATAATGAGTAAGAACCTGTTTTAGATATTTTTTTTTAAATTAATATTTCAAGAAATTTTTTAGTTTTTTTCTAAACTTAGGATGCATTTTTAAAATAATTGGAGATAGGAGAAAAACTTGAAAAAATTTTATCACAAGAAAGTTCATTACATAACCCTGCAAAAACCCTTTATGTTGTTTTATGTCCAATATTAGGAACGGTGTAGGCCATTTTGAAAGCCTCTAAATGACTAAAGTTAAGCAAATTATTATTAAAAATTTCCAAAATTAACCATAGAGTTTGGCATTTAAATCTGACTTGATATTTAATGTAACCTAGTTAAACTTGTGGGTTAAGTATAAACCTTATGGTCAATGAAAAAAATTGGTTTTACTCTATTTAATTAACTTGTCCATCCTAAACATTTATATTATATGGCAACATTTCAAATATATTAGAAATGGCGTATACAAGATTAAAACATTTTTTTTAAATGAAATTGTTATAGTTAAAAAATGATTTAAATAGCTTATTGAATTTACCATTGTTTTTGTTGAATTGCCTATTGTAATATGTCCCTGACTTAAGATTTTTATAATTGTATTTATAAAATGACCATAGGTGACAAAGTTTAAGGTAGCACATCAAAACTCAAGAACTGAGAAGAAGTCCATAAATATGGATTTTTTTTTAAGTTTGCTATACATGTAATTATTACATAATTGGCTGCTTTTACATTAAACAAAAATAAATTTAGACTAAATAACACAAATTCCAATATTTCCAATAAGATGTTAGTTAGGACATTCCAAAAAGGGTGGCTTCATTATTTCTGAGCTGATGACAAATACTTTTATTTGGTTTGATAGCATTTTCAGCTGATTTTTAAACACACCATTTATTTTGAATTTTTTATCTATAGATTTACATAATGAATTTTATGCTAAAAAAATCATTTTGTAAGATTTTTTTTCTAGCTCTGTTTACCATAAGAATCTTTTTTTTCTATATGTGGTTGTACTTGTTTCTTCTCTTTAATTAGATGTGTCTTAAAAAATATTTTTAGATGGTTTAATACGTTTCCTTTTGTTGTGTACTACAAAGAGATTTTTTTTTCAATATATTTGCACTATTATTCTTTTATATGTTTAATAGATTATTCAATCACGGCAAACAGCAAAATTTGTATCGTTACAGCAGGTGCTCGCCAAAAAGAAGGTGAAAGCCGTTTGAGCCTTGTGGATCGAAATATCAGTATTTTTGGAGGTTTATTTTACACATGTAAATAATTTTTTGAATGCTGTTTCAAGTTTTTTATTGTTTTTTTTGTCCTACCTTTTATGTTCAAATAAATTTTCTTTTATTTTTACTTACATTATATGCTTGCATTCTCTTTTTCGTATATTCTTTGTAGTGCCCCATTTTTTATTTAAAAAAAGGCTGACAAATAAATCTACAATCATTTAATATAAGCTTGATAGAGCCCAATTGTATGCTAATTACCAGACATGATTATTTTGGCTTGTTATTAACACTAATATCAAATATGATGAATGTGTTTTTATAATTTATACTTTACGTCTTAGATTTCATAAATTATATGTTTTTAGGTATCATTCCCCAACTTGTGAAATATAGTCCAAATACGATTTTACTAGTCGTTTCTAACCCTGGTAATGAATATTAACATTGTTTAGTGATATTTAGACCAATGAGTGTTTTTATTTTTTAACGCAAAAAGTTGCTGCTAAATATTGACGAAACAATATATATTGAACTTTGAAATACTATAAATTGATATTTTGAAATTTTTAATAATTTCAGATTACGACATTACAAATTTATTTGATCATATTACACTATTTTCTTATATTTGATTAAAATTTAAGCTTTTTACGTCATGCTTTTAGTTTATTATAACTAGTCTCACAGTATATAAATTATCCATTGTTAAATATATTTAAAATATTTTTTTGTTGTTGCATTTTTAGTTGATATCTTGACCTGGGTAGCTTGGAAATTGAGTGGACTCCCTGCCCACCGGGTTATAGGGAGTGGCACCAATCTTGACTCTAGCCGTCTCCGCTTCCTAATCGGCGAACGATTAGGCATTGCACCCTCCAGCTGCCATGGCTGGATCATTGGTGAACACGGGGACTCGAGTGGTAAGTTATTTGATATTTTTATTAACTTATAATTTAAATATTTGATAAATCTGATTTGCAAAATTTTGTTAGATATCTGCCACACATTTTTGTTGTTGCTTAAATTATTATTTATTACATAATTTTATTTAAATGTTCTATAATTTTGTGCTTGATAAATTGTATTGTTATAGTTTTATTGGTGTCTTTCTATTAAAGTTATAATAAATAATATATTTGTTCCACCTAGGATTACTATGTTTATTTTCAAATTTAAGGTATTTTAATGGCATACAGTCCTAATTTATGATTTACACATATTTGCCTTTAATTTATTTAGACTATTATAAAATTGTTTTGTCTTTATAAATAAATATCTTCTTAGTTCCCGTTTGGAGTGGCGTGAATATAGCTGGCGTTAATTTAAGCGACATCGACCCCAAGATTGGAACTAGCGAGGACAAGGAGAATTGGGCCGGGATACATAAGGAAGTTGTTGACAGGTTTGCTTTGTCTTATTTAATTCGATCATTTTAATTACAAAAAAATACTTGTGCTTTATATTGCTTATTGTATTTTTTGTATAAATTTAATTAGGCTTCTGATATTTCTTTAACCCATTACTAATCGAAAATTATCTTTTAATACTAATTCACTTAAAGATCAATTGTGTTTTTAACGCCTACTTCTATTTAATCATTTTTTCTCCCACTTATTATATTTTTACTAACTTTTCCACTCGTAGCGCTTACCAAGTCATCAAGCTCAAAGGTTTCACCTGTTGGGCCATTGGGCTTAGCGTAGCTCGACTTTGTTGTGCCATTTTGAGGGACGAAACTGCTATTTTTGCACTTAGCACTTGTGTCAAAGTTGTTACATTGATATCATTTTTATCTGATTCTTAAAAAGATACCACACGCACTTCACAATAAAAATGATAAGACAGACCTCTAAACTTTTTCTTACGTGTTGGCAAACTACCAATGAAACGGCAGTCGAATAATTTTTCGCTAACTTTTAACAAAAAATGAGTATCTTAGGTTTAAATAGGCGCCCAGCGTGTTTTAAATTGAATAGAGTTAAGAGACAAATTTAAACCTTCCCTTAAATTTGGGAAACACTCCAACCCCAGATGTTTTCGTGTAGACCTTTAAACTATTTTGATTTAACTTTGGCCACCTATAGTTGAAATTATACCGTCTGAACATTTGCTATGATTTTTGATCTATTTTTTTTTGAGTTAAATAAAAAAAACAGGTAGTTTTTTTACATTTTATTTTTAAACCGCTCATTTGTCAATGGTCTGAACGTTTGTGCTACCTTACTAATTAACCTCTTAACTATATAAATACGCATTTATTACATAATTCAAGGTCTTATCTTCATTTAGTTTTTTTCTTGTACATTAATGTTATTTTGTGTTGTCATATTAAATTTATATTTTATTTTTTAATCGCGCAGCGCATACGAAATAATTAAACTCAAAGGTTACACTTCCTGGGCCATTGGCGTTTCCACGGCCAGCCTTGTGCAGTCAATCTCGAAAAACTTGCATAATATTCATCCCGTCTCGGTTCTCGTTAAGGTAACGTGCTCCAAAATGGAAAATTGTCCGCCATTGTTGTTTTACTTTCTGTTCGCCGCTTTTGTCTTTTTCTCTACGCGTCTATTCATTACTCTACTAATATTTTAATTTTCTATACCTTTCATTGTCGCTTTTTCTTACTTTTATATGTATTTTTTCTGCATGCCTTTACCAATTTTTTATAATCTTATTTCATGATTTAATTTAAAAGCTCTTAATTACGACTTAAATGGTTATTAGTGTATAATTTTTTGACTGACCACAAGATTAAACAAAGTGATTTATTTTAGTAAAATAACCTGATTACAAAAGAATCAGATTTTAAACACTGTTGAATCTTTTTATTTTTTTAAAGAGCAACTTCAAAAAAGTTATAAACAAACTAATATTCAAAATATTATTACCATCGTTTTCTTTAACATTTGAGAATTTAAGAGAATAAAATTATAGAAATATGAACTGCAGTTACCCCTTTTATATCAAATATTAATAAGTTTTTTCTGATTTGAACAATAAATAACTAAATTTATAAGAAATTTGCTTTACAGCGTCATTTCTCTCAAACAACAATTATTAGTGGCCAGCCTCTCTTCACCATTGATTAAAAAAAACAAAATTACTGGACCAAAAAAATTAAAAATTTGTGGTTATAAAATAGGAAAGTGAGTTTGGCGGTCAAATTTATTTATAATTTTCAAAAAATTAATTTTAAATCTATAATAAATAAGTAGTTTATATTTAAATTTTTGCTTCTTAATTTAACATGTCTCTTAACATTTTTGCCATTTTTTATCTGTCCTTTAATTGCCTAATTTAGAAAAAAGTTTGGCTACATACATATAGTATTATCTAATGCTAATTAACATTGCTAATACTGTCTAACCTTAATTTTTTTAGCTTGGAGAATTTAAAATCCTAATTTTTTGGGCACTTATATTAAATAATACTAATTAAAAAAAATGTCAAATTATATGGAGCTCTCATCTTATAATATTTTATCAGATTATTTAAAAATTTACTAAGTTAGTTCATGAATACAGCCTAATTTTATTTTAATAAAGATAATTTGTAATTTGAAAAAAAAATTTAAAATGAAATTGTTTTAGTTCAAAGTTTTTTATTAAGATTTGTTAATGACATAATTTTTTTTTTGTTTTTTTCAAGTTTTTAATTTCTTCCCCTACCTTTTATTGGTGTTATCTTTATACTTGTATGTTCTCAAACATTTCTATAATTTATAATTTTAATTCTTCTATTTTTCTTATTTCTTTATTTACTTTCAAATGAGAACTAATTTTATGAAATTTCGGTTGTGAGAGCCTTGTCATCTTTAATTCGCCTGTCATCTTTAACTAACCTAAATTGTTTTCAATATTTAAATTTCATGTAAGTATATCACTTAGAGGTATTTATCTATTCTTACAAAATCTAAACTGTTTTTGATTTGTTATGTGGCTTTTCCTAAAAAAGTTTATTGGCTGAATAATCACCTCGCCTAATTGATCACTAAAAAATTTCTATTAGTTGACCTGCCAAACTTATTTTTACATGTCATACATTATGGTCATTTCCTTGCCCATCTTGTCCTATTTCCGTTATTAAATAACATTTTAAATTTTACTATCTATGAATTTTAAATTTTTTGTGCTTGCGTGTGTGGTATCTTTTATATGATTTATAATATAATTGTACATTTATGTTTTTAAATATTGAACTTTTAAAATGATTGTTTTATCACGCTTTGTGATATTTTAAAAATTTATTATATTTATTAGCATAGGTGTTTAATTACCCTTGTTTTTAGCATTTGAAAAAAAAATAATACTTCCTATTTTGGTTTTATGGCATTTTTAGGGTTATCACGGTATAGATAAAGAAGTATTCCTTAGCTTGCCTTGTGTCTTGGGCGAAAATGGAGTTATGAATGTGATTCATCAAGCCTTGAAGGAGGACGAGAAGCAGAAATTGCATAAAAGTGTTGAAACACTCTTTGACACCCAAAAGAATTGCAAAATCACTGGGCATTAATTTGTTAATTTACAAACTTGCCATAAAAATATCTTTGATATCTTTAAGCCCTAATGGCCACTAATATTTTAACAAAATTAGCGATTATTTTCAATCATTTAATTTGCCTTTTGGTAAATTTCTCCAGATAATCTTATTATTCTCTATTAGCACTCATAATGGGAAATTCTCAATATTCATTTATAAAATATATGTCAATTAATTAAATATTTGAAATTATTTTCTTTGGTTCTGTTAGTTGCCAATATTTTTTACTGAATATGAACCGAGTTTTAATTAAAACAAAAATATGATATATTTATGCCAAAAAACTCTTGCGTTTTATTATCGGAACTACTAATCCATTTTTCGAGTCAATTATATATACTCTGTGTAATTAGTCAATTTTAAATCCCAATGCACAATCATTATATTGTATTAGACATGTGCATTACATTTTTTCCGTTTTGTGCCATTTATATTTTAATCGGTTATAATGTTCTGCTATGTTTATCTATTCAATTAAATTGCTAAATCATTATATGTCCTTTCTTTACATGTACTTTAATAAATTTGTCATTTATCCGCATAACATAGATTAATATTTTAAATGGCTGGCGTCCGATTAAAAATACAATTTAAATTAACCAATGAGTCTCTCCTTTTTATTAGATTTGCATGTTGATGTTTAATCTTAAGCTTAAATTAATAATGTTGTTTGCATATTAATGTAAATCTTTCATTTCCTTTTTTTACATAAAAAAAAACAAACAGTTGGTTTGAGGGTTTCCCCCATACCTTTCCCCACTTAGGGGTGCCATACCCGTTAGGGCTTTGACTCTTTAACCCGAGCAAAGCAATTAATATTGCCGACGGGTTAATTAGTAAGATTTGCACGCACGCCGGCGACCTAGGTTTTTAGCCTAGGCTCTTACTTTTAGACATATCGTTTAAGACCTACTGCCTAAGCAGGCCACTCAGAAGCTTTAAAGTGGTTACACATGTATGCTATTTTTCCGAAGAAAAAAGCGGCTGTGCACGGATTCGAACTCGCAACCTCCCGCTTTTAAGGCAGAAGGTTTGCCACTGAGCTATCTGAGCCTTTTTTTACATAAGAATACAAACACCGAGCAAATTGCAATTTAAATTAGCGTTTTCATGCATTTAAAAGTTTATTATATTAATGTTGATTTTTTCTCTAATGTAAGCGATCTCTAGACCCGAAAGCCCGCTTAGTCTGAATCAACCAGAATTACGGGTAGGGCCGAATTTTTTAATCTCTTTTTGCCTTAATTTTTATATTATCACAGGATGAAGGGTTTACTTTGTCTTTTTTTTTAAAACAAAATATTTTTAGCTTTTATTAATAAAAATGACCTTATTTAAAAATTCCGTGCTGGGTCTAAATAATAAGTATGTCTGGCGGGCCGAAATATTAAGGTCCGTTTGAACTCTAATGTATATATAGCCCTTTACTATTATATATTTGGCAAATTATAATGAGAATTAACAATGTTAAATATCGACAAAAATTATGACGGAAATTAATCTACATGATGGCCTTAATTTTGTGTTTCCCGAAACAAGCTAGGTAAAAATGGCCAAATTATATTTTTTTGATCACAATAGCTAAAGAATAAAGAACGTATTTTACTTGCAACATCTTTTTCATCTCGAATAATAAGAAATCATTTTAATTATATCAAGTCCTTACATCAACACAGGTCATACAAAATCATTTGCCCTCCATTTAACGGTTTTTATATAAAAATATTGAGTTCGTTTTATTTGTTTTTATCATTTTTCTAAATGTTATTGTTCGTAGCTGGTTAATAAAGTTTGTTTAATAAACCGGTAAGCGCATTTGAAAATCCTTAAGATTGCAGGTGTGATTCCTTTAGCTCTATCCCAAAAATTGTCTAGCTGTGTTTTCAAAAACACAAACATTTATTAAATTTTAAAAACATATTCATAAATTATATTCAATCAATCCAATATTATGAAAAATGTCATATATTATGTGTCAAGACGCCAAATTTTGATCGTTCCATCGTCGGAAGCTGTTGCAAGGAGGTCAGGCCTTTGTGGGTTAAACCTAATGGCATTAATGTCTTCGCTATGGGCATTATTCATTATGGCAAAATTGTAATATGGAGATATCAGCTCTCCCAATTTACAATCATTATTATTGTCACTGTTATTATTTATAATATTTACAACATTATTGTTAGTTAGATTTTTTTCTTCAATGTGATTGGCTATGTGTGCGTCTGATGCAAGAATGTAAGGTGTATCGAGTTGGACAAGGCTGATAGAGTTGTCACCACCACAAGTCGCTATTATATCTAATTTTGGATGCCTTATTTTTATGAATAAAACAAAAATTTTAAAGGGTGATTGTTGAATTTTAGGTTAAATATGCATTTAAATTAATGTTATATACATTCCCATACCTTTCCCCATTTAGGGCGCCACACCCGTTAGGACTTTGACACTTTTAACCGGAGCACAGCAATTAATAGTGCTGACGGGTTGTAAAATTTTCTCCGCCGGCGACCTAAGTTTGTAGCTAATGCTCCCACTTTAGGCATGTTAGGGTAACTTCCTAAGCAGGTCACTCAGCAACTTCAAAGTGGATGCACGTGTATACTATATTTCCGAAGAAAAAAGCTTCCTGTGCACGGATTCAAACTCGGAACCTCCTGCTAAGCCAGAACGGTTTGCCATTAAGCTATCCGAGCCGACAATGTTATATACATTAAAACCCGTTAGATCCCCGGTTCACCAAATTACGAGGCCGTGCCAATATGTTCCGAAAAAGGTAATGAAATTTTTTTATAATATTATTTTTATTTTATTAAGACATGTAACAATATAAAAATTACAATTAAGGGATTATTATCTACAAAAATCTAATATAAGGTTTAAATAATGTGTCCAAAAATGTATACTAGGCCGTTGCTTATTTCGTTTTTTTACGAAAAATAAGCATAAATTACATTTATAGGTATTATTGGTGTTGTGTTCATGATTTTTTAAAAAAGTGGCGCTAAAACTTTTATTTGTATAAACATCATACCAGTCCATATCATAGATGAATCTATCGTGCAACCCCTTTATAGTTAAATGACATTTCCATTTGCCTATTATAACGATAAAATAAAAAAAACAAACCAAAATATACAATAATAAATGTCTTTTATAAAAAGGTGTATAAATTTATCAGGTAAATAGAAGATTTCAAATTTTATACAAATAAATAAAATATTGTAATAAAAAATTGTCCGCAATCTTTATTGTATATACTTAGAGCCCTTTATATATAAATTTAAATAGTCGTTTTAATTAATGTTTACGTTCTACCAATATATTTAAAAAATATGAACACAAATTTCATTATGATCATCAAATTCAAAAAACTTCTTGTTTAAATCGGTAACAGGGCTGGGAAAAAAAACTAAATGGGGTTTTTTTTAACAAGTTTTTGAGTTTTTTTTTCCAAATGCCCACAAACTCGTGGGCATGGCAAAAGAAATGCCCCTTTTCTTGCTTAAAGAAAAAAGGCACGTTTAAAAAAAGCCCCTATTTTTAAAAAAAAACGCCTAGGAGCTTTGAGAAAAAATAACCCACCCATCAAAATTTTTTGAAATTATTATAAAGAAAACATAAAATAAGTTTTTTGGGGCTCTTTTTAAGAGCCACTTTTTGTGGGGTTTTTTTGCCCCTTTTCTTAGTAAGGGCTTTTTTAAATTCTTATTTTGGCCCTTTATTTTTGCCCCCCTTTCTTTTTTTATGCTTTAGGGGAAAAAATGAGCCAAAGTTTTTTGGCTCATTGTTTTCCCAGCCCTGATCGGTAACAAGAAAATTTAAGTTATTATGGACTATAACTCTTTGCCTAATTCATCAATTAATTTGGCCAAATTTGAAAGTAGAGCTAACTTCATATCTGAATGTAAAATTTTCTTTATGAAAACATAAAACTTAGAATTTTTATTTAAAATTGACATATCTCAGAAGTCTAAAGGACATTTTTAGTTATATTGTAGTTAAAAACAACTAAATATATCAAATATTTTATAATTGTTAAAAAATATTATTTAAAAAATGCCTTTAAACTTTTTATATTTCATCGTAACGACGCATTTAATGAAATGTGTTAATTTTAATAGAAAATACAAACTATATTTAGAGAGAGCGAAGGTATCTTGTTGGATTGAGCAATAATTTGTGGTATAATCGGACCAAATTTTGAGGGTTTGATCGGCACTCACCGAAGCTATTACATCGGGTGAGGTTAGAGGGGCAGGATTCTCTGTATGTGCAGGCAAGTGCAAAGTGAGTTTTTATTAATAAAATTTTAATAACTCTGAAATTCTATATTAATTTTTTTTTAATTTTTTATTTCAGAAAAAGCATTTTTTGTGCATAAACAAATTTTGGCAACTTTTTAAAAATTTATGTTTTATTACAAAATTAAATTGTTCGAAATTTTGAAAATTTCACGAAAATAAAAACCACTTTTTGTACGTGCCCTTAAGTTAAAATAATATTTTAATAAATTAATAATCATCAAATTGGAAATGCAATGTTCGACGATTCCTTAAATAGAATTTAATAGATTTGAGGTGCTATGTCAAAACTCCAATATATTTGAAAAACAAAATCATTAATTAAACACAACAAATTTTTGAGAGTTATAAGCAAACTATGGAGATAAATTTTGCCGTCTTAGGGACATTCAAATCCGGCCGTTTTTTCGAAAATTTTAGAGAAGATGCCAAAAAAAACAAAAAATTAAAAACAAAAATAAATTGAAATTTATTACATACTTACAACAGCTAAACTATAAAATTCACACTTCAAATGAAACAATTATTACCGAAAAGATATCGAGTCGTACTTAAGTTTAAACGCGAATATTTTGTATTATCTAAACGCTTATGTAAGAGCTTGATATCCTAAAAAATTTTATTTCTCAATATTTGAGATGATAAATAACAAAAGGTTTTTATTTAAAAAAAAAATCTTAAATTTTTTCTTTTTAGGGTATTTTCGATCTGTCAATTTGGTCAGAAAAGGCCATTTTTCGATATGGACGGAAGTAAGTTGGAAGAAATTAAGAAAAACATAATATATGAGATAAGGCCATTATGGGCAAAAATTTTTTTATAATATAAACTTCACGGTTGTGCCATTGATATATGTTGACCCGTGTTATTATAAAGATATATATTAACAAAATATACTTGCTTATTTAAATACATTTATTTTATTTTTAAATAGGATGTTTAAAAATGAGGAAATCAACCAAATAAAGATTTAATTTTAAAAAAACCATCGAGCTCTATCTCATCTATATTAGGCATTAATGTGTTTGAGTTGTTATTGACTAGATCATTAGGAAGCGAAGGCGTTGGTTTAAACCGAGCTGACCAAACAGTAGATTCATGGCCTGGTAAATTTTCCACCGTTTCCCAATCTTCGTCATAGTTAGAATAGGTATGAATTTGGCAAGTGTTATCATAACTCGTGGATAAAAGTATCTGCAAAAATTTAAACTAAATATTGGCATTTAAAAATTATAGTTTTTAAAGTTCTGTGTATTCCTTATTTTAATGTAAGTTTTTATGCAATTTCGTAACTTTTCTTTCCTCTTCCCTTTACTTATATTCTAAAAAAACTAAAATCGTACAAAGAGCTTTAATAATATCAAAATAATGTAATTATATAAAAGAATAACAGATTACACAGGTCAACAATTTTTTGAGAGTTATGAGTTAACTACAGAGATCAAACCTGCCATCTTAGGGAATATCAAATCCGTTTACCGTTTTCCCTAATCAAACTTAGTTAGTCAGTTATAAACATTAAATATTTTAAAAAAAAGGTTAAAAAACCAAAAAGATTTAAAAACAAAAAAAATTGAAATTTTATTTTTGCATATTAGTTAAACTGTAAAATTTAAACTTCAAATAATATTTTCATTAAAAACCGATAATATATCGTGTCGTATATAAGTTTGGACGCGAAATATTTTGTATTATCTAAATGCCGATGTAAGAGCTTGATATATTAATAAATTTTTTTTCCATTACTTGTGATTAAAAATATAAGTTACAAGGGATTTAAATATGCAAAAAAGATTTTTAAATTTTTTATTTACATGGTATATTTAGATCTCAATTTGGTCAAAAAAGGCAATTTTTCGTTATAGATGGATCTAAGGAGCCAAAGACAGAAGAAACTAAGAAAAACGCAAAACATATATGAGATTAGGCAATCATGGGAATGCATTCTTTTAGTTCATAATAATCTCGTTTCTGACATAAATATTTGTTGACCTGTGTTATATTAAAAGATGTTAGCTAGCAATTACAAAAAACAATAAATAATTAATATCTTTATAATAATGTGCAAGTCAATTTGGATATGTGACAAAGCCAATAACACATATTTTAAGCCTTAAAATTGGACTATTTATTTAAAAAATAATGATATTTTAGAAATCATTCTTGCATTTTTACTTTTTTTTTTAACAAATTACTACTAAATTTAGACAATATATTATTTAACTTAATAATTGTTTAATTTATATATCAAATTATTAGAGTAATATTTTAATAAAAAAATTCCATAATAATAGATCTGCCCCAATTTCTTTAAAATATAAACAATTATATTTACTATGGCTAAAAAAATTTGCTACTTTAAAACAATTTAGCTTATTTTGACAATAAACAAACAAAATAATAAAACTTGACTTTAAAACATAAAAAAGAATTTACACTCATACATTTTTTGTTGGATGCCAGGCAACTTTCTTAACATCTTGTGAGTGAGAATTCAAAACACCTGAGCACTCAAATTCATTATCTTCATCAACTGTTATGATAAATATATAAAGCAACTAAAATAGGTAAAATAAGCTTTAAATATAAAATATATCATACTTTCCCAAATCCATACTGTTTTATCTCTCCCACATGTGGCTAAAAAAGTCCCAGTTGAGGAAAAAGAACAGCTTTTAACTTCATTGTCATGGCCCTCTATATAATAATTACCTTTAATTCATAAATTTTTCAACTTTTTCCAAATATATAGCAAATTACCCAGTGTGGCAATATTTTCAAATCCATCATTTGTCATTTCCCACACACTTGTTTTTGCATCAAAACCAACTGAAGCAAGCAATTTACCATCAGGCGACCAAGATATACACCTTATAGTTCTAGTATGACCTTCATCAAGTCCAACTGTATTAACCCATTTATCTTTACCTATAAAAATAAGCATAAACTACTATCTAAATTAATGTAAAATACAATTGATTCATTAACGTAAATAACCCAATATTAAATAGTACTTTCTTCTTTCCAAATTCTAACAATTTTATCTGTACCACAGGAAGCCAAATACTTACCTGAGGGGTGCCAAGCCAAGTCCCATACTGTATCTCTATGGTCTCGTAAAGTTTGAATCAAATTCAAGCTTAACGCATGATTTTTCATGTGATGCCCGACCTTAAAGTGCAAATGGTTTTTTGTTCTTAAACATGCAAAGTGAGTTTTAATTTTCGTAAAATTAAAATTTCCAAAAACTTTATTTTATAATTAAACGCATTTACAAAAATTTGCCAAATTTAAATATGCACATAAAATGCTTTTTCTGAAATATTTGAAAAAAGGAAATTTTCAAAATTTCTAGAATTTTTAAAATTTTACGAAAATAAAAACTCACTTTGCACAAGCCCTTAAACAAAATTTCCTTTTATTTTTAAAATATTAAAATAAAATAATGGATGCTTAAGCTTTTTTAATGATGAAAATAGGTGTAAGAAAGCATTTTTTTCCTTATTTAGAGTTGAGTTTAATTAAAAAACATTTTTTTAGTGTTAACAAATAAATTTGGCAACTTAAATGCATTGAAAAAAAAGTTTTTTATATTTAAAAAAAAGTTTCTTATATTTAAAAAAAACTTATATATGATTTTAGATCTTGTTTATAAATTTACAAATTTTTTTGTAAAAAAAAAGTAATTTAAGCCAATAAAAATTGCGAATTACATATATTATCTACAAGAGTTATTTGCTTAACTAAACCAAGTTAAGATTAATTTTAAGATGGAAGTATATAATTTTAAAATAATTTTAAAGGTTGGTAGTTATTGTAATCCCCAAACTTGATCACAGAAAATTCAAAAAAACTACAAGAATGGTAAAAAATGTCCGTTTTATTACAGAGTGTCAAGTCTATATGATTATATTCAAGATAATAAATATTTAAAACCCGCGATTAATAGTTCCCCATTAGTTATTGAACACCTAATTTTAATATTTTATTTTTATTTTTTTCTTGCTTGCATATAAAGATTGGGAATTTAACGAAATTGGTTAATTTATTTTGTAAAAAATAACAATGTATTTGAGCAAATAAATTTATAGCTCAAAAAAAGTAAAAGTAATAATTAATATAATTAAAATATCTAAAAAATAATATTCATCT
Source organism: Acutogordius australiensis (assembly GCA_030555515.1). Classification (NCBI taxonomy): domain Eukaryota; kingdom Metazoa; phylum Nematomorpha; class Gordioida; order Gordea; family Gordiidae; genus Acutogordius; species Acutogordius australiensis. The sequence goes on from CM060245.1 coordinate 12,798,303, forward strand.
ATATTAAAAAATAAAATTTTCGAGGTTTTCTGTTTACCGTTCAAAATCCACGAAAAAAAAAATCGTTTGTGTAAAAGGTGTCTGAGATGGCAAATTTTTTGTTTTTATCCACGAGGTGTGCGTATTTTTTTATTAAAACGAAAAAAAACGTTTTACGACTAAAATAATTGGAAAATATTTTTGAAATTTTTACTCTACAAGTTTATCCCTATTAATGCACGTGAAAAATTTCAGACCTCTAGCTACTTCCGTTATCTATTATTATTATAAATGAAAATCCCGAATTTTGGTGATTACCGTTCAAAATCGACGAAAAAAAAATCGTTTGTGTATAATGTGTCTGAGAATGCCAATTTTTAGTTTTTATTCACGAGGTGTGCATATTTTTTTATTAAAATAAAAAAAACGTTTTACGACCAAAATAATTGAAAAATATTTTTGAATTACACTCTATATCAAGTGTATCCCTATGCACATGAAAAATTTCAGATTTCTAGCTACTTCCGTTATCTATTATTATTAGAAATGAAATTTATTAATGATTACCGTTCAAAATCGACGAACGTTTGTGTAAAAGGTGTCTGGAATGGCAAATTTTTTGTTTTTATCCACGAGGTGTGCATATTTTTTTATTAAAATAAAAAACCGTTTTACGACCAAAATAATTAAAAAAATATTTTTGAAATTTTCAATCTATATCAAGTATTATCCTATTAATGCATGTGAAAAATTTCAGATTTTTAGCTACTTTCATTATTAAGATACGATATTTTAAAACTTTTCAAAAAAATTGGGTTTTTTTACTCGAGTTCTATTATTTCAAAATTTTGACTATAAAATACTTTCAAATTTTTATAGCTTATTTAAGAATGTTTACTTGAAATTCGATGCAAATTCCAGCCTCTTAGAGTATAAAGGAGCCGAGTTATGCATCAGGTACCGAAAGGTACATAAAACGTACATTATAAGAAATTTCACTATAATAGCCAAGAAATATAATTAACGGTAATAAATATTCTTTTTATTCAACATGTTTATCAATATTATCTTTTATATTAATTATAGTTTTATATTTTAATATTTTAAATTTTTAATTTTAAATACCATATGATATCTAAATTTCGTATGTTAGATAGACACAACCAATTTTAATATATAGGCTAATTCCTAATACAACGACCCACCAAAGTCGTTAAAAAAATTTTCTAGGTCAATATTGCCTTGAAAATCCCGAATTTTCTATTAAAAATTGTCGCTCGTTTGTAGTTTTTAGGATATTAACGTTTGAAAGTCCAGAAATGACCAACTCATATCTATTATTTTTTTAGAATAAAATATTAAAATCATTGTCACCAAAGTCTGGCCAGGTACATTCCCTTTGTATTTTTATAAAATAGTTAATCTTAAATTTAAAACTATCTCTGCATTTAGTTTTTTTGATTAAATATTTTTGATGCTATATAGCAAATAATTTGTGATAAACATTATAAATAGTACTTAAAATAATTGTATATTTAACTTTTTGTCAGAAAATACAAATTATTGTAATTTTTATTTCCATCTTTCATCTTCATTAAAGCAAAAGTACTGGAAATAACTAAAATTTTACACATTATCCTTTTTGTATATTAAATATTAATAAAATTATATTTATTATTCATAGAATTTTTTTCAGTTTGATATTGATGTTTTTTAGTATAAACTTTTTATATTGTAAATTTGGCCCATTTACTGCATATTATAGGTATGATCTTCATTTTAAGATATAACTAGAAATTCAAAAAAAGATTAAAACAGGAGTGTTTTCAAGATATTTTATTTAAAATTTTGAATGTTAGATATAATCCTATTCATTTTAAAAATATTTTTGATATTTATACCCAAATAATAACATTTTTTTCCTTTGACAAATTATTACAACTGTATTCTTAAATTGCTTGCTATAATTTTATGTATCTCCTCTTTCTTATCTCATTAAATTAACTAATTTGCAATTATCTTTGTTCCACTTTGTCAAAAAATATTATTGAAATTTTTATTCTTTATCAAGTATATAATCCTATTAATGCACGTGAAAATTTTCAGACCTGTAGCTACTTTCATTATTAAGATACGATATTTTATAACTTTTCAAAAAATTGGGTTTTTTTACTCGAGTTCGATTATCTCAAAATTCTGACTATAAAATAATTTTTTCTAGGTCAATATTGCCCTGAAAATCCCGAATTTTTTGTTAAAAATTATTGCTCGCTTATAGTTTTTAAGATATTAACGTTTGAAAGTCCAGAAATGACCATTTTTTAATGAGAAACATCAGCTTTTTAAATGAAAGTTTGTAAATTTAGTGTAGGCTTGCTTAAAACTTCGCTCAATTCAGCCAAAATTTATCAAAAATAGAGCGTATTCAAATTTTCAAACCTCAAATTCCTTAAAGTAAAGTTGAGCGACATTTTGATAATATAAATTTATAATCTCCATGCCAAAACTCTAAATATTCATAATATTCGTTCTTTAAGGTGCGGTTTCGAATTTTTTATTTAGTAAATTACCTTATTTTTTATTGATGAATATTAAATATACTCACCTTTATTTTCCATAAAATTTTTAGCCTCATTGAGTTTATATTGGTCGAGTAATGGGCAAAGCATTTGAGTTAGGGTAATGCGTTAATAAGCATGCAATAATAAATGGATATCCCGGGCGCCGGGTCACATATTCTAGTATATTTTAAAAATAAAGCTGCGGAAACCACGCACGCAATTAAATTTTTTTATTTAATATTTATATTATTTTTTTATAATAATTATGGTAACTTTAGTTGGTCAAAAAGCCCATAAACAAAATGAGGATAAATATAGAGCAAAAATAAAAACTAAAGAAAATAAGTAATATTCTTTAGCGTACAAAATTGCCTGTTTTAAAATGTTTTTTTAATAACTGCACATTACTTTACTTATCAACGAAGGCAAAAAAATTTAAAAACATTGGGCAGCATACATATTAATGGTCTTTAATTTAAGAAACTTCAATGGAAACTTAAACTTGGGGCTTTCAAATTATTATAATAGGCTTTTAATTATTTGAACTTCAAAAAATATTTTCATTAAAAATCAACAATATGTCGTGTCGTATTTAAGTATGCGAAATTTTGTATCTAAATGCTGATGTAAGAGCTTGAAATTTTATTTCTCATTACACAGGTCCACAATTTTTTGAGAGTTATGAGTTAACTACAGAGATCAAACCTGTCATCTGGGAATATCAAATTCGTTTACTGATTTTCCTAATCCAATTTAGTTCGTCAGTTATTAACATTGAAAATAATAGAAAAAAAGGTCTAGACAATTTGAAATTTTATTGCATATATACAATAAAACTTTTAAATTCAAACTTCAAATAATATTTTCATCAAAAACCGATAATATATCGTGTCGTATTTAAGTTGCAAAATATTTTGTATATCTAAATGCCGATGTAAGAGCTTGATATATTAATAATTTTTTTTATTTTTTATTTGTGATTAAAGTTAGGATTTTTATATGTAAAAAAGATTTTTAATTTTTTTTAAGATATATTTAGATCTGTGATTTTTGGAAAAAAGGTCATTTTTCGTTATAGACGGATCTAATGAGCCAAAGACGGAAGAAACTAAGAAAAACTAAAAATATATATGAAATTAGGCCATAATGGGGACGCATTCTTTTAAGTTTTCATAAATTCACGCTTCTGACTTTGATATTTGTTGACTTGTTTTATTTGAGATGATATATATAAGTTACAAAGGTTTTTACATGAAAAAACATTCTTGAATTTTTTAGGTTATTTTCGAGGTCACACAATCTGACAATTTGGTCAAAAAAGGTTTTTCGATATGGATGGATTTAAAAGCGGAAGAAACTACGAAAATTAAAGGTCAGGGTGTATGCTTTTGTGTTTTCAAAAACTTTTTTTTCTAACATTGAGTTGACTTGTCTAAATAAATTTCGTAGTACCACTATAAATTATTGCTGCGAGAATATTAACATTAGAGTCTCAAAAGGCGGTATTGAATATTTTGTAAACTTCCTAATTTTGTCCCTATTCGCAGGTCGGGCCCTAGAGTCTGGATATTATCATATCGTGTAGAGGCAGGCTAGCAATGAATAATTTCTTTAACAGAATGTAAATTAGGTTTTAACATTTAAAAAACTATATTTCATAATTTTATGTAAAATTCATAAATTTTTATAATTTATTAGGCCTTAGTAAAAGTTGGAAATTATTTAACGTTTGATTAGTTTGCCAGGATTTCAAATAATAGGTAAACATGGAAAATAATATTATCTACACCGGCAAATTTTAAATACATTAAAATTATTAAATTTAATCCAAATCCAAATAAATATACCAATCCTTTGAAATTATAACACTTAAAAAATTTTCAAATTAAATCATTAATCTTTTTTTATAAAATAAAATAAAAAAAATGAACTTGGAACGCGTCTTTACTCATAGATTTAGAAACCCAATATCCAGTAGATGAAGATACCGGTGTGTTTACTATTTAACATGTTGCTCGATTTCATGTGTCATTTACATTAGACCGACCTTTTAATCCTTGAATGTATAAGAAAGGGTCATAACTCCGAGTTTCATTTCCAGGGTCGTCTTTTGTATGTCGGCCTTCCTAAACCAATCTAAAAAACACACTATTTTGATAGTTTAGTTACACAGCTCAACAATATGAAAGTCAGAAAAATAAGTTTTTGAAAACAAAAGCATACATCCCCAAGATGGCCTTATATCAAATGTATTACACTGGACAACAAAATTTGGACAACCCTAAGCATCATTTATGGCAACTATGGTTTTTGGTCAAGTTTTTGGCGCGTATCACGAATATGAAATTAGAATTTTAGCCAATGCCTCAGATTTTTAGTTATTCGGTGTCAAAGTCAAGATTTTTCAATTTTGGGAGTATTTTGGGCTTCTATATTATAAAACCTATGGGTAATAACAAAAGTTTAAAAATATGTTTAGATAACAGAAACATTCATTTTAAGGTAAGGCGTTTTAATTTTTTTATATCATTTTAATTTTTTTTTTAATTTTTTCATTTTTATAAAATTAGTGGTTTTCGTCATAAAATCCGGTGATCCTAAATAACATAAAAGCAAGTTTCTAATAATTTTAGGTAATAACCTTTTTTAGATATGTTTTTTATAACTGAATATGCCAATAGATTTTTTGGAAACAAAATAGTTTAAGAAATTTTGTGAATTTTTTTCCGAACTTTGGACGCGGTTTAAAAAAAATTGCAGGCATTGGAAAAAAACTAAACCCGGGGTCGTTATTGCAAGAAAATTCTCTAAAAAACCCTCGAAAAATCGTTAATGGTTTTTTTGTTGTCCAGTGTTGTCTTTTTTTCGTGGTTCTTCAGCCTTCGGCTCCTTAAATACGTCCATATCATAAATATGGCCTTTTTTGACCAAATTGGCAGATTTTGCGGCCTCGAGAATACTCTAAAATGCAAAAATTTAATAATCTCTTTTTCATATAAAAATTCCTCGTAATTTATATTTATCATTTCAAATAATGAAAAATGAAATTTTTTAGTATATCAAGCTCTTAAATTAGCATTGAATAGAATATTTCGCATCCAAATTTAAATTCGACACGATATATTTTTTCGGTTTTTAATAAAAATATTAAAGTTTGAATTTAACAGTTTAACTGTTGTTAATATGTAAAAAATTTCAATATATTTTTGTTTGTGTTTTTGAGTTTTTTTTTTGATTTTTTGACATTTTTCCTAATTTTTTTATGTTTTTAGTTAGCTGATATATTAAGTTTGATTACAGAAAAAAAACAGTAAACGGATTTGAAAATCTCTAAGTTGGCAGGTTCGATCTCCTAGCTCCTAACTCTCAAAAATTTGTTGACCTGTGTTATACAAACAAAAATAGCCCGGCACATCCAAGCATTACATCGTTATGCAGTTCTGACAGCCTTCTGTGTTTTTATGCAAAAAATTTTGGTTTAACCGCGTTGCTAATCTTCTTATTGATAATACCGAATATAAAATTATAACTAAAGCTCAAGGTCAGTCCATGCAAATTATTTTATTTTAGATACAATCTTTTACCATGTCTATTTAGCAAAAATGAATTGGACATTTAAAAAATGTCTAAGAAGTCAGAAAAAAAGCAGTTGTTTTTTAACCTAAGGTCATATTCGCCTTTATTTTAATGGTTCGACTTGCCAGATTCATTAATTTAATAAAAATAAAATCCAGACTTTTTTTCAGCATTCAATATTTTGAGATATTTTGAAAATTTTGGGGAAAACGAGGATAATATTCACAAAAAAGAGGAAATGGATAAATGGGTCAACAAAGTTGTCATCGTGACAGGAGCCTCGAAAGGAATTGGTCGAGCTGTTGCAGCCAGCTTAGCCAAGCACGGAATGAAGGTCATCGCCGTTGCCCGGAGTATGGATTTACTTCAAGTAAAATTTTTGTTAATGATATTTCTGTTTTGCCCATAGCCTTCCACCATTAATTGGTTTTTTGATTTTTTGGATCTAGCCTTTCATAACTTTTGAATTGCGTGAGGAGAGATTACACTTTTATATAAATTAAATATAGGTTATTAATGTGAGGAATTCGGAAAAAAACAATGAAGCAAATATTTTAAGTCCCTCAAACCCATATTTTAATTTAAACTAAAGCCGGGTAAGCTGATCACGTTCCAATTCTAACCAACTGTCTATATTCTTAATTTCAGTAGCTACAATATTAACGGGTAAGTGTAGATATATTTAATGTAAAAAGGAATTGTCCCTTAACTCGGCTCAAACTTCAGACCTTTCAAATTGTGTGTTTATAAAGATTTGACCAAGTGCTTAATATTCGGATTTTTTTTTGTATTTGTTGTTTCCGACATAAATTTCATATTGGAATCTATAAAAATAGAGGAAGTTGACTTAATTATATAATTTGATACATGTCGAAAATTTATAAAAAAAACATAGGCTTAAAAATTTAGGTGGGCGTTCTTTGATTGTTGCCAGGCGGCGATGACACCAGCTACTATATTACAAAGGTTAATTCAATTTTTTTTGAGAGTAGGGTGCAATGTAGTTTAGGATATATCAATTGTTGCTTTGCACTATTGCCGTTTCCGACATGTCAAGCATTCAAAAATTAATTTTATACAGGTATTGGTCGGACGGCATATCAAAAAATTTAGCCACAAGGTCAAACGATATTTGGCCTCTGAATATAATTGTGTTTTATAAAACTATTTATTAGATTTCTCTATTTCCTTATAAAATTATCCTAATTTAGCAATCATTCTTATATGCCCTCCAAAATCGACTAATATCTTATAGCAATTGCAATTCATTTTAGACACTGGCAATCGAAACGAAAGACTGTAAAGGTGCTTTGGAACCATATCAATGTGATTTAGGCAACGTTGATGAGATCTGCAAGTTATTTCAACATGTCGATCAAAATTATAAAGTATCATAAACTATCTCGGTGTTGATCAAAGGTGTACAATTTTTTCAAGGGGGGGAGGGGGGGATGAATTAAATAGACTTGGGAATTATTTTGGAAAACAATAGGGTGGGTGTTGTCACATAAGCCTAGTTCTTATCGTAATATTTCACACAAGAATGATAGCAAGGGGAGGCACCAGACTCACTCCCCGCTTGCCCCCCCCCCATCGCCCTGCCCATCAGTACACCAATAGTATTGATACTGGTTTATAACACACCTAAGACACAGCATTTTTTGTCTTTAATAGGAATATCTAAATGCCGGGTTGATTGCCTCTCCCAAAAAATATGTGACAAGGCGTTTTTTTAAAACTTTAATGTGTATTACCTCCGGCAAAAAATAGGCAATAAGCACAAATAGCATAATTTACGAAGATAATTAAATATATATATTTCCCATCAACAAATATTTTGAAACTTTTAATACCAAATAAATTGTCAAGGCCAGATATCTTAACGTTTGAAATAAAGTTGTTCACATAAATTATAATTCTTTTAAAAAAACACAAATTTTATTATTGATATTTACCATAAAAAATTAGCGCAATTATAAAATATGATTATCCAAACTCTTACAAACCAAAATATTTTTTAAATATTGATATAGTGTAGAATGAAATTAATGTTATTGAAAGAGATATAAGGTTTATTTAAATATCCCCATTAAAGATCAAAATCGGGACCCAGGCCCGTTCGGCCAGCTGCTGGCCTACCCAAAAATTAAACCGAGCCGGAAAACAAATTTAAATACGCCGGGCGGGCTAAATTTATTTTAAACTTCAGAGTTGGGCTCGAAAATTTTTCTATTTTGTTTTTAGTTGTGATTAAGGAATATTTACAATAAACATATATTAAGGGTAGTAACACACAAAACTTAGAGCTTGCACATATAAAAAAGTCCTGGGGCATGCTGGAATTTCGAACCGGTTTAAATTCTTATCTTATAACAAAGATCTATAAATATCAATGTCAGAAAAAATAAGTTTATGAAAACGTAAAAGTATACATCCCCATTATGGCCTTATCTCATATACACTCTGCGTTTTTCAGTTTCTTCCGCCTTCGGCTCCTTAGATATGTCCATATAGGAATAATGGCCTTTTTAGATAAAATTGACAGATTTTGCAACTCATTATACCCTAAAAAGAAAAAATTAATTTTTTTTATATAAATATTCCTTGTAACTTATATCTATCATCTCAAATATTTTAGTATATCAAGCTCTTATATCAGCATTTAGATAATACAGAATATTTCGCGTTTAAACTTAAATACGACACGATATATTATCAGTTTAAAAATACTATTTCAAGTTTGAATTTAACAGTTTAGCTGAAATATGCAAAAATAAATTTCAATTTATTTTTAAAATTGTTTATTTTTTTATATTTTCTCTATGATTTCAATATTTATAGCTGATTTATTAAGTTTGATTAGAAAAAACGGTAAACGGATTAGAAAATCTCTAAGATGGCAAGTTTGATCTTTGTATTTAGCTGACAACTCTTCAAATTTTGTTTAGGATAAAGGTGAAAATGTTCGAAAAGGAGTTGATTTCAATACAATCTAATTCCAATGCGAACTTAAACACACTTTCTCAATTTTACGACTTATCATAATAGGTTCTTCACGCTTGCGTCAATAACGCCGCTTTTGCCGTGCAAGATTACTTTCTCCCACCAGCAAAACCAGATGGCACTTATGATGCCACGAGAAATGATAAAGAAAAATATCAAATGTATAAAGATTGGCAGCGTATATTAAATATCGATGTCTTAGCACTCGCTATTTGTTCAAAGGTATGACACTTGCTTAAATTGACCCATTGAATTCAATTAAATAACTTTAATTAGAATTTATATAAAACACATTAAATTAAACAAATAATTGAAAAATATTAATTTAATTTATATAAATTTACATGACAATTATTTTAACAGAAAAGAGAAAAACAAATTAATAATTCTTTTTTAGTCATTCATAAATTAAAGCTAATTTTTTATTTGTTGAACTAATGGATAATTTTGATACTCAAATGAAGTATTAAATATTTTTTCCCGGTCTTAAGTTTCAGTTTGAGTTATGGAGAGCAATCAATGGTCTCTTTTATATGTTTCAGCAACAATCAAATGCCAGATCTCAATATTTAAGATAGAGAATATAATTCTGTAAGGGGTAACCAATTATTTGCTGCTATTTGCTGAAATTATGCCAATCAACTGCTACATGCCCACCTAATTGCCATGCGATATATGGTACATCCTGATGTTGCATATGTGGCAATTATAGCGAAATAGCATAGGCACAGGATTCTATCCTTAATCAATATTTTTAATTAAAAAAATAAATAGGTACACCTTAAACTTTAGTTTATACCAAACGTTCATATTTTTTTTTAGAAATTACAACTCCTTATTGAATTATCAAATAAAATTGGCTAAATACGATTTTGTTAAAAATGAGATAGGCGACCTAACCCTAATTTAACGACAAAAAAAGTTCGGGAAATATTGAGCGCATTCTACACTCAAGTTCAGATTTGAGCTTAGTTAGTAGTTATATGGGTGCCCAACGAATCCCAAAGTCCATTTGGCCAAAAAACTTAGATCTCCGGTGCGTGTTTAACTCATTTAACTCTGCGGGGCCCGCTGTATAATTAAAAGAGGCAAAGCTCCATCAAGCCGTTACCTAATAGTAAGGTCTGGAGAAAACTCCTAGTTTTTTTTTCGCTCAATAAACAATTGATTTTGAGCTCCTCAAGTATTGTGACCTTTGGTTTATATTTTTAAAAAATAGGAAGCCATAAATCTAATGGCAAAGACTGGCGTCAAAGATGGCCTCATCATAAACGTGAGTAGTATAGTCGGTCAACGGGTGTTCCTCATGAAGCTGGACGATTCAGGGTTCTACGCGCACATGTATAACACTGTTAAGTTTGCCGTCACCACGATCACAGAAGACTTGAGGTTGGAGGTTCAGCAACATGATTACGCTTGCGGGACTCGGGTCATGACACTATTCCCCGGGATCATTAAAACCGATTTTTTTGACTCTCTTTTGGGCAATACGGCGGCAGGTATAAGCACATCATAATTCGGCGCATACATTTGTCAATTTTTTTAAAATTATTTTTCTTTGCTCACTCCTTAGTTCGGATTCTAAAGCCTATAACTGTTTAAGACATCAGTTTCCCTAATAATATTATTGCAATAAAACATATATGTCATTAACTTGCTAAAATTAATCAGCGCTTTTAAACATTATTAATAGCTTTGAAAAGGGGGCTACAGATCAAAGTCGGGGGCGAAAGCCCAACCAGCCTGGTACCGGACCGTTTTTAGAAGGGGGCCGGGCAGTTGCTTTACTATTTTTTTAACTATGGTTAACAAAAACTAAATATAATTTATTACACGATGAAGGGTATCTGTATTTTATTAATACGGCTAGAGTCGGGCCGGGCCTCAAATAAAATAACAAATTACTAGCCAGCCGAGCCGAACTTAAATTAAATATTATGTAGGGCGGGCGAGAATCGTTAATATCACAGAAAAAAATATTCATTTTACAACGTTAAATAATATTTAACCTCTAGATCCCAGGACAAGAAGAATTAAACAATTTCCTTAGTTGCAAACAAATTTTATAAAACCAACCGTGTTAATTTAAAGCTACATAGCATAATATAATAAAATGCTATAATTTATCCTAAAATTACGTATTTGTATATTTATGTTCGAAATTTCATTTTAATAGAGCATGCTAAAATAGCTGCCACAACATTTATTTTACTTAGATTCATTCTACGACCGGCTGACTTACGCCACACCGGAACAAGTAGCCAATGCCTTGCTAATTGCATTTGTTAGCGATCCCAATGTCCAAATTAATGGTCTCACAATAGAACCAACCCGAAATCTTAAGAAAACTATTTCCCCATACTAAAGTTTGAGCCCATAACATTTTGAAATTAATATCCTTCAAAATTTTATAGTTCATTTATAAATTATACACTAAAAACTAGTTTCTTCAATATAAGATGAAATTTAAATTGCAGTTCTAAAATGTCAGGATTTTATTTAATAATGTGATTTTTGCATTACATCAAATACAATTTACATTGTTAAGTTATTACTTGAAATTTAATTTTGTGAAGTTTTAAAAATTATAGTCTTTATGGCATATAACACAGATCAACAAATATCAATGTGATAATAAATATGTTTATGAAAACATAAAAGCATACATCCCCATGATGTGTCTATCTCGTATAAATTTTTCGTGTTTTTGTTTCTTCTTCTTCGGCTCCTTAGATCTGTCCATATGAAAAAAAATGCCCTTTATTGATCAACATATACTGCGACCTCGAGAATAGCCTAAAAAAGAAAAAATTAAAGAATCTGCATTTCATATAAAAATCCCTTGTAACTTGTACTTATCATCTAGCAATATAAATTATTTTTAGTATATCAAGCCTTAAATCAGCATTTAAAACAGAATAATATCCAAACTTAAATACCGATTTATTATCTGTTATTAATAAAACTATTATTAAAAGTTTGAATTCAACAATATTGTTAATATGCAATAAACACATTTCACTTTATTTTTATTTGTATATCTTTTTTGTTTTTTTTTAATTTTTTTCTAAAATTTTTAATGTTTATAGGTGACTTACAAACTTGGATTAGAAAAACTGTAAACGGGTTTGAAAATTCCTAAGATGGCAGGTTCTCTGTATTAGCTCGTATAAATGTAAAAGTCAAATAAGAAGATTAATAAACAAAAATTGAAATTTTTGAATATTCACAACAGCTAAACTGTTAAATACAAACTTCAAATAATATTTTTCTTAAAATAAGTTTGAATGCGAAATATTTTGTAATATCTAAATGCTGATGTAAGAGCTTGATATATTGAAAAAATTTATTTCTTATTATTTGAGATAATAAATTTAAGTTACATGGGATTTTTATATGAAAAGAAGATTATTGATTTTTTTCTATTTGTATTTTCTCAATAAATCTGTTAATTTGGTCAAAAAAGGTCATTTTTCAATTGAACTCTGAGCCTAAGGCGGAAGAAATACAAAAAAAATATATGAACTAAGGCCATCATGAGTATGTATGATTTTATGTTTTCATAAACTTATTTTTTCTGACATTTAGATGTGTATCGTGTTTATTAGCAGCTCAGTGCTTAAATATAAAATTTGAGCAAATAGATTTATGCATATTTTCTTAAACTAGTGAGGATTTTTCCCAACGAGGCAAAAACCAAGCTTATTAATTTATTAATTATCTTTAACAAACTTAAAAATAATTATAGAACACATCAAGGAAACTTTTTTTTATTAACAATTTACACCCGACTAAGGGATACGATAAATCAATGCCTTAAATGGTGCATAATTATCTGTAGAGTCGCGGTTTTTTGATCGGGTTATCTTCTATGAACGGGCCATAATCGAACTGATCCTCGTAATAGGGTACATTATATTTGGCTTTTGGTGAAGGTGCTCCATCTATTGAGGCATATGTACCTCCGTCGGTAGAAGGTGACATCGATGATCTGGCTGTCGAAAATCGAGTGCTAGTATATATGCATAAATTGAAGATATTAATGGTGGAATTGCTTGCATTATTGACACCTTGTCTAAAACCTGCATGCTGCCCTTTTTTTAAAATTCGGCTCCCGATTTCATACTATCAGTTGTGAGGAATAGTGGCCTGGGCCCTGCCCATTCCAAATTCTTTGATCCGGCCGGTCCGATATGTAATCAGCTGATTTAATAATCAGACTCGGTCCGTTTTTATAACAGTTCGAATGTAATAGGATCTAAATAAAGAAAAGGTTTGTAATGTGACGTTCCAAGCCAAATTTTTATTCATAAACAAGGCTTAAATAAGTGACATGCATCCGATTCTCACATGGAAGAGGTTTGGGTTAAAATTCGTGCATAAGCGGCTTTTTATGTAAGGAAAAGGTAAGGGGAAACCCTAAAAATTATTTTTTTTGTTATTCATAAACAAGGGACCTTTTCCCAAATATTTCGACATTTCCCGTCTCAACTATCTAATTTTCGGGCGCGGTGGACTAAAGGCAATGGACAATACTGGAATGATGTAAAGTAAAAACGTCGCCGCATATCAATTATTTTCATCCACAATTAAAAAATAAAGGGTCTCTGGGTTCACTTTAATTCACTCAGTCCGGCCTCTTTATCAATCAATCAGCTCGCGTCTTTTTTTCTCATATATTGATACCAAAATGTGAAACTATGGAATAGTGAGACATTATTTAAATTGAAAAAACCAGGGCTGGGAAAAATAACTAAATGGGCTGTTTAACGAGTTTTTGAGTTTTTCCCTAAATGCCTACTAACTCGTGGGCATGGCAAAAGAAAAGCCCCTTTTTTTGCTTAAAGAGAAGGGGCATGTTTAAAAAAGCCCCTTTTTTAAAAAAAAACTCCTAGGAGCCTTAAGAAAAAATAACCCACCCATCATTATTATAAAGGAAAAATTAAAATTTTTTGAAATTATTATCAAGGAAACATAAAGTGGGCTTTTTGGGGCTCTTTTTAAGAGCCACTTTTTGCGGGTTTTTGCCCCTTTTCTTAGTAAGAGTTTTTTTTGAATTCTTATTTTGGCCCTTTATTTGTGGCCCCCTTTCTTTTTTTATGTTTTATGGAAAAAGTGAGCCAGAGTTTTTTGGCTCATTGTTTTCCCAACCCTGGAATAAATATAAATAAACAAAAAAATTTAATTGCACTAAAAGATTATATTTAATCAAAAAAATAAGTTAATCCGGTAAGATTTTTTAACAAGCCCGTTATATTTTTTTTTAATATTAATACCATTTTTAAAGTTTTAAGTATTTCAGATATTTAACAAGCATATAATGTATATTTTACTTGTCGGCCGCTTGCTTCTTCCTATTTCGTTTTTGGCTTCGAACTAAAAACAAAATATAGAAATTAAAAAGCTTAAGGAATCAACACAATTTAAAAAACATATGAAAATCAAAAACTTTAGAGCAGGACGCAACATTTATATAATTTTACATTTTAGTTTTAATAAAGAAAATATTAACCAGACTTTGGATATATTCACGAAATCAAAAAAAAAACATAAAAAAAGGTTATTTATTCAACATTTCCAACCCGGCCGTGATATTCCGGCCTAGCCCTAACGTTTTTCATTTAAGGTCCGGCCCGCCTCAATATTTATTTTTTATTTTGGGTCTGGCACCAAACCCGGCTGAGTTCTTATTTACAAATACAGCCCTTTCTATATTAAAAGCTATTAATGTTGCTCTAAAATTATCAATAAAATACAGATTTAATCTTTTTTAATAACACAGCTCAACAAAATGTTGAGAGTTATAAGCTAATTACAGAGATAAAACCTGCTATCTCAAAGAATTTCAAATCCATTTATTGTTTTTTCTAATCAAACTTAGTAAGTATAAACATTGAAAATTTAAAATGTCAAACAACAAAAAAGAAACAAAAACAAAAAAATATTGAAAAAAATTACCATTGAATTTAAAACAGTTAAACTGTTAAATTTAAACCTTAAATAATATTTTTATTAAAATTTGAGAATATAATGGGATTTAGGTTGGAGTGCCAAATGTTTGTATTATAATTTAAATGTTGATAGAGCTATAAATTTTATTTCTCATTTGAAATAATAAATATAAGTCACAAGAATATGCGAAAAAAAATTTGATTATTTTTTGAGGTCGCAAAATCTGTCAAATTGGTCAAAAAATGCCATTTTCGATGGATCTACGGAGCCGAAGGCGGAAGATTGAAACTACGAAAAGGAAAATTTATAAAATACAGCATAATGGAAATGTATGCTTTTATGTTTTTATAAACATATTCTTTCCGATATGGATATTTGTTGACCTGTGTATTAGAAATGAAATAAGGCTGAGTTTAAAAAATCAGCACCCGTTACTTTTTTCCAAATTCAGGCTCACGCGCGACTCATTCTAAATTCTAGCCCGCCCCTCCCTCTTTTTTGGTCGGGCTACAGGGCCGGGGATTTTTGGTTTTGATTTTGATAAATTTACACAGGTCAACAAATTTTTGAGAGTTAAGAGCCAATTACGGAGATCAAACCTGCCATGTCAGAAATTTTCAATTCCGTTTACCGTTTTCTCTAATCAAACTAAGTTAGTCAGCTAAAAACATTGAAAATTTTAGAAAAAAAACAAAAAAGATCTAAGTATAATAATTAACTAAATTTTTTATGCCTATTTACAACAGCTAAACTGTTTATTTTTTTAATTAAAACTTGCATTAAAAACTGATAATATATCGTGTCGTATTTTTGGAAGCGAAAAATTTTGTATTATCTAAATGCTGATGTAAAATCACTATACTTAAAAATTTTATTTCTCATTATTATTTGACAATATAAGTTACAAGGGATTTTTATATAAAAAAAGAATTATTAAATTTTTTCTTTTTAGGGTATTCTCGATTAATTTGTAAAAAGGCCATTTTTTCGATAAAGACGGATGTAAGGAGCCGAAGCCGGAAGAAACTAAGAAAAACGAAATATATATCTGAGATAAAGCTATCATGGGGATATATTTTTTTATGTTTTCATAAAATTTAAGGTTGTGCCATTGGTAGTTGGTTGACCTGTGTTAGTGCACGTGCAAAGTTAGTTTTTATTTTTGTGAAATTTTGAAAATTCTGAAAATTTCAAAAATTTAATTTTTTTTAAATTTAAAAAAAAAAATTTATTACAGAAAAAGCATTTTATGCGCATATACTAAATTTGGCAACTTAAAAATTTGCGTTTTATTTCAAAATTAATTTTTTCAAAATTTTGAAAATTTCACGAAAATAAAAACTCACTTTGCACGTGCCCTTATGCAACAATTACATACAAAAATAAAGATATTTTTAGAAATTAACATATATGTCAATCGTTCCAATAACAAACTTTCATTTTTTCTAATTTTTTTTACTCTAATAAAACACTTTGGATTTAAAAACAGTTACTTTTTCTCGATCTAATGCGGAATAAGATGGCAGCTATAACGGCTAAAGCAATAAGTATGCCAAGAACAATAAGCACGTATTGGCCTTTGGTCATTTTGGAGGCTTGTTTAGGGGAGTTCCTCTCCGTATACGTACCTTCACGGCGAAGTGGGATCATTCGAGTACCACTGTTACGATTCGCTAAACAAATAGGGTTTATTTGGGCGCGGCCAATACATGTAAAATAAATTAATTGAAAAAGTGTTAATTTTTTCGTCCCATTTATAGGAAGGTTTAAGGTCAAAGAACATGCGAAAAAAATTGCATAGGTTAAATAGAGTGTTATAGTGTTTTCAATCTAATCCCGAAGGCCCGCCTTCTGTGCCAGCTTCGGTCGAGCTGGAAAAAGACCGGTGACGCCGGTTTGATTCAATTTTGACGTCTAATTTTAAATAAATGATGCATTTTGGCCGAAAAACACTATATTTAATGACTTGTTTGTACCAATTATAAAAAAAAGTTTTAGATTGAAAAGCTTGATTGGACTGGCCTATTAAAATTAAATGGCAGCCGAATCTTACTGTTAAAGAGAAGTCCAACCAGTCTGTGGAATATGCTGGTACGAATGTTTACATTCTTATTTGCATAAAATCTAGATTTTGAAGTAAATATGTAACCTACAGCCTATATGTTTGCTATTATTTTATATTTTGTTAAAATATTACAAAAAGATTAGGATAAATAAAGGGCGAGAAAAAAATATTTCTTAAAGCTCTAAACTGAATTGCATTTTAAAAAAACACAGGTCAACAAATATCAGAAAAATATTAAAGCATTCATCCCCATGATGACCTTATCTCTCTTTCACGCTCCTTAGATCCGTCCATATCAAAAAAAATGGCCTTCTTTGACCTTGACAGATTTTGCGACCTCAAGAATACCCTAAAAAGAAAATTTAAAAATTTTTATATAAAAATCCCTTGTAATCTATATTTAGTAAGCACATTAAGCTCTTACATCAGCTCTGTTTGTATTTCAAAACTTCTATAAATAAATTCACCAAATTGCATTATGTTGGTCATATAAAATATAGTTTATTTTTTTTAGGACAAAACTATTTTTTTCTTTATGTAAAACATTAAGCGTTAGGGCTTTATTGCGGTATGAAATATGTTTGCCAATGCTTAATGAGTATTATACTATTTATTTTTAAAGTGCAAAAATATGTAGGTTACTACCTAAATGTGAAAAATAGAAGTTTTTTTTACAAAAGTTTATTCCGATTTCGATGAAATTCTAAATCAAACTGCCATTTCAATCAGATTACTGTTGTTATATTAAAAAATACAGGTAAAAAATAATTATTTTTTTAATTTGATACGCATTCTTAAACGTAATCATTTTAATCTCAATGACAAAATGCGACGAGTGCTCTAGTAAGCCATTCCCGTATCGCCTAATACCCTATAACATATGTTATTTTTCAAAAGTAATCAATATATGTATTCCCCAAAAAATAACAGTTACGTTTCATGGGCGCATCATTTTCATTAGTGTTAATGCATAAAAATTCCCAACTTTTGTTTGACACCAATTGGTTCAACGTGAAATGTTGCTCCTTGCCTACTTTGCTACCTGTGTTTTAAATGATGTAAATCACTATTTTATATAACATACTTTTCAATAAACTCCGTAGGCCCCCCACCGCCCGTAGGGTATTTTTGTAAATTGTAATGCGCCGCTTACCAATACACATTTGGGCAATTCAAAACAAACCTTTGTTTTTATATAATATTTTAGAATTTTTTTTACATTTTTACTAAAATTTGTCAAATTTTAAATTACACAAAATATTATTGCTAAAATAAAAAAAAATATTTTATAGGGTTTTTGAAAATATGGAAACTCCCTTTTGAGGTGCCATTTGTTATGACAAAGTCTAATTTAAATTTTATTATACTATATTTTAGAGAAGAAGATAGCTAGATGGGACAATAACTTTCTGAGGGGCTTTAAAATTACCCATCTGAGTACGAACACAACGTTGAAACATATCTTGTTATATAAAATCGTTGAATCAAAATTAGGAGAGTTAATGTGGGTTATAAGTTGAAATTAGCTTTAAGGGTATATTAGGGTTAGCCTAGGGTCTGTGAAATTAAAATTAGCTTGTAGTTAAATATTTCTATAAAACTCTTGTTTCTTTTTCCATTAAAATTGTCACGTAACCTTTAAAGAGATTCAAAAACTATATATTACACAGGTCCACAATTTGATATTTATGAGCTAACTAAAGATCAAACCTGCCATCTAAGAGATTTTCAAATCCGTCTACCGTATTTCTGATTAATTTGTCAGCTAAGCATAAAATTTTAGGAAAAATACCAAAAAAACCAAAAAGGTCTAAAAACAAAAATTAATTGATTTTTTTTATTTGCATATTCATTTAATTTCTCATTATTTGAGATGATAAATATAATACAAGGAATTTTAATATTAAATTTTTTAAGGTATTCTTAATGTCGCATAATCTGTCAATTTGGTCAAAAAAGGCCATTTTTTTTAATATAGAAGATCTAAGGAACCGAAAGCGGAAGAAACTACGAAAAATGAAAAATATTTATGAGATGAGGCAATCATGAGAATGTAGGCTTTAATGTTTTCATAAATTATTTTTTCTGGCACAGTTGTTGACTTGTATTATTAAAAAATATTACCATTATACTTAAATTATATTATACTTTAATTTTACAATGAGCAACATTCTTAATCTGTCTTATTAAATTATTAAAAAAATTTAAAAAAAATAAATTTAAAAAAAATATATAAAATATTCACAAAGAATCGGGACCCGAAAGCCCGCCCGGCTCGGGGCCACCCATCTCCCCTAAAAAGCCACGTTGGACCATTAGGGGCCGGACGGTAATAATAAAAGGGGCGGGCCCGGCCGGGACATATTTTATCTTATTACTATTTTTCTAACTATTTGTAACAAGAACTAAAAAAGATAAATTTATCATCATTTGATAGGACATTACATTAACAATCTCTATTTTATTTACAATTTAAAAACATCATTCACTTGCTAAAGGGTATTTCTTCAACTCTCTCAATTTTATTGACCATTTAAATATTTGGCTGATATAAATTTTTTTGGGCCGCAGTTAAAAATTCGGACAGTGCCAAATCGGGCTGCTATAATGAAAAACCATTCCAAGCGGCGGATTGTGTCGGGGTTAAATTGATAGGTATGTCAGGCTGGCCAGGCCGGAATAATTCGGGCCAGTCTAATTTGCACGAGTTAACAATTTTTCTTCGTTAATTCTAATAATTGTCTAAGTTTTGGAGATATGCACGACAATTATATTTTATCAAGCAGTTAAATATAATTTTTTTTTTAATTAAAAGTATTTTTTTCAAAATTAAGGTAAGCCTATAAACTTTTTAATTGTTTTAACTTAATTTTTAAATAAAGATGGGCGACTATTACTTGCACATTTTTTTTTACATATTCCAACGTTATAAACATTACAAAAGTCAATGCGGAAAAGGGAAAGAAGGATAATATGACACATAACAAAGGTCGACAAATATCAATGTCAGAAAAAAAGAAGTTTTGCATATTATAATCACTTATAACATATTTTTTATATCAAATAATAAAATATGTTCCAACATTTATAGACAATGGAAAAAAATTTTTAACTTTCCAACCTAAATACAATACGTTATATTATCGGTTTTTAATAAACATATTAAAAATATATATTCACCAGTTTAGCTGTTGTGGATATACAAAAAAAAATTTATTACATTTTTGTTTTTGAATCTTTTTTATTTTTTAACATCTGTATGAATATTTTCAGCCTATCCTTCAAAATTTTGATTAATATAAAAAAACGTTAAAACCTTGATCTTCAGTTTGACACAAGGCTTCATTCAGCGCATCTTTATACTTGGTGATGGGTCCCTTATAAGATTTATCCAAAGGCGCGGAAAACTATTAAAGTGCAAAATGTTTAATGTTAAAACGATGCTTTTATTACACATGTCAAAAAATTATAGTTATGAGCTAACGACAGAGATTAAACATAATTTTCAACTGTTTACCGTTTTTCTAATCAACTTTATGTCGATAAAAACATTAAAAATTCTAGTAAAAAATGTTTAAAAAAAACAAAAAAGATTCAAATACAAAAATAAATGAAATTTTTTTTTGCAAATTAACAACAGCTAATCTGTTAAACACACTATCGTGTATAAAAGTTTGGGTGCAAAGTATTCTTTATTATCTAAACGCTGAAGCTTAAAATACTAAAAGATGTTATTTATCATTATTTGAGATGATAAATATAAGTTAATAAGGATTTTTATATGAGAAATAATTTCTTAAATTTTTTAGGGTATTATCGAGGTCGCAAAATCAGTGTTGGTTAAAAAAAGCCATCTCGATAAAAACGGATCTAAGGGCCGAAGGCGGAGAAAAACGGAAAATATATATGAGATAAGGCCATCATGGTGATATATGCATTATGTTTTCATAAACTTGTTTTCCCTGACATTATTTGTTGACCTGTATTATATTCTAATTCGTTATGCACCTCTTAACGTTATAGATTAAACCCGGGACTCGTAAGCCCGCTTGAAAGGGCCGAGCCATTGATTGAGGAGGGGGGCAGACCTAAAAAAGGAATTAAGGGCCGGGCCGGTTTTTTATATCTCATTATGCATTATTTATTTAAACAATGTCAACAAGAACTAAACATGATAAATTTACTAAGATAAATGGTGGTGCACACTCTGTATTTTGATTATTTTAAGGCAAAGAATTCATAAACTGCAATATTATACCCGGGCTGTGTGAACTTTGCCTATATGCGGAACAAGGTCCGGAATAACACAGCTCGCTTTAAACCCTAATTGGCGTTAAATTAAAAGAAATTCTGCTAAAAGCAATTAACTGGTAGCAATGTCTATGTGGTAGGGCATATGTAGCGTGATAATGTGTCTTTAAAAATTATCATCTTGTATGATTAGGCGAAAGATAGATATTTTTAATCCTCAAATACAAAATAGGAAACAAGAGAAACTTATAATTCTAAACTACAGATAACTTTAAACTTTTATTTGTGAACAAAGCCATACGCCACTTAGCAAGCTAAAATAAAGTTTAACCAGTGGGACTAGTAGTTTTTTATATCCATCAATTTTAGTCGAAGCTCGCATTACCTAGATAAGATCGCCCCCCCCCCTTTCAACTTTGGCAAGGATCTGCACGGGGTGGATGCTTACACATCTTATTAGTTTACAAAAATAAATCTGAAATTTAAAAAAAAAATCCTATTTAACGGACTTAAATCTTTTTTTTCGACATTTTTTGCAAATAATCAGACTATTAAAATTTACCTCCAGAAATAATGATATTGAACCGTTTTTGGCCAATTGACTGAGTTTCCAGGTGTAGCAATCACATGACATTCGATCCTTTATAGTCAAATCAATGGTCATTGTTAACTTCTGAGGTGTGCTGATAGCATCTAATTGATTTTGATATATGTCCAAGAGATTGGTGCTCGCTGAGACGGGGTTATATGCAAAACGAATTAGTAATTTACTGGCAAGGCTTTTCTAATTTGTGTAATTACATAATCGTTGCTTGTAAATATTAAAGTGCTTCATATTTCACTTGCTCTTAAGCTAACCAATGAGATACAGTACTTTCCACATGTAAGTGGCCAGTGTTGAAGAAGAAGAAATGGTCAATGGCTACATAAATTGTAGTCCCAATAATTTTGGTCGTGATCACAAAGAAATTGATCACGATTACAATTAAATGATCAAGATCATGGAAAAAAATGAAAAATGATCAAAATCACTATGTGGTATTAATCATATAATACGACGATCATTTAATTGTGATCGTGATCCATTTTTTGTGAATGTTGGTGATTGATGTAACCTTGATCTTTTATTTGGTATTGACCTTGCATATAAAATGCCGGCCTTTGGCCTTGTTCCATCAATGTTAATAGGTATACATGTGTAAAAGAGGTAATGTAAAACATATTCATTTATATTATATATTTACTTTGAATAAAATATCTTAATCTACAACGTTAAGAGTGATCATCAAAAATATAGTGTTTGTTGGCCACAATTTATGTGGCCATCAACCATTAATTTTTGTTTATTTGCCTTTTCTCAACTATATACAGTGCTGGCCACATAGTAAAAAATGGTCAATGTCACGTATGTAGGGCAGTGACCACTATGTTTTTCATAATCACAAAAACATTGATCGATCACAATTTATTGATCTTCATCATAAAAAAATTTATAATTACGCTTTTAACTAGTTTAAAAAAAATTTGATTGGAAAATTATTATCTCCCCAATCTAATTTACGCTGTCTTTATATATATGGACCAAAAATTAGACTAATTTATTGAAAATGGTTTTTATATGCACATACGCCCTTTATAAAGATGGGCTCCAAAAAATGTGGAACCGATGGTGAAAGTTCCTTATATCACAGGTCAACAATTTTTTAAGAGTTATGAGTTAATTACAGAGATCAAACCTGCCATCTTAGGGAATATCAAATCCGTTTATCGTTTTTCCTAATCAAACTTAGTTAGTCAGTTATAAACATTGAAAATTTTAGAAAAATAGGTAAAAAAACCAAAAAAAAATTCAAAAACAAAAATAAATTGAAATTTTATTTTTGCAAATTCACAATAGTTAAACTGTTATCTTCAAACTTCAAATAATATTTTTATTAAAAACCACTAATATATAGTGTCGTATTTGGACGCGAAATATTTTGTATTATCTAAATGCCGATTTAAGAGCTTGATATATTAATAAAATTAATTTTTTATTATTTGTGATTAAAAATATAAGTTACAAGGTATTTTTGTATGCAAAAAAGATTTTTAAATTTTTTCTTTTTAGGGTATATTTAGATCTGTGAATTTGGTCAAAAAAGGTCATTTTTCATTATAGACGGATCTGAGGAGCCAAAGACGGAGAGATTAGGCCATCATGGGGATGCATTTTTATGTTTTCATAAAATTTACGCTTCTGACATTGATATTTGTTGACCTGTGTATTAGAAAACTTGAGCGTGCTATACTATGTCTTATTATTATATAAGATAACTGACGGGCATATGATTAAAGACATTTTACGTGAAGGAAAAAGGCTGATTAAGGACAACGCATCTATCCATAGATATTTGGTCAAAGATTATAATCATTTATTTCTTTATCCATATTCCCTATTCGATCCTTTTGAAAACTTATTTGGAAAAGATAAGGTATCTTTATAGTGCACCTCATTCTAAAATCATTAAACCCCTCAAACATTTATTTCGTTATTTTATCGCCAATTTCAATTATTTTTTGTTGTTACTCAATATGAATCTTAAAATCATTATACTAATTCATTATGTAACAATATTTTTAAAATCGGTCATTTAGTTAAAAAAAACTTTTAAAAAAAATTGTAATGGTATATTTTATAACAAATGGTAACTCGATTATATAAACCACGAATTTTATGACTTAGTTAATATAAAATTAATAATCTTGACCATTTGATCATGATCATTTGATTGTGATCGTGTTCTTTTTTTCTATCATTTTTTGGCGATCAAGATCAAAAATATAGTGGTCGATAGACACATTTTATCCTTGACCATTTTTTCACTAACGCCAGGCCACTTTAATGTGGTCAGCACTGTAACGTGCCAAATGCTAAATTAGTATTTTTTATCGGACTTTGAATAAGCGTATAAATCAACTATAACAATTAATATATTAATGTTTCCCACGGTCCCCTAGGCTCCATCTCTGGTTAGCTCTTTTACGAACCTTATCGGGCCAATGGCCGAAATAACTGTGGAAAAATGTTCAAAATAAGAGGGGTCAAAAGATATTTTATTTCTGCGATGCATCTACCTTTCACAATCAATATTTTTACACATATCTAAATGTTTATTTACTCTTATAAAATAAACAAAGACAAATCATTTGACGGGCCGGGTCGAGCTTAATTTTACATTAGTCGATAGGGCATTAGGATAACCGCGAAACTTCTTGTAAAAATTACCGGAAGCTATATTAAACATTTCATATGCTCAAAAAATGTTTTGAAATATACCACAAGGGCTGACAGCACCATTAAACGGTTTCCGGTAAGATCTAAAACACGAAGTTGCCCTAGGCATGCGAATACCGTGGATGGAATCTCAGCTAACCCGTTGTAGCGTAAACTGAGAACGGTCAAGTTATGAGTAAAGCTACCGCCTGAACAAAATGTGTTTTCGGTTAGGGCAAAATTATTTCCTTCAATGCCGATGTAAGTAAGCGTGGGATAGGCCTCGAGTTTTAGGCTATTTGGTTCCAGGAAAATCAGACCTACATAGGAGCGACATGAGAATTAAAAATGATTTATATCAAAACAATTTTTTGTCTAATGTCAGCTATGTAATTAGTTTCCAATATTGTTAAAATTTGGTTTTTTCTCTGCAACAATCATTTTTTAATACAGGACAATCAATATTTTAACAATCTAAAAACTAATTTCGTTATTATTGTTATTTACAATACATCAATTCAAATTTTTTAACTAGTTTAACCTATGTTGCAAAACATTAAGCGACTCAGGGTAATTTTTAAAACATTAAAGCAGCTGCATTCACTTAATGTATAATATTTTTATCGATAAACACATGTCAACAAAATCATATCACTAAATTAGAAAGGGGAGTATTGTAATATTAATTTATATTTGATATAAATTACCACCAAAATTTGATAATAAAAAGTTTTGCATTTAAATTATTGCCAAATAGCTCAATATCCTTGAATTTACTATAAAATATATAATGTTGTAAATTTACGAGAATTTTGGATGACAACTTTCCGAAGATTCACATAAAAATGTAGAAAATTTGCGGGCAAGATATTGTCGGGAAACTCAACACCCTCAAACATCAAGGACCAAACAAGCTTAGGCTGAGCTTTTACAAAATCTTCGGGGTAAACTGTGAACGCGGAAGAGGTGATACCGTGGTAGCTCGTATTGGAACAATATAAGCGTAAGGAAAAGGTTTCTTTAAAAAATATGAATATCAAAAGCTTAGTAATGTAAATGAAACAAACCAAATTTTGCTTATTATTGTTGTTGTTATCCCCAGAATTATTGTAACCAATGAAATTAGGGGAGAGGGAAAAGATACCATTTGTATTCCATTCGGAATATTGACTTTACGACGTAACCGCGATATCATTAGAGTCTTGAGACTTATTAAAACCTCTTGTTAAACGGTCAGCTTATGGATTTTCAATAATATATTTCATTAAGTCACTTTTAAAATGATGTTAAAATATTTATGTTAATACAATGTTGTTTTTATAAGCTAGAAAGCAAATTATTACTTTCGTCTTGTTACACAACTGCAAAAATCACAATTACACTTTTTTATTTGACAAAATAGAAGAAAAAACGATAAAACTCTTAAAATTTGACCATGTTATTTACTCATTTCATTAAAATACAATAAGTAACAACACTCGCTTACTTTCATCGTAGAGAGAAGCCACACCTAGTACATCATCTCTTTTGTCTATCGAAGCTGCGTTCGAA
Organism: Acutogordius australiensis; assembly: GCA_030555515.1. Lineage (NCBI taxonomy): Eukaryota > Metazoa > Nematomorpha > Gordioida > Gordea > Gordiidae > Acutogordius > Acutogordius australiensis. The sequence goes on from CM060245.1 coordinate 12,824,497, forward strand.
GTCGCCCCTGTGAAGATACAATCACAAGGTCGCTTAACAGGACACACGGCATTATTGGAACCGCCGGGAGCACATCCAAGTCGGGCCTTATTTTCGGCCCAAAATTTAAGGGCTGAATATCCGGCCAGTTCCCAAGGTATTTTACATCTGACACCACTTTGCGAATACGGGTCACTGGAGTAGCCCAATGGGGAAGCAAATTTTGAGTTTGTATTTTGTTGTTCATTGGCATTATTCATGATGCCACCGTTTCCAGGCATGATAAGTTGAGATAATTGGGCTTGAACGAGACCGTCAAGATAGTCGTACAAAGGTTTGTTTCGACAACTGCAAACGATTTCGATATCGTCGAGATACATTCGGAAGGTCGGGCTCATAGTAAGGACGTTAGTAATGAACGATTCCGGGAAATAATCAATGGGATTTCTTCCTATACTAAATAGCCTTAAAGTAGGTGGGAACGTGATATTAGAACCAAATGATTTTTCAAGGACGCGTTCATCAATGTTACATGCCGATAGGTCTAGCGAAACGAGAGATGGCAAGGGATTTACTAATTTTCCAGAAGCCGAGCTTAGGGGTCGATTGAAATCCACAATGCTCTTGATTGGATTATCTTGTAATTCCAGTCTTTGCAGCGTTGGCATATCGGCAAAATAGCTAAAATTGAGCGTTCTAAATTGGTTACCTGATAGATTTAGCGTTTGTAGCGTCTTCAATAAATTCACTCGAGTTTGTTGAATGTCTGGAAATTTGTTTTGACTCAAGTCGAGCTCTAGCAAGGACATTTTGTAATTGGTAAAAAATTTGATGGGCAACGTTTTGAACTGATTGAATGAGAAATTGAGAGCCGTCAATGGAATTTTTATGGCCATTGTCTGGGGCGTTCCTGATAGAAGTTTTTTAGGGGTCACGCCATGTGCCAATGAATCGGAAACTGTCTTAACAGTAGGTTTCATATTTTTTGCAGAGAAAACAGGAGTTGCTTTGGATTTTGACGGCACATTCGAGGCTGCTTGGTTTCCCTTTAGCGTCCGGAATTGATCGTAACTCGGTATGATATCTAAAAAAAATTTTAATGTACTAAACTTCGCGTTCCAACCCGCTTTTATGTATTATAAATTAACAAATATAATATATTATTTCATAAGAAATGCTTAAAATTGAAATCTTAAGGTGGTCATAAATCATACGTGAATTTTTGTTAAGCAATAGGCAGGCCTTTGTTAAAAAAGGACTGATTTGAAAACAAAACTGATTTAATAGAATAAGGGACCGTTTTACGGCTAAATTTTTCTTTAAAAAATTAAAATTATTTTTAATTTAACATACTTGAATATCATTTATATAATTTGTATTTTTTATTAATTACATTCTAATCTAATATTAGAAATATTTTAAACAAACATTTATTTGGAATATAACTGGTAAATTATTATTTAAATATTTTAATGATTTTAGCTGATTTTGGCTAAATGCCAAATTTGTATACTGAATGCTGATGTTAGAGCTTGATATATTTAAAAAACTTTTTATTACTTGAGAAAAAATATAAGTTACAAGATTTTATTATGAAAAATGCTTGAATTTTTTACTTTAAGGTAATTTTCGAGTGGACAAAGTCTGTCGATTTGGTCAAATTAGGACATTTTTTTATACATACCTAAGAAAATAAACGAAAAAGGAACTTCGGAAAACTAAAAATGCATAGATAAGACTATAATAGGGAATAGTGTCATAATTATATTTTTACAGTCATTGATTTTCGTCGACCTGTGTTATAATTTAAAATTTAGGCTAACTCCACCCCATTTATAATAATGAACATTTTTTTACAATTTAAAAAATCTAAAGTGACGGGCAAGTAGGTCTAAAACCTTTTACCAATCGCGAAACCTTGTTTGCGACTTTGATAAAAAGAGGCCTGGAAACAAATATTTTCATACCATTTTGAATGAAAGAAAGGCATACTTTTTTTAAAAATGCAATTTAAAAATTATTACAAAAAAAATATTTTTTATTATTTTAGATTATAAATAAAATTGAAGTTTATTAATATGTTAAATTTTGGTTTAAAAGTTGGAAATTCTAAGTTAAAAAAATTGTCTTTTTTTATATATTGTCATTTTTTTACTTCCCAGATCAGCAAAGCCAATTATTAGAGGGTAAAGCAGGAATGAACATTGGAGACACATGTTTTTAGATATTTTACAAAATAATTTAAACACATTATTTTAAATGATAAATAAAATTGAAGTTTATTAAAAAAATATATTTAAAAGAAAATTTTTAAAATAAGCACTTGGAAATTTTGTTAATTAAAAAAACGTCTTTCCCCAGATCAGCAAGTTTCATTTATAAGAGGGTGGATTCAGAATTATTTTTAGACGCGTATTTAATACATATTTTGCAAACTTCACATTAAACCTTATAAATTTCGTATATATTGCAGGAATATTAAATTAAAAATCTATGATAAGAATTCAAAATTTAATATAAATATTATTAATTAAAAAAAAATGTAAAAGAATTGATGGACGTATATTTCTATTAGTTTTCGCCAATCTTTCGTTATTTTGGAGATATGTATTCACGAGAAAAGTAAAATTGTAATTTTAAAAGCGCTTATATATAAATTAAATCATTAAATAACTCAGATAAAATATAAACTTGCTAATTTCGGTAATACATCCTTCGATTTCGGAGTTTTTGACATCAAGGATTTCTACTCCGGTATAAAGGAAAATTCGCATTTATTAAAATTGAAGTTTTTCCTTTTTGTTTGGCACAAAATGTAAATTTATGAAGTTCAACAAACATTTATGAAGCACATAAAATCACAAGGGGTTATATCAGATCCTTTCTGTTTCTGAAGGTGTAAAAGATATTGGACCTGAGAGAGTAATTTAATATTTTTAATCTCCAACATAATGTTTTGTCAGGCCAAAGTGGCTCTAAACCAGTGGTTTAAAACCACCTTGTTACCAGTGGTTTTTTTAGTTTTAACTGGTTTTTTTGGTTTTTTTGGTTTTTAATTGATTTTTTTAGTTTTTATTTGGTTTTTTTAGTTTTTATTAAGATAAAAAACCAGAAAATAAAAAACACGTTTTATATCGATAAAAACAAGTTTAAAAATTGAGGATTTTATCAATCATATATGCATAAAATATATTTTAATTATTTAGTTTTTCCTGAGGCAAAGTGCAACCCCATTTAAATTGACATTTGAAAATTTTAATGCTTCAATAAGTTAGCACCTATCTAAACAAAATTCAGAATACAATTAATATATTTATTAATAAAACCCCTATATTGGTAAGTCACTAATTAAACCCTCAACAAAGAATTGAACATCCACAATTTCCTCAGCTAATCAATGATCTTCGACCTGGATATATACCACCAAACAGAAAGAATATATCAGGGCCATTATTAGACACGGTTTACGATGAAGAGATGAAAAAAGTTATGCAAATCTAGATAACAAATTAATTTGCCCGCGATTGACGGGTGGCCAAATGTTCACAATGAACCAATTCTTGGTCTAACTACCTCAACAGGTGAGATCTATTTGATGGATACTGTGGACACCTCAGATAATGCTCATACGGCTGAATATCTGACGGAAATTGCCTATAGTACAATTAAAAAATATGAAAACAAGGAAAATTTATGTTAGGGTCAGTGGTTACCGACAACGCGGCTAACGTCACAAAAATGAGACAAATGCTGGAAAATCACAGAGAACTAAATGTTATAGTCTACGGTTGCTCAGCCCACATATTAAATCTCTTAGCTAATGATTTTGAGTTTCCAAATCTACGAGAACATGTTGTGAGCATCATAAAATATTTTCGAAAAACTAACACTATGCTAACGCGTTGCTTCGCAAGACAGGGGCCACAAATTAGTCATGCCAGCAGAAACCCGCTGAATAGCATTCAAGATTCTTTGGAAGGTTTGATAAATGCATGGCCCGTATTGATAAAAATATGAGGACAACAGGAAAAAAATTGAAAAAGCGTTTACGCTAAAGTTACCAATGTTGGATTAAAGGAAATGTTGAAGACCTCATCAAAATCCTAAAGCCAGTATCTATAACACTTGATGAAGCGCAAAAAAATATTTGAATCGATAGGACATGTTGTTTTATTATGGAAAAAGCCAAAAGAAAAAAATATTTAAATGCAACCGAAAATTACAAAATAAGAAACAAATCCATCGAGCAGTAGGATAGGAAACGGACGCCGGCCCATTATTTGGCCTTCTTTTACACCGATTAACATGGACCCTAAATATCAACTAACTGATGTGGAAAAAAATGAAGCTATATAAATCGCCTCAGACAAATATGCCAATACTCTATTTATCCCGTTACTTTTAAAGTTTCAGGCTATAGCAACTCCATTTAAAGAAGTACTTTTTAAAGAAAGCATAGTTAGTAATCTAACCGCTTACGAATGGTGGAAGAGCCAAGAAAAACAATAGATACTCACCTCTTTTTTGGGGTTTTTCCCATCGAGCAATTATTGTTGGCTCAGGCTTCATCTGCAAGTGTAGAAAGGGTATTTTCTTCTTTTGGCCTCGTCCATTCCAAGTTAAGAAATAGGCTTGGAATTGAAAAGGCATCTAAAGCTTGTTTTTTTATTTAAAGTTTTTAATTAAAATACTTTTAAATTTATCATTATTAAATGTCTTTATTTCTACATGCAACCATTGAAATAACATTTATACAATATTATATTATAAAATACAATATGTAATTTTAGCATTAAGAAATATTATACCTTGTTTAAATATCAATCTGTTACTTTTGTTAAGGTTAAATGAAAAAAACCAATAAACCATATAAAAACCAAAAAAACCAGGTTTTTGTTTTTTATTAAAAAAACCCGGTTTTTTCCAACCCTGATTTTTATAGACCTTAATATAATCTACTCATTTTTAGCAATCCAACAGATTCAAATGTTAGGGCCGAAAGGTATTCAGCAGCTTTAATCGAGGATTTAGGCGGCCTATTATATGCACTTGTGGCCAAAATCAATATTTGGTGCCCTGAAAACATGATTTAACGCTTTAGACACCATGGGCTGGCTTTTTAGTTGTCTGGTCCTGATGTGGTGATATTTGCCGCCCTAGTTCATTTAAAACGGCCAAGCCACTGAGTATCGTTTTTAAGGCCCAAACTCTATAAAGATAACCAAGCAAAACCTACGGGTGCCAGACAATTTTTTCTAGAAAAGTTTTTAGGCGAAAAATTGGTGAGCGGTTTGCTAAGGGGCGCTAATGAGCCACTCCTATACCCTAAACACATGTATAAAAAAAACAATTGGGTTTGATCTTCCCTATACCTTTCCTTATATAAGACGGCCACTTTTAGGATTTTGACGCTTTTAACCCTAGCAAAGCAATTAATATTACAGATAGTTTAATAGTAAGATTGGTTCGCACGCCGACAACCTCGCATTTAAGCATTGGCTCTCATTTTGAACTTGTTTAGTTAGGGTCTACTGCCTTGTTAGGACATTCAACAGATTTTGGTTGCACATATACCTCTATTTTCCGAAGAAAGCGGCCTATGCATTGATATGACCCAAACCTCCTGCGTTTAAGACAGGTATGTTACTATTTATTTATGCTGGCAAACCATAATGATACATGAAAAGATTTATAAAGATTTGAATATAAGGGGAGTCCAAAGAAGGGGAGTAAGTAGTGTTGCCATTTGTATCACCAATATGGTGACAATACCTCCACGAACGAATACGCGGCAAAATTAGTGGAAATTATTTGAATATAAAAAGAAAATATGTAATTTTACCGAATCTCGTAAAATTTGATGAAGAATCGTATCCGTCCACACGCAATTTCTCCCCCATAAATAGACCGAACAGCAAAATGGGTCGCCATGCCACATAATTTCCTTTGAGAGCTAAATGTTTCTTGAATCTTTTGGAAACCATAGAGTTGGTTTTCTCTCATATGGGTTACCTTTGATCCTCACCCAATTATTCACATGATATCGTTATAATAAAAACTATGTTCAAAGAGTAATTTTTGATTGTCGCATTAGCATTGAAAGCATAAGGAAAAAAGCATTACATAAATTAAATAATTTTCAAAGATTTACTATGATTGTTGAAACATCTTGATTGTTACGTAGGAGTGTCCTTAAAATCTAATTATTTTATATTATCAAAAATTTTGACCTTCTCGAATAACTTGTTGATAAAAAAGTCACACGAAATTTAGTTTAAAATGAGTAATTTTTTCAATTCTTTTAACGTCGAAGGTATGCACATTTTTATACAAATGATATTTTAAACATTTTCTACATTAATATATTGATCTTAGATAGTGATGACTTTTGGCAGATGATATTCCTAGATCAATTGTCAATCAAAAACAAAAATTTATATTGTTTAAAAGGGCACGTTTAAATTTATGTTTTTTTTTGTCAAATTACATAAAAAAATAATGAAGTCAGCTGAATTACTAAATTATACTTCTATAAACTTATGAATAATTCATAAATATTAATTTTATTGTATATCCTTGCTCAGGCACGTAGGCAGAACTTTTTCTAAAGGGGGGCAAGAAATTAGGAGAAAAATTAATGAAATACATTGTTGCTTAATAAATGATCATATTATGACCATAAAATATTTATTTATATTGCATCATAATTAAATTAATGTATGACATAAATTCAAGAAAAATTTTATAAAGAAAATAAAAATATTTAAGAAATTGATGTTCTTCTAGGATCTATTAATCGATCATCGCTCATTTGGGATCTTAAATATTTTTTATGCGCTTCATGGTGCTAAAGCCTCGTTCAATTGTACACGTGGTTACTTGTAGTGAAAGAGCAATAAGCAGAGCCCTTTTATGCTAGGAAAAATAGTTGTGTTGATTATGAAGATATTTCTAAACACTAGGCGCATAAATACAATAGTAAAATAATATTAATTATTATAACAAAAAGTATAATATTATTTTATATTTTTAATAGATAAAACATTTACAATTATGAAACATAATTATTAAGTTGTATATTACATGTTTATTTTATTATGACAAAAACACGTAATAGTACTTAATGATAATTCAAAAAACTTAAGCTAAATTTTGATATTATAAGTGTATATATTTTATTAAGCCGCAAAATTGCCAAAAAATAATAAATATACCAGCATATATTCCGATTTTTGTTTAATAAATAAAAATTAGCGTTAAATTGCACATATAAAAATTAAAAAGCTATTTCTAAAGGGGGGCAACGGCCCTCCTTCCCCCCCCCCCCCCCCCCCCCCTCAATACGTCCCTGTCCTTGCTTATAAACTACTTATTGTAGAAAATATAAACCAACCTTAAACGATTTTTCTTCTCTCATTTAAATAACATAAGAAAACCAAAGTGCATCTTTTTTTTGGGCAAAAAAAACTCTATTTTTAACGTAGCCAACAAACAATGTTATCTCTTCCAATAAATTTTGTTTATGCTTTTAATTTATTAAAGCATGAATTTATGATAGATACATATAATTCAAAATAACTAATGTGCATTGACTAAGTAAGGCTTAATCAATTTATTAAATGTTTGTTGTCAAACATTCATCCTGTATTTTCAAATATTCAGACTTGAGCAAAATCAATTTCATTATTATTTCTAGGTCTTTTTCTGTCAAGCCTGATTTTTCATTCGTAGTATAATCGCAAGCTGCCTTTGAATTCCATTTGGATGCGGAAAAATGTTCAATGGTTGGTTGAATAAGCTTGGCTGCTGAAGGACCGGCTGAGGAGAAAAAAGTTGTTTTTTTGGCCTTGGTTCGTGCTGGCTTAGATGCTATTTTTATATTTCCAAAGGCGAATGCATCGGTTTTTGTAATGGCTAAATTTAAAGTTCAAAAAATCTATTTTCTTAACCTAATTCCATTCTATCATGCCTTAAAATTTTTAAATAATTTTGAGAATAATCAGAGGTAACCAAAATTAAAAATCACTGATTTTTAAATTTTCAAAAAAATTGTACTAAAAACATCTGATGGCGAAATCCCCTAATTTTAAAAAATCACGATCTAAAACTCTTTTACAAACCTCATTTGCTGAGTTTGCAGTAATTAGAACACCGAAGTAAGACACCAACAAATCACAAAGGAGGTTCAGGCCCAACTTACAACATATATACCCTATTAAATAACTTAATTCTCAAAACTTGCTCATACCTCCGAGCTTCCCTCATCCTCACTCAAAACTCGGAGTCTTTATTAACAACAACAACTAAAACTGTAAAAACCATTCTAAATTTTTTTTTAGATTCTTAGTTGATTACTACATAGATTTAATTATTAATCATAAATGTGAAAGCCATGATTTTGCGCGCTAGACCTAAAGAATAATTGCGCGTTTTTTTAATTCATAATTTTTGCGCGCTTTTGAGACCTAAACAAATTTTTGCGCGCTTTCAAGACCTAGGAAATTTTTGAGTACTTTTGAAACAAGAAAATTATTTTTTTAAGTTTTACTTGAATACACTCAAAAGTGCACAACTGATTTCTAAGCGCGCCTTTAAAAAACATACCTAGGACTCTCACAAGAGAGCCAATGCATCTTAAAGGAGCAAGGCTTCTCATAAGCGCGGCCGCGCCGGGTTAATAAGTGCGCAGCTTAATTCTTATTATTGCCACACTAAACTTCACAAAATCAATACAAAATAGGGCATTTTATGTAGGTTTCAGCAATCTATTAGTTCAAAAAACATTTACAAAGTCCAGGCCCGATTCTAGCTTTTCCATTTTAGGGGGGCAAAAAAAAACTCGTGGGGGGGCAGAAAAAAAATTTTTTGCCGCCTTCGGCGGCAAAATTGGCCGTGACCTTCGGTCACGGCAAAAAATATACATGTACAACAATAGAATCCATGTTCAAAATTTTTAACAATTAGTAGTAATTTATTATATTCTTAAAATAAAAAAAAATGAGTTTGTAAATTGAATATGTGAATTAAAATTAATTGTTTTCACTAAAATCAATTGCTTAAAAAGATATTTGAATTAATTGTAAGTATAATTTTATCATTTGGTATCATTGCGCATGAAAATTAAAAATGTGATATATATGAATGATAAAAATAAAATATATAAAACTTTGGATTTTAGAAAATGAAAAGTAAAAGATTGATTATCATGAAAACAAAATGTATAAGTATGATAATTTGGAAGAATATATATGAAAACACTGGTTGTATATAACTAGTTATTAATATTAGGGTAAAAACTAAATAAAACATGAACATAAACGTTAAATGCGCATAAAAAAAGTTTGCAACTATGTTAAAATAGTAAGCAATAATAAGCTGATTATGAGCAGTTTATTGTATTGATAAAACTATTTTATCTTAGAGGATTTTAATTAAATTACAATATTCATCAAAATTCAACGCTTCTAGTTAGTGGTTTTTCGTGTTTTAAAAGAATCAAATCACCTTTAAGCAGGTCACTACTTGTCAGCCGTTATTATCCTTCTTAAAGAAGAAAATGTGGCCTCACAACTCGACGTTGAAGAGCCAATCAAACTTATAGGAAAAATGTTAAATAGATTAGAAAACGCATCATTGTAATCATATAAAAATTTAACAAAATCAATAGTAACACATTCTTTGTAATTATTAAGTTTCTAAAAAAATTTTTGGCTACGTCAATTTCTTTAGATATGGAATTATTATCAATATTACTTATTTTTAAAAAAGGCTCTAATTTATTTATATCTAAAATAAAGGGTAATCAAATTTATAAAGGGAATCTAAAGTTTTTAAACAACTATTTTCGGTAATACTCTATTATCAATATAAATAAATCAACAATATTAAATATATACTTTTTACTTCATCATTAATATATAAAATATTTTTAAACTTATGTGTAGAAAATAAATAAAAATCAGATAAATCTATAGGTTAAGTTTTTCTTTTATCCATAGATAAATTATTGTCATTTAAAAAAATATTAATATCAAAACAATTTTTGAATAAATCTTCAAATGTATTTTTATTTCTTAATTGTTTAATTTCTAACAAACAATGGTGTATTAAATCAGAAGTTTTAGAAAATAAATCGTTCTGCATTGAAATTGATCTATAATTATTTTTAATAAATAAATAATTTTTCAATTAACTACAAAAAAATAAATAGATGATTATAAATATGTTCAAAAAAACCCCAATTCGGCCCTGACCTGAAGATATAAAAGTTTTTTTATTTTTAATTTTTCAAAGACTATTAAATATTTCTGTATAATTTAAAAAAAAATAATGGGCAGGGAGTGACTACACCACTAATGGGGCAACAGCCGGGTTATGGTCCCGCATTCACTAACTACCTTGATTGCATCATGTTGAAAAAATTTATGAAGGGAAGAAAAAATATCAAAAAGACCTTCCCCATCACTTAAAATTTTAAGACCATCTTTTGCAACAAGATGCAATCGGTGGTAAGCAGGGAATATACGGGACATTGTGTCCAACCATTTTGCTCAGATATACTTGAACACCACCTTTTTCCCCAGACATTACTTTCGCCCCATGTAGCATTGTGCGATCAGGTTCTTTGGTTCTAGATTATATTCTAACAAAAGATTGTTGTTAACTGAGAATATCTTAGGCATCAGATTATTATGAAGTGCTTTCACAAATATAAAGCTTTCTGTAAAATCAAAATTTTCTATATATTTCTGTTAGTTTGATCTCTCTTGCGGAAGAGAAGTATTAAGGAATAAAAACACATTTAAAAAAAGTAAATATTTTTAAGATAATATTTTTTGGATATTTTTGACGGAGCAAATTTAATTATATTATGTGGAAGAAATAAAATTAATATGTATTTTTGGGGGGGCAAATTCAATTATTTTTGGAGTGGCAAACATAAAATTACTATGTATTTTTGGGGGGGGGGGCAAATTCAATTATTTTTGGGGGGGCAAACAAAAACTTTTGGGGGGGGCACTGCCCCCCCAAAAGGGGTCTAGAATCGTGCCTGACAAAGTTACTATTGGCATGTTCATATAATAATTTACTTGAATTTTCATTTAGTTTAACCAAATCATTCATGTTAAATGATATTTCTTTTGAAAGCGTTTCTATTGATGATTTGTCAAATTTGTTTAGGTTTATTAAAATTCGTTTTATTGCAAGTTGTTCGTTTTCAACCTTGACTTTCATTTCGCTGTAAGCGGTCAATCATATGTTTAACAAATATGTAAGGTTTAAGTTATTAAATTAAGGGCTTTCATTAGGTTTGCTTATTGTGATTACTTTAAACGTAAAAATTTTGGTAAATTAGTTTATAAATTTTTTCGATATAACTATAAATTTTTAATATTATATTTTTAAAAATGGTTAAACCATGATTGAGATAAGGCATCAAGTCATGATAAAAAACATGCCAGGTCTCTTATATCTCTCTGTTAATGGTAATAGTCTAAAATTTTAGTAAAAATAGTTGGAAAACAATTTTATAAAACCTATTATCAATAGAACTCTCATTTAAATATTTTAAACGCAATATTAGAAATTATTGAAAATTATAAAGAAATTTTTTAGTAACCATCTGTGGTTTTAACCCTTATTATATATAAAATTTTTATGAAAGAGCGCTGCAATTATTAACGCTAAATAATTTTGCATGAATTACCTGTATTTTTCCAATAAATCATTACGAATTGCCTGACATTCGTCAACCATCTTATTTAATCGAAGGCTAGGAAAATTGCAACAATCAAATTTTATTTGATTAAAAATTTCTTTATTAAAATATAGGCTAGCTAACAGTTACGAAGCTTAAAAACCATTTAACTTAAAATATACCGCATCGGTGTTTTAAAAAGTGTAATCTGATTAACACCAACTCTGCTAATTCATATTCAAAATAAACAATAAATTTAGCATGCCAACTTTCAGACTTAGTATTACGATTAGGTTCATAACACGGCTTGACAAATTTTAAAAATATATGAGCGAGCTAAGAAAATAGACCTGCCATCTTTCAAATGCGTTTGACTTTCTAAGATTTTGTAAGCCAGCTATTATAGCCAAAAATGGAAAAAATAATTGAGATAGTCTATCATGTAAATAATTTCACCAAAATAAATTTTAGTCCAGGCACGATTCTAGACCCCTTTTGAGAGAGGCCCCCCCTTCAAAAAAAATACATAGAAATATTATTTTTGCCCCACCCCCAAATACGTATAAATTTTATTTTTGCCCTTTTACCCCCATAAAATTAAATTTGCTCCCCAAAAAATATCTAAAAATTATTATTATAAAATATTTTTTTAAAAAGTATTTTTATTCATATCAACACTTCTCATCCGCTTAATATAATTAACACAGAAAGTATTTCTGTTGATTAAATATATAGAAAAATATGATGTTACAGAAAGCTTTTTATTTTAAAAAAAATTCATAAATCTGATGCCAAAGAAATTTCCTCACTTGTAAACAATCTTTTGTTAAAATATAATCTAGAACCAAAGGACATGATCGCACAATGCTACTATGGGGCGAACTTAATGTCCGGGGAAAAAAGTGGTGCTCAAGTATCTCTAAGCAAAATGGCTGGACACCATGTCCCGTATAATCATTGCTTTAATCACCGATTGCATCTTGTTGTAAAAGACTGTCTTGAATATTAAGTGAAGGGAAAAATTTTTTTGATATTTTTTCTTCCCTTCATAAGTTTTTTCAATATAATGCAATCAAGGAAAAGGGAATTCGGGAGCATTCCCGGCTGTTCCCCCATCGGTGGTGTGGTCACTACGACGCCATTATTTTTTTAATAACATAAAAATATTAAATACTCCTTTAAAAATTAAAAAAAAGTTTTTATATCTTAAGGTCACAGGGCCGAAGCGTTGGGTTTTTTTGACCATATTTGTAATCATTAATTTATTTTTTTGTTTTTATCAATCAATTATTTTATTTATTACAAATAATTAATGATCAATTTAAATGCAAAACAATTAATGTTTCTAAAACTATTGATTTAATACACCATTGTTTGTTAGAAATTAAACAATTAAGAAGTACAAATACATTTACAGATTTATTTAAAAACTGTTTTGATATATATAATAATTTTAAATGACAATAATTTATTTATAGATAAAAGAAAAACTAAACTTAAAGATTTTTTTAATTTTTATTTATTTTCTATTCATAACACAGGTCAACAAATATCAATGTCAGAAGCGTGAATTTTATGAAAACATAAAAGAATGCATCCTCATGATGGCCTAATCTCATATATATTTTGTTTATCTTAGTTTCTTCCGTCTTTGGCTCCTTTGATCCGTCTATAACGAAAAATGACCTTTTTTAGCCATATTCACCGATATTTATACCCTAAAAAGAAAAAATTTAAAAATCTTTTTTTGCATACAAAAATCCCTTGTAACTTATATTTTTACTCACATATAATAAAAAATAAATTTTATTAATATATCAAGGTCTTACTTCGGCAAATCGTTAATACAAAATATTTCGCGTCCAAACTTAATTACGACACATTATGTTATCGGTTTTTAATTAAAATATTATTTTAAGTTTGAATCTAACAGTTTAACTATTGTAAATATGCAAAATAAAATTTCAATTTATTTTCGTTTTTAAATTTTTTTTGACCTTTTTTTTCTAAAATTGTCAATGTTTATTCTGACTAACTAAGTTTGATTAGGAAAAACGGTAACGGATTTGATATTCCCTAAGTTGGCAGGTTTGATCTATGAAGTTAACTCATAACTTTCAAAAAATGTTGACCTGTGTAAGTTTGAGAATAATTTATATATTAATAATAAATTAAAAAATATTTATTTTAATAGTATTGATTTATATATTAATTCTTTTAATAATAGATTTTTTACCGATAATATTTATTTAGAATCTTTAGATTCCCTTTATAAATTTAATTATCCTTTTTTTTTAGATATAAATAAATTAGAGCCTATTATAAAAATAAGTAATATTGATAAAAATTCATTTTATTAAGAAATTGACCTAGCAAAAAATTTAAAAAAAAATTAATAATTAATGTTTACTAATGATTTGGTTAAACTTTTATATTATTACAAAGATGCGTTTCCTAATTTATTTACAATTTCTATAAGTTTGTTATTTGGCTCTTAAATGTCGAGTTGTGAGGCCAATAATAAAAAATTTGAACATGAATTCAATTGGTGTACACCTATATTTTTTGCCGTGACCTGCCGCCGAAGGCGGCAAAAAAAAATTTCTGCCCCCATAAGTTTTTTTTGCCCCCCTCCCCCCCTAAATTAGAAAAGCTAAAATCGGGCCTGAGTTAGTCCCTCATTGATTTCGACCAGTGTACAAGTAACTATGGTAAATTATTTGTCCTCCCAATTCAATTTTAATTTAAACATAAAATTCGGTAATGTTTGTTAAATGTTTGCATTCAGTTATTATAACAAAAAAGGGTAATCGAAGCAACCCCATTCAATCACGTTTTAATGTTTGCAAATATGTCGGAATATAAAGGCTTTTGACAACTATCATTGCATCCGCAATTCCCCATTTAAAAAATTGTATCCCGTCGAAAAAATATCAATGTTAACAAAGAGGAAAAAAATATAAGCGCTTAGTTGCATGCATAGAGATTTACAACAAAAAAAAACTTTAAATTAATTTTCATAAATTGATCGAAATAAATTATTTGTTCTATATATTAAAATAGACGACAAAAATTTAAATAAGGCATTAAAATTGTGGCGATTACTTTTCCGGGTTAGATTCCTTCAAAAAATGTTAACATACTTAAAACTATTTGCGATAAACCGAGTTACATTGAATTAGGGAAACACCACTAAATTTGAAAAGAAAAAAAAATTAAATTTTATTAAATTCTCCTTAGGTTAAATTGAATGTTTTGTTTATAAATCTTTTTGTAGTTTTACCTCCTACATTAAGTTTACATAAAAATAGCCCAAATTACCCTTATAGGTAAAATTTTTTTTAAGAAAAATTCATAAATTTTATTCGTAATCAGGATCAAAAATTAAAACAATGTTGACATAACTGCTCCTGAAAGCAAATTATTTTGTCTAATTTAATTTTGGTATAATATTTATTTTTTCGGAAAATATAATCTAAAGTTGCTATAAAAAGAAACTTAAACTTTCACCATTTAACAGTTAGCAATTTAACTTTTCACATCAATAAACAGTTAATATTTTATTAGTATAAAAGTATCTTATATTTATAAAAATACATTTTATAAAAAAGAGGCCATTAATAAATGTGTACAAAAAGGTCAATTTTTGAGAATAAAAAATGAAATTTGCAACGTGGTTGATGCCTAATCTTAAAAAATAAATAGCGAGCTTGTTTGTTTAGTCGCAATCTGACCTAATTAGCAAAAAAGAATAAAACGGAAAAATTGATTTTACGTGTAATTTTGGCATACTATCATTAAAAAAAAATTATTTTTTTACAAAAATTTTGCGAAAAAGTTTCGCAGGTTGGACTAATAGTTTTAATAAGGTTTTCGATATAATAATTATTTCCGTATAGGAGAGCATTCGGAGTTCTTTCACTTAAGTTTTGATTTCAGAAAATGTAATTTAGCTAGTAACTAAGATTGGCAATTTTTTTATGACAAAAGAAAAAATCATAATTTCTAAAATTTTGTGAAAAAAGAACAAACTAACGCGCCCTAAAGCAATAAAATTTTTTTCTTTAAAGCAATGTACAAAAGAGGTTAACCATTGTAAATGATAATTTTTGTAAGGGAAGAGGAAGCTACAATCAAAATTATGGGCTGAGAAAAAAGTAACGATCGTAAATAAATAATCGAAAAATGCGACTAAACGTTATCGGAAAAACTGAATTATTATTGGGAGTTCTGTAAAATATCAACTTATATTAAAGTTTTTCCTTAATATTTAAAAACCTAATTTTTAGGTAAAAAAATACACCAACTTTAAGAAATACAAAAATTCTAAATATAAAAAGGGACTAAAAATTTCTTCAACATTTATTTTGTCGTAAAAATTGTATATTGGCGTTTATCTAGTTAAATTACGAGGCAATTTCATTTATACAATAGAAAACTAAAAAATGTATAGTAACATTTATCGTCGTAAATTTGCAAAAATTAAATTTTTATATCAAAGTCATATATTGGTATACACATACATACTTATAAAATATTAACCAAGCTAAATTGAGGGGCATATAGATAAAATATAAAATAGCGGGTATAAAATAATAACATTTCTCAAAAAATATTCAATATTAAGATGATTATTCAACTGTCAAAAACAAAATGATACAGCATTCAAAATCACAAAAAAAAGGATAAAAAGTTTAATTTTATATTGATAAAGGCACTAAATAATAATATGTGTTTATTCAATTCTAATATTCAGAGACATTCTAACATTAATTTATTTATAAGCGACGATACATTATTTTTAAAATTATATTTTCACTCGCGGTAAAAATACAATGATGGATAAAAATAGCTTCCCACTAAATTGAATATGTGAAATAAAAAACATAAAATGAATTCTAAAAAGGTACATACTTGATTTAGTAAATTATTGAAAAACTATTTAATTTATAATTCTATTTAAATATCAAATCTATGAGAATGTATTAATTTCGAACAAAAAAATAGCGATTGTAATCGAAATTTAGAACTTCTTATTGAATATTCAATACTTAAATGTAAATATAAATTGAATATTTTTATTATTTAATAAATAACTAAAAAACGCTTAATACGCATAACATGGCACGTCGTCTAAATCTAATTTTAATAAAATCACAAAAAGTGGTTTTTGGTCACAAATTTTGGTTTAAAAAAAAGATTATATTTTTGGCTATTAGTGTAAGAACTTTAGGTAAAAATTTGAGATTTTTGTTTCCGGATGATAATGCAAAAAATTGCCTCAAGAGAACTAGTTTTAGTGATACTCAAAAAAATTGAAAATGAGGGAAGATTTTTTGGTAAATGCGCGTAGAACCCTAAATAGAATAAAGAAGCGACAATATAAAAAAGTAACTAGAATTAATAAACAAGTCATAAACATAATGCCCATATAAAATAAAGCATATACCCTAAGCCAAATGAAAATGAATCAAAGTATGTATAAAAAACTTTATAGAAAAAAATTCTAGTTGTACTAAAGTCGAAAATCCATCTAATGATTCAAAAAATTTCAGAAAATCTCTTAAAATGCTAGAGAACATAAAATCAGACAGCAGTGTCCTTAGGACTATTGGGACTGTTTGGTATACTCCGGAGGGAAGATGAAGCCCCACCCCTCTGCGAAGCGTGAAGACCGTTGGGCAAAGGCGGCAAGCTACCACTGTCACGTACAACGCCTGTTGACGGGCTAAACATTATTTACAAAAAAATATAATTAAAAAAAATGATCGGAATTAAAGATAATCTGTATAAAATGTTTTATTTCAAATACATAAAAAAGCATATAAAACGAATATTTTATCATAATTTAGATATATGGGATAATTTACACTAGGATTATACCTAGCTTACTAAGTCTAAATATTAAGGGGCCGTAGAATATAGGATTTTACATTCATTCACCAAATTTTGGGGTCCGATTTTGGTAAAAAAATAGGGGTGGGGTAATAAAATTTTAACATAAAATTTGGAATATATACGAAGATTTATCAATCTAAAATTTTCTTAATTTAAATAATAAATATAGCGCCCAAAAATGGGTTTCCAGCTCTATTTAACCATAAAAATGTTTTAGCTTTAAATATAAGATGGCAATAAACAAAACGTATTTTACTGTATATACCTAGAACTGTTTTCAGCTTCATGATTAGTATTATGGTTATTATTATTATGGTTGTGCTCATAATAATTGGCATTGCCACCATTTTCGTGTCCAACAGCTGCTTGGTAATTAGAGTTATTATTGTTTGAGTTGTTATTATTATTATTATTATTATTGGAGTTTCTCTCCTTCGACTTTTTGCGTTTGAGGAAGGAGGGTGTCCTAAACCCAGGGAGTGAAGATTTCTTCTTTTTGGATCCGCCTTCTTTACCGCCCTCGCTTTTGCCTCCCTTATTAGCGGTAGTGGGTGAAGTCGTAGCAGACGAATAATTAGAATCCGCGCCTGCCTGTTGCTGAGCTGCCGAATTTTTATAATTATTGTTATTTGAATTGTTATTGTAAGCGGCGCTATTGTTTGTCGTGTTAGCTAATGAAGTCGATATGTTGAGGGATTCCTAAAAAGGGAATTTACAAATAAAACTGATACACCGTAATAACAAAAAAATATAAAAAATAATAACAACAACACAAGTTTAATTTAGTGAATCAGATTTCTGTGACAAACACTTGATTTCATTTCCCGTTTATATGACATTTATTGCATGTGAGTTTTAAATATTAACATTGTTTTGGAATATAAGATTCTTAATGTGGCACTCCTTTTGTAATTTTTTCCACCTCTAAATGTTAATGTTTTATGAGAAAAGGTAAAAATTGGATTGAAACCTACAATAGTATTGGCCTAAAAAGATACTTTTTTTTATATTTGAAGACCTGTTATAAAAAAAAAATACTATCGTTAAAAATAGATGATGATAATAATAATAATAATAATAAAATTTATATAATTAAAAATGATAGCCAAAAATAGTACGTTGAATCGTTCTTCAATTGGGATATCAGCGCCACTTCCATCGGTTGAACGAAACGTAGTTGATAGGTCTGTAACGTCTCCCCTTTCTCCTAATAATAATTTGGTTTTAGGTAATGACGCAAACCCCTAACAACAATCATTAATAGATACAACAATTTAAATAGCGTAAACCTACTTATAATTTATTTGCGACTTCTTCACGCAAGTTCAAACAAATTAGCTTATTGATCAAAAAAATTAACCCAATATAGTTTTAACAAACATTTTTTACCAGCTTAGCAAGACAGATTGGAATTCAAAGATACGAGATAGAATTTTATGTAGAAAATTTGAAAATAAGAGTGTTCACTCTATAAATATAACACAGGTCAAAATATCAATGTCAGAAAAAATAAATTTATGAAAATATGAAAGCATGCCAGGATGCTTTTCATATATATTTTCCGTTTTTCGTAATTTTTTCAGCCTTCGGCTCCTTAAATCCGTCCATATCGAATAAATGATTTTGACCAATTTGACAGATGGTGCCTCGAGAATACCCTAGAAAGAAAATATTCAAGAAACTTTTTTAAATAAGAATCCCTTGTAACTTATATTTGTCGTCTTTAATATTAAGTAATAAAATTTTAAATATATCAAGCTCTTGGGCATTTAGATAATACAGAACATACGCGACACAATATATTATCGGTTTTAATAAAAATATTATTTGAAGTTAGGTTTACACTTTAAGTATTGTGAATTAAAATTTATTTGATTTTTATTTTTAAATTCTTTGTTTTTTTTTACATTTTTTTTATAAAATTTCTAATATTTATAGCTGAAGACTAAGTATGAATTAAAAAACGGTAAACGAATTTGAAAACTCCTAAGATGGCAGGTTTGATCTCTGTAAAGATGTCGACCTGTGTAATAATTGGTAATGCAAAAAAAAATTTATAGTAATATATCAAATATATTTGCTTGCCGAGCTCTAAACTTTGTCAAATATAAAGTCCATTTTATCGACTATTTCATTTAAAATTCATACATGAATATTCTTTAAGGTTGTTAAAGCACATTTACCATTCAAATAAGGTTGTTGAGTCGTCAATAGGGTGTTGGGTGGTCCGTAATAATTAGCGTTTGTCGGTAGGGACATGTTTATAACAGGGCCGACCCCAGGATAATTGGGCGGGTAGGCGGGCGCGTTGGAAGACGCCATTAGGGAAAGTTGGTGACTGTAATCCTGGACAGCTGTATCGTATTCCACTTGGTCAAACGGATTTTTCTGGTACTCCTGGGCGTAAGCCTGCAAGAAAAATTTGCTTCTTAAATAATTTAAATGAGAAATAATAGATTAGTTCAAAAAATATCGCATTAAAAATCTGAATTCACAGGCGTAATTATCTTACAAAGGTCAAATATTTACATATATTTTATAAAATATTTTCATGTACAAAATTAAAAAGGCATGGAGACAATAAAAAATGAATAAATCGACAGCCCGGAGATATATATAAAATAATACTTGTCGATTGTGCTGATGATTTCGATCAATAATGCCTTTTGAAGCGGCCCCCATAATTATGACTTGATCTCCAACGCCACTTAGCTTAGAATCCTAAATTTCAAATATTTGGTTCAAGAAAAAATACAAATATACTTTCTTGTTAAGCTTAACCGTAAAAGCGTGGGCTTAAGGAAAGACAAAAAAAAAATAATGGGTTTTATTAATTAAATTTATCAAAATATTTTTAAAAGTTTATTTAGATAATGCAAGTTGCTTATATATATTATAAAGGTAAATAACAATACCTCTATCATTTGATTACACACATCCTAATTTATATTATTTATTAATATGTGAGGTAGTTACCTGCATTTTATTGGCTTCCTCCCAACTCATACCCTCAAACACATTTGACTGTGGGCCAGCTGTGAGCTTATCACTCCTCCGGTTATCCTTAATTTCCTGGTGAAGCTTTTTGAACTCGCGCCTGTCGGTGCCTGAAGGTGCTAGGTATTGGTCCCGCTCCTCTTTGATGATAGTGCCATTTGCCGGACCATTTTCGCAAGGAACCCACTATAAATATTTATGAAAAACCACAACTAAAGAACGTTAAGAAACCACCAAAAATTATAAATAAAAGAAAACTGGACTAACAAATCACTTCAGCAGTCATATATTTTCAAATATTATCCTTGAGAGCTAAAAATTTAAAATCTTCCCTACTTCCCTTTCCCTTCTTTCAACTAAAAAAAAATTGAAATTCATGACTGCTATGGGGATAAATAGGTCAATATTGGAAAGGACGCTACTATATATCTTAAAAGATATAATATATTATTTTTATTCTAAAATGTAATAACTTAAGCTATCCCGCTTAAACGGCGCCAAGATAATTATTTTATAAAAAATTCTGGTTTACCCTAAATCAAATAAGAAAAATTTGTTCAAGTTTCAAATTTTCGATAATACGCCGCAGGTATATAGTTTGCAAAATATGGATATAGATGTGCCCTTAAGTAAACAAATAAATTTTTTAGGTTTGGAGATGATTAAAATTTTTTATCATACCTTCGTAATCTTCTTAGGTTGCGTAGTCCCGATTTCAGTTACTTCAATTTTTTGATAGGCGTTAGGTGAATTCAGCCAATGCGTTTTCTCGAGACGTTTTTTAAAATCGCTCACTTTAAATAACCTGTCATAGTATATATAATGGTCATTATATATATAATTATTGTTTGAGCATCATTAATGCAAATAACGTCAAATAGAGTTAAAAAATTATAATACTACTTGAAATAAAATGTGTAAATTTGAATTCAAGAAAGCTGTTCCTATAAAAAAATTTATATCGTACTTATCATCCCAAGGATAATACTCATAAGGACCCGAAGACCAAGCGGCAGGTGGTATTTCAATGTCTTCATACGATTTTTTGTGACTACGTTCGCGCCAAACTGTGCTTTGTTTGTAGGGGTAACCTGTCTTGTAGCCCTAAAAATATTATTATTAAAATGATATATTATCCAAAAATAGTCTAACTTGGATCTTTTAATAAAAATAGGATAAATAGCCTAATTTTTGCCTTTAGCAAAAACTTGTAATGATTACCACAACTTAATATATATCACAAATTGTTCACCAAACTATCCATGTATCTCATGTAGCCCTCAAACATGATTTCACCGAGGGCCCATTTATAAGTAGAAGTTGTAGCAGACGATGGTGGTTGTGGGGTACTGCTAGCAGACGACGGGGTCGGGGTGCCTTTAGTTTCAGCATTATTATTATTAAAAGAATTCCGTGAATCGACACCCAAGTCAGGTCGATTAGCCATTTCAAATGTTTTTCGGGCTATGGCTGGATCACTTACCATACTTAGATTAGCGGCCGAACCACCCGCGAGTGACAAAGCTTTTACCTGTTTGATATATGGGAGAAGTAAAAATAGATAATATCAATAAAACTAATCATACGGATAAACAGTAAAATAAAACATATTTGATTTAAATATTTTGTCAATTCAGAAAAAAGGAATGATTTATTAATTTTATAAATAACCCAAAATAAGTAGAGAAATAAATTATTAAATAAACTCTGTTGCAAAATATTTTAAGAAGAATGTATAACTTATGATTCAATATTGGTCTGAAATGGGCTTAATGTAAAAATAAAAGTTTTAGTTTGTAAAAACAAAAAATCTGTATATATTCAATGATAGGTAAATCGCTAAATAAAAGACCTGTGTTTCACAAGCAAGGATCACATTGAAGGCGTAATGAAAGGCTTCCTCAATAGTCGAGCCACACGCAAGCAAACCGTGATTTTTCAAAATAAGTATCTAAAATTCACAAATACCAAAAAAAACTATTAGATGGCAAAATAAACATCGATAACACAAATGTCTAAAACACAATTAAAACTAAAATGAACTCTTGGAAAATTTTGTGCTGATAAAAGCTTCCTAAATGTTTTTGTTTTAATCATTACATATAAAATTATTGACATCTAAATTAATTAAATATATAATATATAAGAAAATGTAATAACCAGAATATTTCCTTCATTGATTTAAAGAAGTTTATACAATCTTTTTTGAGGTACTTACATACACAAACTCACTTTGAACACGCCCAAAACAACTACAACAACACAATAACAAGCATATACAAGTTTTTTATAAAAAGAGCCAGACTTTATTCCTAGGTCCAATGTCCCGAACAAGCCGTTCGCGTTCTTCATTGGTAAGAGCTATACCTTCGTAATCGTGATACCCTGTTATAGGGATACATATTAGGGCCTCTTGGCTGAGTGGAAGTAAAATGCCGCTATTGGACGACTCGCCCGTCGGGTGATGTGACGGTTTAAAACAGCTGATCGCAACGACGGAAGGGATGTGACAATGTATGGCGCATTTGAGGTCAGGCCTGGCGGCATGAACAGCGCTATGGATCATAAAACCGGCCCTACAAAAAAGAGAGGGGGTGGTGAATAATGAATTGTTATCTTAAATTTTTATATTTCGTTAAGATAATTTTGTATCATTTCCGAAAATTAAATTTCACATTTAGTAAAGTATAATTTATGATACAACTTAACAAAGTGCAAACATTAGATTGCAATACTATTAGTTAAATTCATTATTTTCATTTGGTCATTGTAATTTTTGGCAATAAAAAAATTAGTATGAAAAATCATTTTTCAAAGGTGGAAAAAATGTAGAATTGTAAATTGCATAAATTTCAACTTTTTATATCTAATTTGAATGAAAATCATAAATTCAAACTTTAATGAATTAATTTGGATTGAAACTAGCTGTAATAAAAATAAAAATCGTAAGTAATAAAAATAATTGTGAATTAATTACTTGCTAATGCCGAGCGTAGTAGATCCCGGATCCAAAATCTCACCTTGAATGTTCACCTTGACAAGACTTGAAGCCGTAACTTCGCTGTAAAGTAGACCAAACGGGTTAAGTAGAAAGTGTTCATGCTCGGGGCTTATCCTAACCTAATGGTATAAATAAATGAAAAAAGCGGTTGCATTTAGTTTTTAAATTTTATATATGCGCATTATAAAAAAAATTTAAATCTTTATTGAAAATTATTATACGAATTTATATTTTTCTTATATTTTAACCATTCTGTATATTGAAAATATATAATGTAAATAAAAATTTATTAAAAAAACAGTGTAAATTTCATTTATTCCAAATTATTTATATGATTTATACAAATTTATAAGTCAATTACAGATATGTGATTGAAAACGCCTTGAGACCACCGTAGGAGGTCGACCAATCGATACAACGAAGCAAGTTTGCAGCGTAAAACCTTTTCCGGGATCGATATGTGAGCCCAATCCGGACCACGGATGTCGTTGATTGGCAAGGCTGGAGCTATGAGAAAGAAATTAAAAAATGAAAAGATTAAGTTATAGATTATATTTTTAAAGGTAATAACCATTTTAAAGTTAAATGAATCAATATTAATTATTTTATATTTTGTATTTATTCTTGATTTTATTTCTATATATAACACAGGTCAACAATTTTTTGAGAGTTATGAGTTAACTACAGAGATCAAACCTGCAATCTTAGGGAATATCAAATCCGTTTAACGTTTTTCCTAATTAAACTTTGTTAGTCAGGTTTAAACATTGTAAATTTAAGAAAAAAGTCAGAAATACAAAAAGATTTAAAACAAAAATAAATTGAAATTTAATTTTTGCATGTTCACAATAGTTATGTTAAATTTCAAATAGTATTTTCACTAAAAACCGATAATATATCATGCCGTATTTAAGTTTGGGCGCGAAATATTTTGTATTATTTAAATGCCGATGCAAGAGCTCGATATATTAATAAAATTCATTTCTTATTATTATTATAAATGTTACCAGGGATTTTTATATGCAAAAAAGATTTTTCAATTTTTTCTTTTTAGGGTATATTTAGATCTGTCAATTTGGTCAAAAAAGGCCATTATTCATTATAGACAGAGGAGCCAAAGACGGAAGAAACTAAGAAAAATAAATATATATATGAGATTAGGCTAACATGAGAATGCTGTTATCATAAAATTCACGTTTCTGACATTGATATTTGTTGACCTGTGTAATTTAAATGATAAATAAAATAAAACAAGCTGATTAAACATAAACGCTTTAAAAGTAATATATTGGAACACAAACTAAGGTATCCTAATTAAAAATATAACAACTGAAAATGGTTAAAAGGTGCAACACAGTCTCTTCCCAATGAAATTAATAATATATTTTATAAAAATTTTCAAATCACATTAATTCATATATTCTTTCAAGTTTTGTGACACAAAATATATTTAGAGCATAAATGGGACATTGAACTAAGACATACTTAGACAAATATATGAGTTACCTTGTCCCAATACATTTAATTTAAAACAATATGAAGAAAGGGATTAAAACATCGTAAAATTTTTTTTGGCATTTTGATAACAATTTGGAGGGGATAAAAAACCAAAAAGCTATCTTGATTATATTTTTTATTATATTTGTTTTTTTATTATATTTGTAGAAGTTAAAGAATCGAACCAAATAGATTAAAGACCTGTTGTAGCAAATTTTTGATTTTATACAGAACATTTAACGGGTCAAAAAAAAATATGGATTTAATCTAAATTCATTAAAACATAATCAAGTTAAGATAACACATGTAGAATATCAGACTTCAAAAACTAATAATAATTCAGTTTTTGAAAAGGTATAAAAAAATTTAAATTACCTGGAAAACCCGAACCCCAGGGGGTCAACATTCCCGTGCCGGTCATACCTGTCGCCGGGGCTCCGACCGTAAATGAAGGACCGGCATGCCTCGCCGGTATAGACGGGGCGCTGCCCCTTAGAACTTCGGAGAGATGGTGTAAGGCGATAAGTGATGAAGGGTATTCGCTTCCTTCGGTAATTTGTTCGACTATAATGTGTTCAAGGTCCTGTTTAAATGCCTAAATGTAGAAAGTAGAATTTGGTAATAAAGACGCGTTTGAACTACATAAAATATTTCGGTAAATAAACCTTACCCTGAGGAAATAATTTGTGGGATTATTTTTCATATCCCAAATTAGTTTGGGTAGATTAACCAAAAAACTGACTATTTTATTATATGATTAGGCCAAGATAGATAATTTAAACCTGAGAAATATTAAACCACATAAGTGAAAATTTTAAAAATTAATTTTTATAATTTTATTAGTTACAATCATTTCCATAAGTTTTTCTTTAACGTTGCACACTATAATCAAAAATATAAAAGCAGGCTTATTTTTAACTTTTAATCAACTATGGTATATGACATTGGTTTTAAAAATTAAAAAAAGAGTGGCACAGCCTCAGGATCATCAAAAAAAAAATGGTCAGATTTAGCCAAATTTGATTGATTGACCCCATTCTATAAGGATGAAATACAAGGAAATGTTTTTTCCTATTTTTAAATCATAAAACTTAATTTCGTCTGCTAAAAAAATATGAAATTAAATCAGCTTTAAAACCGCATTTAGATTATATAGAAAATTCTGAACCTCAACCTATAAATGACACGAGTTTTTAACGGGAATAAAATATGAGTTTGTTTTTAGCAGTTAATCTATTTATAAAATTAATCTTGATAAATCCATAAGGTGATAGGTCTCATAAAGTTGCTTATTTATCTCAAAAATTGGTTGATTTAATAGTTCAATAATTTTAGCACGTTAAGTTGCTGACTAATTTAACTAACTCTTGATAATTATATATTATGTAACTTCAACATAAGCTAATATTTCCATAATTAGTGCCCCCGACTAGACTCTTTGATGCAACAAATTATTACAAAAATTAAAATTTTTGGTTAAGTAAGTTATTTTTTATACTGGTAAAATGACAAATAAAATTTTTGGGTTATTTCACAAGTTGACTATAAACGGGTCCGAGATATAAAACGTTATGATATAGACCCCTAAAAATGAAAAGCCAAATTTAAAAAAAAAAATTTTTTTTGTAAAAAATTAATCTAAGCTAATAAAACAATGTTGAAAATGTATGATAATATCGAGCAAGTTTTTAATATTTATATGGCTTAAAGCGGGCCTAAGGGGTGCTCCCAGGGGCCCGGGAACCCCCCAAAAAATAAAATACCTAAATTAATATTTTATCTTATATTTAGGCTAAAATGGGTCCGAATAATCCTAAATAGCAAATTTATTGAGCTGCAAAAGGTTAAGATAATCTTCCAGGGTATAATGCGCAAACTTGGTTTGATCGAGTCCTCCCAATAAGCTACCATGAATTAGTCTATTAAAACGTTTTTTTAATTATTAACATTGAAAACGTTTTTTGAGCTGTTAAATTCGGGCCGAGGGAAAAACACAAAGTGGTCTTTTTTTATTATTTTTTGGGTTTTTTTTTAAATTGCCAAAAACCCCAAAAGGCGGGGCAAAAAAAACCCCTTTTCTTGCTTAAAAAAAAGGGAAATGTTGAAAAAACCCCATTTCTTAAAAAAAACACTTAAAGGCTTAAAAAGAAAAAAACCCACCCACCTAAATATTTAAAATTTTTAAATAAAACCATAAATTGGATTTTGGGTTTTTTAAGTACTATCTACTTTGCAATTTTTTTTTTTTCCCCTTTTCTTTGGAAGGGATTTTTTTAATTGATTTTTTTATCCTTTATATTTTTTTTTTTTTTTTTTTTTTTTTTTAGAAAAAAAGGGCCCAAAGTTTTTTGGCTCATTGTTTTCCCAGCCCTGGTTAAATTTATTAAAATTTTACATTGAAATTTAATTACATCAAGTCATAGAAGGTTATATTCATTGATCTAATTTGCAAATTTTATAGCTACACTATTTAATTAAATTTAAATTTATTAGTGAATATTTAAAAGGCTATAAATCTACAGCTTAATGATTTCACCTTATCGGTTTTATTAGTTTAATGTACTAAATATCGAATCATTCAGGATTAAAGAGAATACACTGATTAATCCGGCTTGTTTTTTTTAAGCATAACTTTTTTAATTATTATTGGCATAATATTCCAACTTAAACTATGTTTTAAAGATTTTACCGTTTCACATAATTTAATAGTCATTGATATATTTTACAATTAATTAACCCATTAGTGCCGGAGGCACAAAAATTTTTGAAAATCAAATTAATTTTGCGATAATATTTATTGTTAGACATCATATATAAATAATCCATTATAAAAAAATTGTATAAAATTATTTGCGGTCAGTTATGCGTTGTTCCAAAAATGGAACATCCGGCACATCTATAGTCCTTTTTTATGGAAATCGGCGAAACATTTTCTGTGGAGTAAAACTTCACATTTCTGGCATTCTAGAAGCGTGTTCTTCTTACAGAGCTTGCACCGGCCTTGTTTAGCAGCTTTATTGAGGATATGGGTTAAATCCAGAGTTTTCAATGATGCGTGAGGTCTCCCAGAAATTATACGAAAGGGGCGATTTTGTGTATGTAATGCCATTTCTCTAACTAAATCGCGTCTGAATTCTAAATGATCTTTTTTCCCGCCGCAATGAATGTGAAAGCGCCACGCAGCGACGTCTGCCATGTTTAAGAAGTTGGAAAAAATGCACCACCACCATTTTTTTGAACGTAGTTGAGGACGGTAATCGCTTTGAAATCGATCTAATAAGTCCACTCCCCCCATATGACTATTATAAGAACTAATTGGTTTAGGTTGATTTATTTTCACAAAACTTTTCTTTTTAGAGTTCCATCGTTTAACAATAGAAACGGGATGGACATCCTCCCAATTACTGCCGATTATGACAACTCGATTATCCACCGCATTTATATTATATAGAAAATTCTACCTCGACCTATAAATGACATGAGTTTTAACGGGTTGGAATAAAGTATGAGTTTGTTTTTAGCAATTAATCTATTTATATATAAAAATTAATTTTGATAAATCAATAAGGATATAGGTCTCATAAATTAGCTTACATATCTCAAAAATTTGTTAAACTGAATAGTTTAATCAATAAATTTAGGAAGTTAATGTGCTGACCCCTAAAAATATTTAACTAGCCTATGGTAGTCATATATACTATGTAATTTCGAATAAGCTAATATTTCTATATCGAATGGACTCTTATGCAAAATATTCAATTTTTGGTTAAGTAAGTTAAATATGTGATAATGTCGATTAAATTTTTTTTTATAATTATATGGCTTAAAGCGGGCCTAAAAGGTGTTCCGGAAACCCCCAAAAAAATAAAATACTAAAATATTTGTCCTATATTTAGACTAAAATGGATCCGAATAATCCTAAATAGCAAATTTATTGAGCTGCAAAAGGTTAAGATAATCTTCCAGAATAAAATGCGCAAACTTGTTTCAATCGAGTCCTCCCAATAAAAAATTCTTAGCTACAGCCATAAATTAGTCTATTAAAACGTTTTAATTATTAATATTGAAAACGTTTTTTGGAGCTGTTAAATATATTAAAATTTTACATTTAGATTTAATTACATCAAGTCATAGAAGGTTATATTCATTGAAATCTAATTTATAGCTACCCTATTTAATTAATGAAATTTAAATTTATTAGTAAATATTTAAAAAGGCTATAAATATACAGTTCAATGATTTTACCTTATCAGTTTTATTAGTATAATGTACTAAATATTGAATAATTCAGGATTAAAGAGAATACACTGATTAATCCGGCTTGTTTCTTTTAAGCGTAACTTTTTTAATTATTTTGGCATAATATTCCAACTTAAACTATGTTTTATAGATTTTACCGTTTCACATAATTTAATAATCATTGATATATTTTACAATTAATTAAATATATTATAATTTATGAACGTTTTAACATTTAATTTAATTATTTTTCAAAACATTGAGATATTTAATTTACTAATTTATAAATTAACATTCAATTCTTATAACAACTATTTTTATTCTAATTTACACTGTTGATTTCGATCACTTCAGCCAATCCAACCATGTCAACACGTCGCAATTTAACTGGCGTAGCAATCTATAATCATGAATCTTCGGCAGATATATTTTTCAAGGTATTATATACATTTGTTAAATAAACTTTATAATATTTATCTCACTGTAATGAGTATTAGGTTGATGATAAAATTGTAGTCGGGCACAATGCCTACCTGGCTACCCGGAGCGTAATCTTTAAAGCCATGTTTTTTGGATCACTCGCCGAAACAAGGGACACGATTGACATCGTTGATTTCACGTTAGAAGGATTTAATTCTTTTTTGAAGTAAGCCACCTTATACGTTAGGTCAAATTTTAATAACTACCCCGCCTGTATTGAAAAATTTCGGTCCTTTGCCATTTATAGATTTAAAGCCCAGTGGGTTTAGAGTCAGTTAATTTTAAAAACCCCGTATCTATTAATTTTATACATTAAATCAATCTTAAATGGTAAAGTATGAAGTTAATAACTCAAAACGGCAAAAATGATTATTATAAAATTTGAAAATGTTATAACTCTCAAATTCTAATTTAAAACGACCTCGTGGCCTGCTAATGTTTTTAAGACGAATCCCGATCTGAGAAAAGCAATTTTAATTTTTAAGATATAAATTAAATTTCAAAATCGTTAACAAAAAAGGCTTTGCCTCTTTTACCCAGAAAGCAATTAATATTTCCGACAGGTTAAATAACAAGATTTGCTCGCACGTTGGCGATCAAGGGTTTTAGCATAGGCTCTTATTTAAGTCTTATCGTTTGAAGCCTATTACATTAGTAGGCTAATTAGCAGCTTAAAAGTGATTACACCTGTGTATTTAAAAAGGATGAAGCCTATCAAGGATTCAGTAAGGCGTCTCGTGAAAATTGACGAAAAAAACTGAACGCATTTGATTAATATTAATGTGGCTAGTGTAAAAAGGATTTAAGAAATTAAATTTTTATTAAACATCTCCTAAAACAGCCAAGTTAATTCTCATTTTTTAATACTAGTCGTTAAAATTTTTACAATAATTATCATTACCCACAGCCTAAGACTGCCCCCAAGCTATTTGGACCGATTTGCAAAATGTACCTATGACGTTCGATTGTCAGTATTATGATATTTTTTACAAATGTATAGATTAAAATTCCTGACTGAACCAAAAAGTTTAGTAACTGTTGTTGACTGGGTTGATAAATAAATTTTTTTTTCACTTATCGGGCAAATTAGTTATCATTTTTACTCAAGTTTTTGCTTTTACATATGCAACAGGTCAGTTTATTACGATAAAGTCGTTTCGGAGTGCGAACATCTGCCGTATGTGCTTTACGGAAGCAAAAAATATCTCGTGGAAGAATTAATTGTCGAGGCTGAGAAAGTTAAATTATTTTGTTGTAACGATTAAAACTCATTAAACTTCAATGGCTATTGGTAACCGAAAAAAAATAATGTAGCATTCACCGTTTTTTTAAAATTTAGTTAAATATAATAAAACGCAACTCTTAAGGTAGGTTAGTCGATTATGAATATTTTTATATTTTAAATAAAGGCGTTCTATTAAAATGTCTTATTGCAATGAGTTTATGTAAGCACAAACAAAAAAAAATTTCAAAACGGGCCAGTTTTGTTAAACTTTAAAAACTATATTACACATAAGAACTGAAATCATGCTTTTAATTTGCCCGACTTGCAAATAAGAATTTTCAGTAGGTAATAGAGTTCAAAACGGGCCTTAATGTTCACCGGCCCGCCCGACTTATTTGTCAATTCAAACCCGGCCCGCCCAAAATTTTGTTTTTAAAAAGCCTGGTTCAACCAACCCAGCCCGGTCCATAATCAAAAATAGGGTTTTTTACAAGGCAACGATTTTTTTGTTTTGTCGATAAATTACAGAATGTAAAAAAATACTATTCATTGTGTGATAATAAATTTTTTATTTTTAGTCCTAGCTAAAATTACACTCTTCAACAAATTTTTGAGTAATTATAAACAAACTTTAGAGACCAAACCGGCCATATTATAAATTTTCAAATCCTTTAACCAGCTATGAACATTTGAAAAAACAAACAAACAAAAATCTAATGGATAAATGTTTAAAAAAAATTATTCAGCTAAACTACTAAATTTAATCTTTGAATAATTTTTTCTTTAAAAATTGTATCGTTCTCTTAGATTTTAATGGAACATAGTTGTTACAGCCATATTAAATCACAACGGAAAGTTAGGCAAAAACGATTGATGGGCAAAGTTGCCGAAGTACTATTAAAAATATTTTAATTTTAAGTTATTGATAAAGAAATAGCTTGACAATGTTATTCAATTCAAACAGTAAAATTTTAATTTTGTTTTTATAAAATATGCTTTTTTGAAATATTAAAGCATTTTATAACAAAAATTTTTCACAACTAAAATTGCTTAAATTTAGCATGTACTTCGTAAAAAACCATTTTTCTCCCATCTGAGTCAGTTTTAATTGCCAAATTCCTCCTAATTGCTGCCTTTTTTTCAAACAAGGAGAGAGTTATCTTTGTCTTATCTAAGATCGTGTCTATTTTGTTTGGAGTGCAAAATATTTTGTATAGCCTAAATGTTAATACAATAATTTACTTACAAATTTTATTTCTCACTTTTTGAGATGAGAAATCTCTTTAGGTAACTCCCGGCGTCGCAAAATCTGTCACTTTGGTCAAGTTCGGTCAATTTTTCTATATAAACCTAAGAAAAAATGGCCAAAATGAAAAAAACTTCGGCCATGGGGATGGATTAATCCCAGTGTCATAATTTTCTTTTTTTACTCATTGAATTTTGTCGACCTGTGTAAAAGTCAAAACAAAATAGGCCGATATTTAATTTTAAACTTCGGCCAGCCGGACCCTTCATTTCTCTTTTTATAAATTCAGGCCCTAAATTCAAGCCCGAGCCCGTTTTTCGAGCGGGCTGGCAACGGGCTTTTCGAGTTTTGACTTTTCTAATAGGTATTGTGGAGGAATTCCCGGGAGACGTTGGAATTGAAGCCTTGACATATGAATCTATTGTTCCCAATCATCGTGGAAACGTTTAAAAACAATCAAATGAGATCCGGTCTACTATTGGAATACGTTTTACGATACGTGGAAGAGAACATAAGTTGGTATGAGAACAAACACACAAGGCGTAAATTGTGTGCTGAATTTTTAGAAAGGTACGGATTGAGTTTGGAGGAGTTAATACTCCAATGCAACGATTTGGGAATGGGAGATATTGTGCTAAAGCGAAAATTATCCAGCTACAAAATGCAAACGTCAAGAGCAACCTGTGATCTTGAGTCCCAAGTATGGGATTCACATATGATTAAAAACGCACAGTCTGATTGCTTGCATATAAAGAAATTTTGGTCATATCCCGTATACCTTAAATTTTATACAAACTCTACCCTGCTAAAAAATCAGGTAGAGGTTAGAAATTTTGAACGTGAAAAAATTGTTACATTATTTCCTGGATATCAAGTTTCTTCAATAGCTAAGCCCAAGAATAAATATAGTTCAAGTCAAACTTATTTTATTGATTCATTTGATGGTTGTATCTAATTAAAAGAATTTTCTGTTAAGCATGATTATAATTATAGTTTGTACTAATTTTTTTTTATCAAATATACCTCTTTTTAATTCAATTATTTAAAATACTTTTATGTAAATATTTGTTATTATGCAAACATAATATTATGTTATTTTGAGTGTCAATTTTCAATCTTTTAAATATTAGATTAATAGCACTTTTATATAGATAATTTAATAAAGTTTAAATAACAAAACGCATAATTTAACAATAAACATTCTTAATAAACTATTTTTATGCAATTTTGAGAGGAGTAAGACATTCAGATAATAGGCAAAAAATTGGGCAAACTGATTAAAACTTTTCGGTCATTTTTTGAATGGTAGGGCATCAGGGCGATAGCTTATTACCTTTAAAGGCATTAGTCAAACGGTAGCATTTTTTAAATATTAGGGTACATAAAATTTGTTTTTATTGAAATGTGTTATTTAATAAAATAAATTATTTTTAAGGGTATTTCGAGGTAAATTTAGCATTTTTAATGTTAAACATCAAAACCTAAATTTTTTTAAAAATGTTTTTGTACATTCTTTTTACATTAAAAAACATTGCAAATTTCGAGCATTGAAAAATAAATGGGATACGACTAAATTATTTACTGAGATAAAAATATTTACCGATATTGTTATTTAGTCCACAATTAAATATGTCCTGCCTATATTCCTTTTGCGAGATAAAATGTTATATTCACTCATTTAGAAATTTAATTTTGGCCAAAAATACTTTGGAGTTGAGGACAGCTGATACACGCTTTCGGGCACCCATGTCGACCATGTCCTCTTTAACGTCAGCCGGCCTTTGCATGTGCTTGATGTATTCCGGGTCGTCTGGGTCAATGCTGTCAATCATTCGGCGTCCGCTGCCAGCTTGATTGACGGGAGACATTTTGAGGTGGGGCGAGAGATTGGCACCTTGGGGCGACAATATCGAAGTCGAGGGCGGGGGACTTTGGATAACCGGAGTTGTGGGGTGGTTTGTTCTAGGAGATGTATCTTTAACCATAAGGTGGCGTTTTATTTTTTGAGTGGGTTGTTGGTTAAATTAGTTGATATCTATACAAAAAAACAGAAAAAATGAGATATGGAAATTCAAAAATCCTAAAACTGAAGAGTGTTGCCTATCAGGTCTCGTAGATCTAAGGCATGCAGGTCGGTCCTGATATCCGGCTTAGAAAAACATATTCAACACTCGAGTACACTTGAGTTAGGATCCATGAATGGCTGCGGCCAGTAAAAAAAAAGCTTTGATGAAAAAAATTTGAGCGCATTTGATTAACATTGAAATGGCTAGTGTAAAAAAAAATTTTTAAAACGAACAAAAAACATTATCTTTCATTTTTTGATATTAGCCGTTAAAATTTTCTTTTTAAATATTTACAATTTTGAAATCAGCATTGGCAGCAACCAATGTAATTCATTATGATATAAAAAAAATCGTAGTTTACTAGCCTATCCTAGGACGTTGAAGTGCGTTTTATTTAAAACTTAGTCATGAAATGGTTAAAAAATTATGCTGTGGTTAAAGCAGGCAACTTAACATATATGGCCCCATTATATAGAAATACCAGCTTGTTAATCAAATTTAATTTATGACAAATGGTTATTTTGTATTAAAACTAACATGGAACAATATATCGTGCGTGACAATAGCAGAAAATATAGACATTTTAGAGATTTATAGAACATTTTAAATGTCTGCATATAGTTAAATAGGTATGGTCCAAACTTTCAGCAAATTTCAAAATAAATTTTCCCAACAGGACAATGAATAAATTAGTTAAAATTAATAAGTGAATAGGGAAAAGAAAATGTGTGAAATATTAAGCTCAAGCAAACCCTATCATTTTGACCCTGCCGGTGGGTTAATTTAATTTCCAGGTCAAGTCTAGCTTGACCCGTTAACGAGTCGAGCGTACTTACGGGACCCGGCGGGAACATTTGGCGAATTAATAGATTAGAACAGCACAGTGAGAATTCTTTAAAAGTAAAAATTGAGATTTTATAAATAATTTAGCCAAGACATTACACAGTTAATATTTTGGTAGAGTAAAATAAGTCAACATAGTAGTCCCTAAATCTTACTTTAAAGTTGCTGGGGAAAGATGGTTATGATCAATATTAAACATGTTAATAATAAAATAATACAAAAATAGGAAATTCTTCAAAAGTTCACCAAATTTAAGGATATAATATTTTCAATCTATCTAAAGTTTAATAAAGTTATTGGGAATTATGAAAACCAATCGATAAAGTAAGTGGTTGTTGTGGTTTCGTGCCTAAATCAGTAGGAAAAAAAGTGGAAGGAATTTTAAGATATTTTATGGAAATATGAAGATACACTTATGCGCCATATAGTACAAAAAAATGAATACTGCTGAGTTTTATCTAAAAAATAATGTGTAGCGGCCAAACTTTGGCAAGTATTTAGGCAGTTTTAGTAAACCTAATTTATAAATTAATAGTAAAAAACCTATAACAATGTTTCAAGTGTTCAAAAAATTTTATAAAGAATTAAATTTTGGGATAAGGAATCAGTTAAAATTGATGTTCAGAATATAATGCAATTTTGTTTGAGTTAATAAGCAGCAAATATTAAACATATAAATAACCAAATTTATATTTCGTCTAACTTCATATGTAGTAAACAGATAGTTATTATACCTTTCATAAAAACAAAATCATTAATCAGATTAACAATTAACAGGTATAAAATATGTTAATTTTTGTGTAATTATAACATTGTTGTACTTTGATATTCATAACATTTGTAAATTTATCATTATCATTTTTCATGAATAAAAATAAATGAAAGGTTAAATCAAATATACAAATTAAGTTTTCTAAAAAAAATCAGAAGTTCAGCAGATTGGCTTAAAAAATTAGTTTAAAATAATTTCTAAATAATTATCATCTTATTGGCAAATATGTTAGGTCATAATTGAAAATTTCTTTGGTGGTCGTCTTTGAAATGTTGCAAATTTTTTTTGCGAAAACCAAGACTTTTCGCCGTTTCACATTAGAACATTTGTTTGAAACTTATTTTATATAAGATAATTATTTTTGTGAAATAATAATCCAATCCCTATTCAATAATTTTCAAGTATACTCCCGAGAATGGTTAAAACAGGTATAAATGCTACTTGCCCCAGGTGAAAGTGGAAAACTCACTATTAGTAAGGTAGAAGAAGTAAGTCCTTCTTTTATATAAAATGCAAAGTGGTAATAATAACTCTTCTCCTCCCACTTACTATGATGTTATTCAAAAAGAAAATTTATTGAAGGTTTACAAGAAAATATTGTATAACTAGATGATATATGCAAACAATGGATTTAACCTGTTGAATACATCATAGAAACTAAGGTTAATGGAAAAAATAAGAGTAAACGCTTTTGCCTTTATTGAAGTACCTGGCAAAAATGCCAAAACCTGGAATAAAATATCGGACGACCTTGTATGGATGCAAGGTATAAGATCAATTTAGGCAGCCCAGAGCCCGTTTAATTGTTTAATAGATAACTGTCAACAAAAGCCATCCATTTTTCTGATAGCCTAGGCCTATAAACTTAAATCACCGGCTTGTGGTTATCCGCTGCGAATAAAAGAGGCAAAACTCTGACGGCAAAGCCGCTCCATTGAAGGCTTAGAGCAAACTCCAATATTTCGGGGTCATTTCTGGAATAAAATAGCTGCGCATATCAAGGTAAGGAAATGTACCAATGATTGGGCAAGAGTAGAAATAAAATTCCCAGTAAATCCCAAACCTCCGAAAAAGTTATTTTTTATAAAAAGGCGTGGCCGAATTTAATTAAATATTATTTCAAAAAAATTTTAATTTAGAGTTTGCGATATAAATTTGTTTGCTGTTAATCTTAATATATATGGTATTTAAATATGAAAAAAAAAAAATTTATATTCATAATGCAAATTTTTTTTATTTTCGACCAGGGAAAATGCATATTTTGACAAATGGTAGATGTAAACATAGCAAATTTTTCGTCCTTTTTGGTCGAGTATGGATAAGCCCTCGTGAACCAACTACTGAAACGATAAAGAGTTAAAAACTTAAAAGTAAAATGATATAAACTAAAATGCTAAAACCAGACAGCGAATAACTAATTGACCAGCTGGATATTCCGTATATACAAATGGCAAATTTCACTGTAAAGAGTGTAATGAAAAGTACAACATCTGTAATATAGCGGTTAAACTTAACTTATTATTTACACAAATTTGCTTTAAACTTAAAAAAATTTAATACAAAAATATATTTTGCTTCAAATTAGTGTACACATACCAATAGTGTTTCAAATATATAATTAAAAAAAATGTTTTTTTTAGCATTGCAACTAACTACTTCAATTAAAAAAAACATGCCCAAAAACAAGAATAAAAAGATGGGTACCTAAGAAGCCCTATAATCATTACTTTCCAATTATTGTAATTTAAATATTTCAAGTTTGGAGTTGTAAAATAATATAATTATAATTAAATAAAAGCGGATTACTAAAAGCTAATTTCCGTTTAATTATTATTTTCAATCCACTTTTCAACACCTATTGTCAAGATTTCAAAAGGTTTCAATTGCCACAAAAAATTGTAGTGAAAGATGTTGAACCAAAAATAAAAATACGATAAAGATCCCTAGAAGAACACTAGGAAATAGATCTAGGAAGTTGTTATAGAATAAGGCTTCTGATAAAATTAAAAATTGATAGGGATCTCATATAAATCTATACTCATATTGAAACTATACCTTACAAACTCCTTGATAAATTTAAAGGAATAAGACATTGAAATGGGAGTCACAAATTAGCTTGAATATAAACAAGGGTTTGTACACTAAATTATGCAACGTTTATGTAAGTTTTGATATTAAAAGGCGGTTAAAGTGAAAATCAGGGCGGAATATGTTACAGCTGCCTTAAGGATTAATTTTCACATATGAGTAGTGTATGTGTTTGTTTTTGTAATTTAGTTTTTTTCTAGACATGCATCTAATTAGAAAATGTAGTATGATTAGTGGTTTTTGTGTTGTTTTTATTACAACATACGAGATCGCAATATAAATTTTGATAAAAATACCTAACCTAAATGGCTTAAAAACAGTTAGAGTGTAAATTTCTAAAGACAGCTAAAGTTTTGATAACCTAAAAAGAGGGAGAAGCCTAATTTATTGCCTATTTCCTAAAACATAAAAAATAATTTAATATGCTTTGTTAATGATGCATCATGATATTAAAAATAAATTACTTTATAAAATATTGAATATGTTTAACAAATTAAGTTTTATAAAAAAAAATAAAAAAAATTATTTTTTAAGACAATATATACTAGCCAATATTTAAGTGTGAAAAAGGTGAAAAATTGTTTTTCGAGCAGTCAACACCCTAAGTTTTCTCAAAAATATCATAATCATATAAAAGAAATTCTGCTTTCAATCAAATTTTTTGCAAAACCACAAATAAGTTTGTCCGTATCAAGGAGGCTCAAACATTTTTGCACAACCATCTATCTTTGTTTGCTAAAACAAAAATATAGACAGCTTCCGAGACAAAATAATAATCTTGTATGGCAATGTGCTTATATTCAGGATGTCCTTATAAATGTGAGAAAAAACAGTACATGGGCAATTTTCACTTCCTAAAACAATCTGTCCCCTTTTCGCCCAACTTTTGAGGGGAAAAAATCGATAATTGAAATAAAAATATTGAAAAGAGGAGACGTAACACGAAAAATAGAGAAAAAAAATCTAGATTAGATGTATATTATACGGTAATAATTATTTAAAACACCCGAAATGGAACAAAACTTCGAAAAAAATTCTGAGCTTAAAAAAATGACCCCAGTTAACGAATTTGGGCAATAGGACATTTAAAAAAGGATTTAACAATGCTTCGTAAGTCGTGACAATTTATAGATTTGTGTGAGAAACATGCAGACATAGGGTGGGCAGACAGATCTGGAATATATTAAAAAAACATCAAGTGTTTGTATGGGTGTGAACTTAAAAACATTTAGAGGATGGTAAAACTTTGAATCATGATAAATCAATATATTCCTACAAATAAGTAGTAAAACATTTTTGGGCTATGATATTTCCTAAGAAAGTATATTAGTAACCTTATTTTAAACCATGTATTTTCTGTGAAATTTAATAAATTTCTAAAAACCTTTTAAAGCGGGCATAATTTATTGAGTTTAAGGCCCTAAAAATTAAAAACATGATCCTTTAATATGGCATTACATATTTTAAAAAACCCATGACCTAATATAATTTATATGGCATTAAAATAAAAATAGAAACCTATATTCATAAAACAATTGTACTTTCATTATAATCATTGTTATAT
Organism: Acutogordius australiensis; assembly: GCA_030555515.1. Classification (NCBI taxonomy): domain Eukaryota; kingdom Metazoa; phylum Nematomorpha; class Gordioida; order Gordea; family Gordiidae; genus Acutogordius; species Acutogordius australiensis. Next base: position 12,864,090 of record CM060245.1, read on the forward strand.
CTAATCAGGTAATGAAAAAAAAATTCTAGCCTTTAGTAATGATTGAAAGGTATTTTTAATTGTTGTATACAGTGGTTTGGAATATCTTAGAGAATAAAAGCAAACAAATAGACAAGCATTTGCAAAATAAAATTTAGGAAAACACAAAAATAAGTAGTTACAAAAAATAAAAGTATAGTGAAAATACATTTAACATTACTACCAAAATCCCAATGTAATTAAAGCTTCCAGACAACCTTCCCATCTGTACATCACATGGTGTTAAAGACAAAAAGAAATGCATGAGAGTGTGTAAAAATTAGTAAAAAAAATTTTTTTACATTTTAAACAAAATATAAAAAAATCCTTAGTCTAATATTTAGTAACAAATTATACTGCAATATTAGTTTAGTAGCTGTTTATTACAAACATTTATACTATATTCCATTGCTAATTATATTATACCCTTCAAAGACAAAATGGAAAACATAACAAAAACAGTTAACCACAATATTAAAATTTTAATTTAAATATTTTGACTTTTAACTATATTAACAAATATCAAATTAATGTAACACAAACTTAAGCTCTGATTAAAATTATTAAGTCTAAAAATATTTATTTTTTGTCATATAAATTAATTTTTAACAATGTAAAAAACTTGCACAAATATAT
>CM060245.1:12864943-12942158 GCA_030555515.1 Acutogordius australiensis
CCTTTGCTAATAAAGGAGTGCTAAATATTTTTAATTACTCTAAGAGCAACTTCCTTGGCTGGGCAGATGATATGAAAGCATCTTTAAGAAGGCGCCACTTAGTGCCTTTTAATTTGAGATTAAGTATTCATTGCCCTAAATTCATCAGAAACCGGTCAGCCCTTCTTAGTAATGCCTTAAAATTCCTAGTTTAGATGCGCCAGCCCCGAATTAGAAAAAACATAAAATACTGCTGGATCATATTCACTTGATCGTTAGAAATTTACTGCCAACTTCATTCCGGCCCCTTTAAATATTTTCCGCTTTTCATTTATTTTTTGTTCGCCCAAAAAAAAGATATTTTTTCAAAAATCTTTTGATTCATATAGTTAATTGTCAAAAACTTGTAACAATGCTTTTCCTTTCAATAACGATAGACAAACGGCTGCTTTTTTAAGTTAACATATATCAAGGTTAAATAAATTGAAATGGTCATTTACGAACCCGAATTTAAGCTTGGTAAAAGGTAAAATTAATCGAATTTCCAATCTTTGTAAGCAAAATCTCAAAAAAGTCTAATAAAGAGGTTTTTAATATTGGCACACCAACTCACACTTGACATGATCATGAGGCTTAATAAATTTTGAATTAAACATCTTTACCTAATTACAAAAGACATAAGATGTTACATAATCAGGGCTTAATATTAATACCCGGGCGCAGCTTGAATATTTTTAAGGTTAATAGTTAGGCTAGTAATAAGGTTAGGTTAGCCTTAGGGCGTGATGTTTAGGGTTAGTGTTAGGTTTAAGTTTAAAAAAAACACGTTCTTGTGATTCGAATTTGATCCAAATAATTTTTTTTAATTGGTTAAATCAGTTGTTTTTTTAAACAAGAAACAGCCATTTTTAAATTTAAATGTCAAATATCTTCAAATTCAAAAGCGAGCTAGAAATTTGAAACAGATTCGTAATCAGCGTGTCATATATGACCTAAATAAATAGATTTATTAAAATCAGAGCTGCGGCCATATAAAGTGATTGTGCCACCCGGGCAATAATTGTGCCAAATGCGCCCATTTTATTCAAAACTTATAATGCATCCTAAAATTATCAAAGTTTTGCTCTAGATTTAATCCCTTTAAAATAAAGCTTTAGATGGATTGCTATTGTACAATTATAATTTGGTTCTTATTCTATCAATTTTTATAATATGATAGATCAAAGAAACCCGGCAATAGGTCACAAGAGTATTGGCGGCAATAAGTGAACCGTTCAATGTTATGTTTTTTGGGACGAATGCCGAGTTTACCGAAAAATATCACAAATTTTACATGTGAGGGCTAAAAAAGCTTCCTAAAGTTTTAATTTTCATTTGTCATTTCAAAAGATTTTTTTTCAAATTAATATTTGTGCAACAAAGAACTCATTATATTGGGGTAAATACAAATTTTAATACAAATATATATATTTCTTCACTATAAGTTGAGTTTTATACAATTTGTTAAAACGATTTTCGATATTGTTTAAATTAAAATTTCACCTACCTGTACTGTTCACAGATTTTATCACAAAACTAGTTTCATTTTATTTCTCAGATTACAAATAGTCAATTATAAGTGTTCATTTATTTTCCATAAACTTTTTCATAAGGCGCGTTCAGACTCATTTGATTTTTTCAAAAAATTTTATAAATTATGTTTATATTGTCAAAGTTTATTTTAAAACTTTTCAGAAACATTTAAATGTTAATAACAAAGATTGGCGACTTTTTTTTATAAATGCGTTTATTAATGTCAAAGATTAAAACTTTTAAAAAATTTTGAAAAAATGAAATGAGGTTGAACGCGCCTTAACGTTATGTTAGTTTCCCTCAGACATTTTATTTCATTAGAGTTTTACCTAATAAAACTTCAGTGTACAGGGACGTTAAAGAGTACCTAAGGTCACTCTTGTAAAGCTAAAAGTTGATATGAGCCCTGAGCCCTCTTAAAGAATTTAAAACATCTTGCAAAAATTATATGCATAATTTGGTTCTGTAACTGTCAATAAAAAACCAATCAAGTTGTCAAAATCAATTTTTAATGTCAATGACATTATTATAGCTTAACTTGTTCACGCAAATCAACCTTGACTAAATCCAGCTAGGTAGGCCTAAATTCAAAAAAGTAGTTTTGTACTGGGCCAGGCTAATTTTGTTTTTAGGTATTTTTATTTATGATTAACACCAACATGTCACGTGAAATAGGGTATCTTTTCAACTTATTCTAAATTTTATAGCCAAAAACCTAAGGGTCTGCAATAAAATTTTTAAAATTGCCTGGCAGTGTTAAATAAAATGTTATACATGCCGGTGACCTTTGATTTTAGGGTTAAAGCTAAAAAACTGAGCAGATTTTAGGTTTCTTGTTGGCCCTAAAGCAAGTACTAACCAAGCCCAGCACTGCTTAAGTAAAACGCAACACAAGCAAACAAGCATCTCAATCACGCAATCACATATACCTTCCTATGGCCAATATTTTTTTAATCTCGTAAAACAAATATTTTTTGTAACAATGGTCTCGTAACGGACCCAAGCATCCAGGCCCGATTCTAGCTTTTCCAATTTAGGGGGGCAAATAAAAACTCGTGGGGGGCAAAAAATTTTTTTTGCCACCTTCAGCTGCAGAATCAGTGACCTTCGGTCACGGCAAAAAATATACACAATTTGAACCTCCCCCCCCAAAAGGGGTCTTGAATCGTGCCTGCATGCTTGTAGGCACAATTCTAGCTTTTCCAATTTAGGGAGGGGGCAAAAAAAACTTGTGGGGGGGGGGGGGCAGAAAAATTTTGCCAATATTTGATGTTACATATATTTACACCTGATTCGAAGCTCTAAAAACTGGATTTAATTTTGGGATTGCTTACCCATACAGTTTCACAGAGTTGATAAATTATTAATTTAAATGCTCTTATTTAGTCTAGATTAATTAAATTAAATAGCAAAAAAAATTTTTTGAGGCATTGTGAATACATCTAAAAATATCAGCTTTAGTGCAGCTATTACCCCATTAATTAATTAAACAAGCACAGCACAATTGCCCCGGTATAAACGTTCAAGACTACCTGCGTTCACTTTTTAAGCAATTCAGGAATATATAAATCAGATTTGTAACAAAAAGAAGCTTTGATATATTACCTGCAATTATTTTGTTTTCACGAAAATTATAAATGAGATGTAGATTTTCAAGTAGTTACTTTTGGGCTATGAAAATTTATAATATTTGTCTTCAATAAAATTAATTCTTTGATTATATCTGAAACAACATAAATGATGAACTAATATACAAAATTAACTTGAAGGTTCTTCATCCATTACTCACCATATTTGGGCGAATTTCTCTCGTCTCGAAAACAAAAAGCAAACGATAAATTAATCAAGTGATTGTCTGCTTTTTTGCCCGCCTCAAAATTCAACTTGTTAATATAAAAGGGAGGGCCTATTTGTTACTCACATTTTTTAAATAATTTCACAAAAATTTTAAAACTTGAGAAATTACGAAATATTTGATATAAAGAAACATATAATTTACAAGAAAACTAATTGTTTATTCGAGGGCCATAATTATTGATGTTTTATTCGCACGACATTTTGCAGAAAAGGGGTGGAAAATTCGGAATTATATGGTTTACCTTGCGTTTTATATACTATTTGCAAGTTCAAAACAAACAAAGAAATGTAAAAAATGGTATTTAATCGTTTAATCTAATCAAATTACCCAAAATTTTATAAAACTTTGAATTTTTCACCGGTTTTTTTTATAATAATGTCAAACTCTGTGTAAATTTGTTTATGAATGCCATATAAATAAAATTTAGATCACAAGGCTCAGTTAGATTCACCTTTCCTTGCAGAAGATCTGATGTAAACTTAAGCCGGTTTTTTATTAAAATTTTTAGGTTACTTGGAAACAAATGTAAAATAAATTTAAAACTGCTGTGAGAATACCCTTTGGCAATTGTCTCGACAGATGCCTAAATGAGAGCCTAAGTTAAAAACTTTGGTCGCCGACGTGCATGAAATATTAAATGAATTTTATAGGCAGGAAGTCTAACTTCTCACAAAAGATTCCCAAACCCAATAATTTGATTTATTTGTAGTGTGTTAGTATTGGAATTGATAAAGTCAGTTTGTTAAAGAATGTACTTACCCTTTAAAACTTACGACATTTTTGTGCTCAGCAGGACCACAAGTTTTTATATATATGTCAATTTTTCCGGATCAAAAACATTATTGTGAATATTACAAAGTTAATTAATTTTGATTATTACTAATTAATATAATTTTTTTAACTAATTATAGTTTCACATTGCCACACAAAATTTGTTTTCAAAAATATTATTTCTCTGGCACTAACTGTCGAATTACGGTTGTTCTTAATTTTAACATTAAAGTTCAATCTGGGCTATAACATCAATGAATCCGTCCCACTCGACCAATCGGTGCGTCCAATAATTTTATTTTTGGCCCGACCGGAAAATTTTTTACTGCAAGCTATAATGTGTTTGTGTAAAAATCAAATACAGTTAATAACAATTATACTTAAAAGCAATAAGGCAATAAATAATGAGATAGAAAATCAGACCCAAATTTATTTTTTTAAAATTTAAACCTTACCCGCCAGGGCCCTTTTTTAACGGCCTCGAACGACATATCGGGCCCCCACCATTGATTCATTCAGTATTAATAATTATCAACTTTATATGTTATATTAAACAAAAAAGCATAATTGTCTGAGAAACACTATTTACAACCTCTTTATTAATAAGTAAAATTAATATTTTGGTTGGATTTTTTTTACCTGCCTTTTTATATAGGAGACCTTATGTATGTTTCATTAACCTGATCATTTTGATAAAGCAGGTAGACATAGTGTCCATGGCCTAAAAATTTTGGCAAGTCATAGCAGGCCCTAGCTATTAGTTTTGGTATATAATTGATTGCCTTTTCGGGCGTATCTTGTATGGAAAATTGAAAACACAGGTTATCAATTAATTAGCCTTTTACCGCGTTCTTTCAACGATGACACAAAGATGGTATTGCACCTTTCAAGCAACCAAAAAGCTCTTTCTTCCTAAATTTTGGGAGGAACTCATTTCTCTGGACTTTTAAAAAGGTCCTTTCTGGCTGGAATCAAACAACCTCATTATAAAATAAAAAGCTCATACCAATCTTTTCAAATAGATTGTAAAATTAATTTTTAATTTAGAAAAAAATTAGATTTATAAGTTATATTAATATAAATGCAACCAATTTTTATAGAATTTTTAAATCCAAAAAAGTTCAAAGGTTTTTTAGTATATAATGTTAAAATTGTACTTATTGTATAAACAATGAATCAATCAATCATTTTTAAGTTATCTACCAGACTTTGCTTCTCCAATTTCGCATGAAATAATAATTTTATTTTAATTTTGAGTTCAATAAAAAACTTAATTTTTTTTTTAATTTTATATAAATTATAACAGGTTGGCTGCTACCCGAGCAAGTAATTTGACGAAACGTGAATACTTTAGCGTAAATATCGTTAAAACATGGTAAGCTACAAAATATTTAATATATTTAATCTATCAGTATATTTGGCTGGTTCATTTAAAAAAAGAGTGGGGGGGGGCGGGGAAAGAAAACAGGAAAAAGATTTTACTTTACAATAGTTTTAATCTCTTATTTAATTATTATCAAAAGGAGAGTAAAAGTTTATTTAAGCCTGACCTGGCGTATTTCTTCAAAATTGGGATGTATGTATAGGTAGTTTGTCCTGTTGTTTCCTTAAATAAACAGTTTATATCCGATTTTTTTTTATTAATGATTATAATTTAATGAACATGATAGTGCAAAACTAGTTAAGAGTTCTTAATAAAACGAACCTGTTATATAGTTTGCAACTCTACATCAAGTATAACCTTCATTTATTTTAATGATATCTACAGGTAGGGAACCTGATTTGCTCGCTATAAATAGTACGGGGATTTAACATTTATTTTGTAGCCCACCCTGGCCCGCCCGTCAATTGATGCTAGTCAGCCCGCTTTTTTTTCCAATGAACGAATGATGAAGTTGAAAAAATAATTTGGTTTTATCAAAATAAACCTTAGACAAAACATTTAGAAAAGGGCAAAAAATGCGATGCATTTAGCCCAAATACATTAAATTTCAAAAAAAAAATTATCTTATGTTTGGTCCGACTCCCAAATTCTAATTTAAATTAACTAGGCCAGGCAAGCCCATTTATTTTGAAAACCAGACCCGGGTCCGGCGGACCTGTTGAAAATAAGTCTGACTTGAAAATAATTTAAAAAAACTATTTTGAAAACTCTAGTCAGGATATCATAGATTACATCCTAGTGCAAGTCACAGTAACGAGCATTGCTAGACCTATGAATGATCGTCCTAACCAAAATCAAGAGGGTCTTGATGATGGTCAAGCCCAAACATCGTCTGCAAAAATTAAAAAAGCTTCTGCTAACACGAAAAAGGGCAAAGGTGATAAAGCCGGCTCTGCAAAAACGAACAAAGATGATGAATCTGGGGCGAAGCACAAACCTAAATTTTCACTTTACCTGTCCTCGCAACTCATGTACGGAATCATAAGGGTCTATGCCAAGCAAAATGAATACTTGTTAAGTAAGTTACCTATATGCGTGAAAATGAGTAATTTCTAGCGGTGGCAAAAAATCCGGCTCCCGTCTATATACATAATTATTATTTGCCTCAATTTAGCAAGGCAATCAGCTGATTTCAAATTTTTAAAAAGGCCCAGCCCAGCTGTCTAAGAATTTTAATAAATTAAGATTGAATGTGATTTTTTAATCTTAACAATGATTTATTAAAATAAACATTAATTTTAACGTTAATCAAAATTTTTGAATAATATTTAGCGATTTTAAATAGAAGCACTCCTTCATTATTATTATTATTATTTTTATTATTATTATTATTAATTATACATTACCTTTACTGTATAAAGTTATTTTTCAATAAAATAAATATTAACATAAAACAAATGTAACCATTTTCAATTTGATATATCTTAACAAATTTTAAGGTGATCTCACGACGCTTTACACGCATTTCAGTGCAGTCAAATTAGCTCTTACCAACATAATTGATATGCCAACAAAAGGCTCCAAGTTAATTCTCTTCATTATTACATTGGGTGCAGCAATGCAACAAATTTGAAAAACAAATAATTACTATATAATAAGGTTAAAAATAAAAATAAGAAAAAAGTTTTCATTTTTTTAATTCTGAATTAAATATTATTTGGCAAATTGAAAAAAAATATGCTTATATGTAAGTGTATTCAGATAAATACAAAAAGTATTTGTGCCAAAATGTATTTCACTTTAGCGTCCATCTGAGAAGGAAAGTTCAAATGCCTTGCTAATAACTCGGTCATGAGTTAATTAATAATTTAGTTCTTCCTGGGCCATGGAAGATTTAAAGTTGATTTAGAATAAAAATAATCTAAATTGGGAATTGGTTTGTGGCTTATTTCTGAAAAGAATTTAATTTGTTATGTTAAATTTTACGTATATTTATTTTACAATGTATAGGGTTGAAGGAGCTACGACTTTGAAGGACCCGCTTCTGGGCGAAGATTACAGAAGTCCAACTTATTTAACGGATCTTGGCGGTATTCAGTTTTTGGATCCATTGTTTGGTCAACTGGACTACTTTAACACGAGCGAAATGGGTGTAGGGCTAGCAGGTTTGAAATTATTTGAATTAATTTGTATTAGCACTTTTGAGGGAAGTATATTAACATTCATAAGATATTGCAACTGCTGCTTTACTTTTTTGACAAATAATAATTTAAAGCACCTTCATGATTATTGAATGCATTTCAATTTTCATTTAAAAAAATGCGTTGCTTGTCATTAGTTTTTAAACATCCATGTTCTGTATTTTTTTGGAAAAAAAAAATATAAATTTATTAGTAGATGTTGTTCAAAATAACCTTAAGATCATTGGCAAATCGGCCCAAATAATATTTTAGAATTTTAATTGTAAATTTATTTTATATAAAATTTTATTTTATGCTGCCAGGAATATCACCGACTAGCTTGTTGGACGAAGCTGAGGTGGCTCGCCTAATGGAAGGTCACGAATATTCCATGTTAGAGGGAAGTTTCATCGGTGGAACTCAGCAGCATTTCTCTTTGTCTAATAGAGAAAACAATTCTATATACCACCGTAGAGACTCTCCTCGAGTAACTTTAGTTGAGATTTTTTTATTAGTTTAGTGACGGAATGCGTTTTAAACATTATTCGACTTTGGGGTTTGGAAATACTTATTGTATTCTACAATATAGTTAGGCGGCATAGAGCATTGTGGAATTATGTAGTATTTTTTTGTAAAATTTGGCAAAAAACGTTGATTAAAGATTTGATAACGGATTAACTGAACTTGAACATACGAGGCTAAATTTTATTGAATAATTTCTAGTCCCTATTTTTGAAAGCTGCCCAAAGTCAAGACTTTCGGCTATGATGCTAACATAGAAACCCAAGATTGTGTCTTTAATCATTACTGGTCAACAAAATCAATGAGTTAGAAAATTTGACGAGGGAAAATAATTCACATGGATGACCTTATCTCATATCCCGTTTTCCAATTATTCAGACCTAGGCTATTTTTTTAGATGTAAATCGAAGAGAGGTTATAATAAAATTAAGTACATCAAGCTATTTTATCAACATTTAGATTACAGAATATTTGACACTCCACCCTAAGGTCACGATATTTAATCCCTAAAAATAAAAATGTTATTTGAATGAAACATTTTAATTTTTAAAACTTTTATTATTATTTTCTTGTTTATAAAGATTTTTTAACACTTTTTTTAAAAATTAATGTTTGTGAAAATCCCAGAAATGGCAGGGTTGTATTTATAAATCTAGCTAATAACTTTTTAGTTAAAAATTAATACTAAAATACATTATAAAATCTTGGGTTTACCAAAATAGTTCAGATCAATTTATAACAATTAAATAATTTACGAAAATTCGCGAGCACATAAACAAAGTGTAGTCTCTAATGACACAGGTCAACAATAAATATCAATGTCAGACACGTGAATTTTATGAAAACATAAAAGAATGCATCCCCATGATGGTCTAATCTCTTATACATTTTTCTTTTTTCCTAGTTTCTTCCGCGTTTATAACGAAAAATGGCCTTTTTTGGCCAAATTGACAGATTTAAATATACCCTAAAGAAAAAATTTAAAAATCTTTTTTGCATATAAAAATCCCTTGTAATTTATATTTTTAATCACAAATAATGAAAAATAAATTTTATTAATATATCAAGCTCTTACAACGGTATTTAGATAATACATAATATTTCGCGTCCAAACTTAAATACGACACGATATGTATCGCTTTTTAATGAAAATATTATTTAAATTGAATTTAACTGTTCAATTATTATTATGCAAAAATAAAATTTTAATTTATTTTTGTTTTGAATCTTTTTTCGACCTTTTTTTTCTAAAATTTCTAATGTTTATAACTGACTAACTAAGTTTGATTAGGAAAAACGGTAAACGGATTAGATATTCCCTAAGACGGCAGGTTTGACCTCTGTAGTTAACTCATAACTCTCAAAAAAATGTTGACCTGTGTAATAAATGTTTTTGTAGATCTTTCCTTATTATAAATATTTCTTCAGACTCAATATTTCCCTCAAAAAAGTGAAATTATTTTACTTACAACACCTTTATTTTGCCTAGGCAAAAATTTAATCCTATAAAACTGAGGTGTTTTCTCTATCACTGAAATAAATGGAGCTAAAATTGTCAAAGAGCAAATTCAAGTTTAGTAAATATTAAAAAAAAATTGTTAAATTTGTTCTATAAGGATTAAATTCGATCATGATCAAATCTATAAAAAATTAATTATCTTCAAACTGCTTCATATAAATACCACCTTTACACCCCTATTTAAATCCAATAAACCTATTTATGTACAAGAGCAAAATAGCATTTTAACGATGCCTCAATAAATTTATAATATTAAATTGCTGTGAAAATAGATTAGGTGACTATTGCAATTATTTGTGCTCCCATCGTGATTAATTATTTCACGTATAGCAAGTAATAGGAATTTCCGATTCCGACCAATAATAAAAATCTGGAGGGCCCTATATAATACTGATGGGTAATGGGGCAGGATTGACTCCAAAATGCCCTATTAGGGTAAAAGAAAGTTTCGGGGAACAAAATGATTATTTTATATAGTATATATAAGGGATGGGCAGCTAATGTTAATTTTTTAGTTAATGACTATCACATAGTTACATTTAAACATTGAATGTTTTTGCACGCACTTATTCAAAAAACGATCGAATTTCCTAAAAAATTAATTGTAGTGAATGATGTATTGTCTTAGCAGCAGGCCACATGTTTAAGTATCGCACAATGTGGCAATCTTTAAGAGATGGATACTACGGGCAATTTTAGGGTTGTTTCTAAAAATGAATATTGCTTTGTGTTGTTACATTAAAGGATATATGGTTGACGTATTCAGACGGCATTGCCTACAGACATAATTACATTTGGGTTAATTGAACATAAAGTGATTCTACAAAGTTTTTTATTTGCATAGTTTTTTTGATTAACAATTAATTATAAGCTGAATAGAAATTTAGAACTTGGTTGATTATTCTGGTTAATCTCCCATTTCTAGTATATATTACAAAGCTCACCTAACAGAATAAAAATTATTTTTGTAAAAATTTGTTACTAAATAACTTTATACATGTTATTAATCATTTAGTCTCTAAGCAATTGTCACAGTGGCCCCGCGGAACCAAAGTCAAGTAATACAATTGTTGACGATTTTATTCATCCATATTTTACATATCTAATTCTTTTTTATTGCCAAAATAACAAATATTCTTTTCAACTTTACCATTGCATTTTAGAAGGTAAACGAATCACCGTAGGCGAGCTTCTATCAGCAAGAAATCAAAACGCATTGCAAGATACATCAATTGGTCAGCACGCTAGATCTACGACTGTGTCAGATGTTCGCAACATTAGCCTCTACAATTACGAATTGGATGAACAAGAAGACGAACACAACTTGCAACTTCAGCACCAGAGAAGCCTTTCAATAGGGCCGCCTATTGCCGAAAATTTAGCTAGAGCTGATGGCCACAAAGGTCAACCGGACCTCTCAAGACCGAGTGGTAACTATTCACGTGATGCTATGCGTTTCGGGGTATTTTTAAAATGTCTTTTTTATTTGTCCTATGCTGTGACATCATATTACAATAATAAAAACTGAAAAAAAGATCTATGATATACTAGTGCTTCAAATTTACAATGTGCTTCAGAAATTTTTATTATATTTTATTAGAATTTGGCAAATAAACCAGGATAACTATTATTGAAATGTTTTAATTTTTTTTATTTAGTTGACCCCAAAGTTACATACTTATGTTACTGTTAAAAACTTTTAAATTGAGGTCCTTGTTTCCCATACAATTGACAAAATTTTTTCACTTTAATTTCCCACCAATTTAAGCAATTAAAAACACTTCTAAAAAAATCAATAGCTAATATAGGTTAGTGGTATTATTTAAATTTTTTTATTAAAACTATTTGCATCATGTTACTCATTTTATCTTCATTATATTTTAAATATTGAACAAAGATGCCATTAGAGGAGGACCTGCCTGCCCTGAATGACGCTGACATGGAAATCCTTATGCGGGAGGATGTAAACTTAACAATGATCTCTGAAATACCGGCAGGTGAGGAAAATGCGCATAAATTATACTTAATTTGCAACTTTAATTTGAATATTAGGGTAGGGGCTATATTTATAAAATTTAGAGGCTATAGTTAAATTGAAATTTATAAAATTTACATTTTTAATTCAACTTTTTGCATGATAATAGATAAATCAACAGCCTACGATCACCGCATTTCGCTTAAACCACTTATTCCTGAAGGATTTCTTAAGTAAATATAGGGGTATTTATTTTAAAGTCGTACTACATAAAGAAATTTCTACAAAAGGATTGTTTGGCTCAGCTTGTTTTAATTAATATGGATATTAGTAAAAACTTAGTATCGTATATTACTTAAATTTTTGGAGATATAAAATTTAGTAACTACAATCTAAATGAGATATTAATTGGAACATGTTAAAAAGTAAATTTTCTATCACGTAATACTTTTCGTAAATTCTTGACATTAGGTTACAATGCCGCTTTCAATATTGAGTTACTTTTTAAAAAATTACTATTATTTTTAAATTTTTATAGTTATTTCAGTTACAATGTAAAAATCGTTTTATTAAAAGCGAAATTTATTTAAATTTGTAATATTTTAAAATTGTAACATCTAAATAACATACCTATTATTTCAAAATGTAACTTTCAATTACATAACACCTTATAGTAGGGAAGTGACCCCAATGCCAGAATTGATGGTTTCTTCCATCCACGCGCCAGCCCCTGAAGGAGACTCCTTCATTCCTAGGAGCCCACCCAGGCTCGGTGTCAATGGTATCGGTAAGAAAATGGCGATGGTCAGTACGGTAGATCAGGCGGCTAAGGGGAAAAAGGTTTTCAGCAATTATATAATTTTTTCCTAAGACACATTTAAAATGAACGTTTTACTATGAAAAAAACTTACAACTATGTTTTCCTATGTTATTTGAATGAAATATGATCAAAGTTGTTTTATTTTTATATTTTTGCAAAAAACCATATAAAAAAGTTATTGAACAAAATTGTTGTTGTTTTTATCGTTAAAATATCCAATTTTTTTGGGCCATATGACAATTACTGTTTACCCTAAAAAAGAAAGAGAAAAAAATATTTTTTTTGTCATTTAATAATAATACTGAATTAAAAAAGCCATGACATATTATGTTTCGAATTAATAACAAATGATATACCATTTAAAACTTTAATATAATTAATTAAAAAATCGGTTTTTTTGTCATGTGTCTCCAATAACATTATAAGATGTGATTAATATATAAATGATTTTTACAGGTCCTTTTGCAAATTGTTCCTTTGTTAAGGATGAAATATCAGATAATGAATTTATTTAAAACTAACATGTGCATTTGTATTTTAAAATTCTTAAGAATTGATTTCTTAGTAACTGTTTTTAAGCTTCCGAATTTTCATTTATTTTTCCTATAAGACCGAGATGCAAAAATTGATTAGTCAAACAAAATTATTTAATTGAATTTATTTTTCCTAAATTTTAAATTACATGAATATAATTTGCTTATTTTCCTAAGAAAACAGCGATCCCATTTCAACTAGCGCCGCTAATAATATCGTCAAGAGATGGGACAACTCCAGGTATTATTAATATTTTAAAATTTGAATTTGATTTCCTCAAGCTGTCGTAATTTAAATGCTATTAAGGCCGTGTTTATTTCATAATTGTGTTTTAAGTGCGGCATTTAAAACATGTAAAAAATTGTTTTTAAGTAAAAGTTTTTAATGTTTGTTTGGTCTGACTAATAAAACCCTAAAAATTAAATTTTTTCCATATGTTTTTTCTAGAGGTTAATGCTATTAGGACCTAAGGTATCGAGCCCGTATTCATATAATAAAATTGCCTTTAAATTTTTTTTAAAATAATACAGGCTGGGCCTTTTTTTATCCTAACCTATACAATTTATCCCAATCTTTTTAGCTAATGCTATAGTTTAAATTTATATTTTTTTAAATTAAAGCTTGATCTTTTTTTTTATCTATAACCTAAATAAATTTTTGCATATCCCTTTTTTTATTACTGCTGTATCAAAAGTTAAATATTTCACTTTCACGAATTAAGAGTGCAACTGTTCGTAAAAATTAATTTTGTGATAAATGTTTAAAAAAATTTAAATTTATATTTTATGTGATTATTTTAAAAATGTAACTACAAAGTTGTAAAAAAATATGCATTTCCAATTTTTATTAATGAGTTTGACACAAAATATGTTAAAAAATAGGTCCAAAAAACTAATTTTTCCTTATAATTTTTTTCTAAGTATTTTTGTGGAATATTTGGGAGTCGAGTCATTTGTATTGAAACGGTGAGTTGTAAAAAGGCAAACGGACTCGGAAAAAGGCAAAAATTCAATTTCGATTTTGGACTTTTCACTTATTATTGACTAGGAATTACATTTAACTATTTTTAACTTTTAAGCAACAGCTACACGTACGGGCAGCGAAAAGAGGCGACGATTTATATGGTCCGATAACAACAACCAACTACCGAAAAGTTACATGAGACAACTCATGCAAAACGATCACGTTTTTTGTTATGAATCAGACCAAGTAAATTGAAGTTTTCCTAAATATATAATCCTTCTCAAATGTTTAAATTAAAAATGGATTGGCCTTTTTTCCATACCCTTAGGGTGCCACCATTAAGGGTTTTGATTTTTTTAGACTGAACAAAGCAATAAATGTTTATCGGGTATAGTTAAATTTAAATGTAGGTCGACGACTTACGTTATTAACCTAAGGTCTGCAGCTTCTACTTGGTTGTACATGTGTGGAAGGCCATATATGATTTGAATAGTATGTAGGTTCTTAACAAGCTAACTGAGCTAACCAAATAAGCACATTTACCCCTCCACTGTATCAAAAAATCTAATGTTTTGTTCTAAATTTCATTTAATTCTGAATTTAATATTTAATTACAATAAATAATGATAACAGTTTTGGTCAATGTTTAATTAACAAATACAATTAAAGCTAAAAAAATATTTATGTGTAATTATCAATTAATCGTAAAGGTCAGATTTTATAAGTAGCAACATTTCAATGTTCATTTTGGCTTTTCCACTTTAATTTTCAAAACAAATACGTTATATGCTGTAACAGGTCGAATAAAAATTGAAATGGTCAAATTTGATCAAAGTAATTTTACGATCTCAATATTTAAAAAAAAAAATTTTCTAAATCAACTTATATTATATATCGCCAATGAATAATATTTTTATCAAAACTCTAAAATAAATATGTTATAAGGAATATTTGGCATCCCAACCTAAATTGGGCACGATATATTATTGGGCTTAAAACAAAAATATTTTTGAAGTTTGAATTTAAGGGTTAATTTGAATTTAATAATTTAAAAGTTCTTCTAATGTTTTTAAATTATTTTTTGTTTTTTTTAATATTTTTTTTAAATGTTTATAGCTGGCTTGCAAAGTTCGATGATATAAAAAAACAGACCCTAAGGTGGCAGGTCTGGTCTCTGAAGCTAGCTCAATACACTCAATAATTCGTCAAGCTGTGTAATAAAAACAAACTACTTCAACTTGTTAGGTCCTGATAAACCCGACTCGCTTTGAAATTTTTGATCCAATGGGAATTGCTTATACCACGTATACCGGAAATCAGGCCCTGCTCAGTAAAATAACTTATAAGAATTACTTACAGGAGAGTGCAATGTTTTCGACACAAGGCATAAACTCTAAAATTAAAGGTATTTTTAAAACATTTTTTTATACATTAATTCACTGCTTTTAAAACCCATTTTTTGTCATAATTTAAATAATACCAGTTTCGCCCTAATGTCGTTTTACTAAAATTTTCTAATTTTATCTTTAAGGCACGGCACGCTTAATAATTTTTTTTTATATTCTATTAAAAAGGCTAAAATTTGATTTTTCATGATATCATGAGTTTAAAAATTGTAAAAAAAAAAGTTTTTTTTTTATAAATTTAACAAAGAAAAATATAAAATTTTACATTTTTGTGGCATCATATGAAATGAATATTTTATCACCAAATTAAATATAAAGGCTAAGGGCTTAATTGCAAAACAGCCAATTTTAACCTTAATGGCTTAACTACCTGGGGCATTGCAATATGTGCCCCAGCTGTTTTCGACATTAAACTTTATATAAATTAAAAAGCATTAATTAAAAAAAACAATTATAAAAGCTCATTTTGAACAAGCCCCAAATGAATTTATTATTTTTTTGCATATGGCATCTATTTTACTTACAGCACAATAATTTTATATTTGCCTGAAAAAATATTTAGAAATTTCAATCTTTCTTCCTTTTTTATCATGAATATTAATATTTGCAGTTTACACAGGTCAACAAATATCAATGCCAGAAAAAAAGTTTATGAAAACATAAAAGCATTCATCAACATGCTGGCCTTATCTCATATGTATTTTCCGTTTTTCGTAATTTCTTCCGCCTACGGCTCCTTAATGTCCATATAAAAATGCCTTTTTTAAATCAAGCTCTTACATCAGCATTTAAATAATAAATAATTTTTCGCACACGAACTTTAACAAGACACGATATATTTCTGGACAACAAAAAAAACATAAACAATTTTTACAAGGTTTTGTAGTTAATTTTTTTTGCGATAACGATTCCGGGTTGTTATTTTCCAATGCCTCCAATTTTAAATTAGAAAAAAATTCAAAAAATTTCTTAAAACTATTAATTTTTGAAAAATTTTATTGACATAGTTAGATTAAGGCATTAATATCAAAAAACGGATTTAATGACAAAAACCACTAATTTTACAGAAATATAAAAATAAAAAAATTCAAACACCTTACATTGAAAATGAATGTTTCCTTTATCTAAATATATTATTAAACTTTTGTTTCTACTCATAGGTTTTTAAATATAGAGGCCCAAAATACTTCCAAATTGCAAAATCTCATTTATGACATCTAATAACTAAAATTCTGAGGCATTGGCTATAATTTGATTTTATATTCGTAATCACCAAAAATCTGACCAAAAACCATAGTTGTCATTATTGATGCTTTAGGTCATCCAAAATTTGTTATCGTTTTTTAATAAAATATTATTGCAAGTTTAAATTTAACAATTTAGCCGTGGTAGATATGCAAAAAAAAATTGAATTTTTTGTTTTTGCATTTTTTTTTACATTTTTTTTAAAATTTACAATGTTTATAGCTGACTAATTAAGTTTAGTTAGCAAAAACGTTACACAGATTTGAAAATTCCTAAATGGCACGTTGTTTGTAGTTAGTTCATAACTCTCAAAAATTTTTTGACCTAATTATTTGTTTGATTTTATTTCTTAGTGCAAATTGATTTATGTTTATTCTTAATCAAATTTTTGATGTTCGCAGGTTCGAAAATTCATTTAATAAAAAGGAAAGTTATGTCAAAAACTGAAGAGGCTGCAGTTTTAAAGTTTGTTTTCTCAAATAATTCACCACTTGCATTGTATTCTACAGGTGGGACCTTAAACAATATGTATCGCAACCATTGCGATGCACTTTACAAGCGAGATCTACCCATTGATGATACGGCAACCCTAAATAGTGGGAGTCATAGCAATAGTTCAACTTCAGGAGATTCATCCGTAATTTTATAAAAACTATACATTTTAATTGAAAGGAAAATACATGGAGGTACATAATTAATCAAGATATTTAGTATATCGGTGACATAACTAACAGCTTTTGCGGCTGGAACTTTCTCTTATCTATGAAAATGATAAATAAGTAATTACTTTTTAATCAGTAAAAATTATATATGAGCATATTTTCAAATATGAACGAAATCGTTTATTCATTAATTACGGAATGCAGTCAAAAGTTTTTAATTTTTAGAATTGCTATTAAAAAAACGATGTTATTTTTTCTGTTATAAATTAGTCGCGTTATGAAGTTCTTCACCCAGATCATGAAAACTTAGATCATCTCCTTAATGACCCGCAAAGACAACCCCGAATCGACGAAAACAATATTTCGTCTCAAACTATTGAAGGGTCGGATCATCCATCCATAACGATAGATGCAGTTGAGGATATAATGCGTGGTGACAAAACACGCGAAAGCAGTTACATTCGACCACCAGGAAGTTTGAGCTTGACACCGTCCAAGCGGCTTAAGCGATCAGCTGCTGATTCTAAGGGTAAAAATCATTAGAGCCTATAAAACATTTTATGAAAAATAATAAACTTAGCCTGATGAATTTATTTCCCCCACAATATGGTTCCTATCATTTTTTCTGCAATATTGTGTCAGAGACATTAATATTCACTTTTATATAAAATTATACATTGTGTCCAACAATACCGAAAAAATGATAAAGCCATAGTCAAAATTTGTGACATTTGGAAGTAGGCCTAATGGAATTTTTTGGATTGAAAATTTGTTTGCATAAATTTTTTGCCTTGATATTTATTTGGATTGATTTTTAATTAAAAAGTTGCTTTATTCAATATTCCTTATTAAAATTAACATAGTTTACGACATAATAAAAATGCCAAACTTATCATTATTTGCAAACAACTCTATATATAAATTAAAATCTTACTTTAGGTGGTACTTCAAATTCTTTGTTAGTGCCGCTGTCACCATCAATAAAACGACCCCAAACAATAAATTATGACGAGCAGCTTAGGTTTGCAAACAATTGCTTTTAAATTTATTTAAAACCATGTTATTATAATTTGGCGCTTGAGTTAAGTTGTATTTATAAAAAAAAATTTAAAATTTTCCATAAATATGTCTGCAAAGGTGTTTTAAAAGTCTTAACTAATCGATAAATAATTTTTTGTGACAACTTTAAACTAATGTGTTCAATGTAAAAATAAAAATTTATATGACGTCCCCTAACGCTTATTTAAATTTGTATTTTATTCAGAAATTTTATTTTAATATTTAGCATGAGCGTTCAGGACATTCCAGAGTTTGACAGCCAAGGTACTATGGTTAACATAGCTCCTTCTTTTAAATTTTATTTATTTAAAAAAATTATATACAAAAAAAATAAGCACTTATATTCAGTTTACATTTTTGATTAGAGCAAGCAATGAATAAAAGTGATCAGTTTGGAAGAAATCAATCTCAAAGTTCAATCACTGCGGCCGAATCCTTGTTAAACACTGCTAGGTTTCTAAATTACAGATTTTTAGGGGAAAAAAACTAAAAATGTTTAATTGGCTCTTTTTAATATAATTTAAATACTTGATAATTTATTATTTAACATTTAAAATAATTTGATAAAAAACTTAATTTTTTTGCTGATCTACATTTCAAAATTAGTTTTTCAAATAAATATAGTGATAGGGTATTCGTAATTTAAGGGCATTTAAAAAAAAAATAAATGCATTTTTAAATTCTTACATGCATTCAATATAGTAATTTTCTATTTTGGGAACAAACTTTATTTTAGATAACTTAATTAAGTGTTGACTTTTTAAAATTAAGTTTTTTTGATATAAAAGTTACAAAATTGCTCGTTTGATCTTAAAATGATTAGTAGTGTTTTCAATGGACCGTATTTTTAAAACCCGGCCCGCCTGAAATTTTTTTTACGTGTGGCTCTGCTCGGCCCGAAATAAATATTTTTATTTTTAGCCCGGCTTGGTGTTTTTTATAAGAAGCCCGGTTTATCAAGAGCCTCATTTGATTCAAAGTAATGATTGAAAAAAATTGTATAATCCAGTTCTTCCTGGCCTACATGAATTCTTCTTTTGGTAAATATTTGACCGGCTGTCAAAAAAGGTACGTTCTGCAGTGCAGGAGCTTGCAGGAGTGGCAAAGATTTGGTTGCTAAATATTTAATTTAGTTAAAAGTTTTATATTTCCCACCACTGCAAAAGAGTTTGATTATCTACGTCCTGTGGTGGGAGATTTATATATGTTGTAATATCGTCCTCGGTTCTAAGTCATCTTCCCAACTACCTCCATGGTAAGTTGAAAAGTTTATATTTGTCAAATTAAGCTGAGACCGAATTTGGCGAATCAGTGCGTCTCGTTCACACTCACTAATCATTCCGTCTTGTTCACTCTCACTAATCATTCATTTTTCTGTTCAAAAATTTACTTATTTAAGCAAAAAATAGCTCAAAAAATAGGCAAATTTAAAGCATAATAGTTGGCCCGGCCCGGTCCGAAATTAAATAAAACGGCCTGGCCCTACTAATAGTTTATATCTAGGATCGGCCCGGACGGGCTTTCGGGTCCCGACTGAGATAGTAAAGCAAGGTTCTGAAATCTTAAAAACTCTTGAATACATAGTAACAGGGTTAATTAGTATTTTATAACAAAAATCTTTTCTTAAATGTGATCATAAAATAAATATTTTTTCTCAATTAAAAAAAAATTTATTTAATCGGTTTATATAAACTTTCTAACTGAATTCTTTTTCCAATATCTGGCTTTGACGTCCAAATTTGGATTCAAATATAAACATTCGGTCTAGATAATATTGATCTAAATGAGCACTTTCTCAAAATTTGTTTGCATTTTTTACGTAATTTTATAACATTTTGCGATTTCCATTTAATAGACGAACTCATAAATTTTTTTTGAAAATGCTAATTTATAAATTTTTTTGTTATGGCCCTATGTGTATTATTAACATCGGAATTCAAATATAAGTTTTTTAGATGGTCATATTTAATTATAATTTTTTTAACATTTTTAATAATATATTATTTTCTCTTTCCTTAATTTTTGTTGGCCGGATTTTAAAGTCACAAATAAAGCATAACCCAACCTACAACTTTAAAGCAAAATATAACAAAAGTTTGATTAATTTTCAAAATCCGGTGAACGGGTATGTAAGTAGTACATAAAGAATTGAACTTTACTTTGGGAATTTTGATGTCGATTTTAAGCTGTTTAGCAGCAAAACATTTTTCAAGATGAATTTAATTTATTAAATGGGCTTTGACGTTCCAAATTTGGGATATAACAGTTATCTAACAGAAAATTCTTCAATAAATTAAAATTATATTTCTATTATTTAACTACTACAATTATATATACCAATAAATGTTATATACAATAATTTAGGTTCTTTTGTAATTTTCAAAATTTTTGCTTACAGAAGGTTTACAGATTGTATATTGTAAACTCAGGAAGGTGTAAAAATACACTTGTCCAAATTAGATCAATTAAACTAGTTGGAATAAAAAGTGTTATTTATTTGTATTCTAGTTACCTAAAAACACGTCTCTTCCCAACGTCAATTAGTGAAGCCAGTGATGGCTCTACCAACACCGTTCAACTTCCAGGCACTTCATCAAAGGCTAAATCACAGTCCCGGAGTATGGTAACCAGCATGCCGATAGCTGAAAATGATGCTGAGCCTGTTGAAAGAAAAAGAGAACCTAAAAAAATTTTAAATTTCCGAGAGGATTTAGCACCAAGAAATACTACTAATCAAAAGAATGCGGCACGAATATTTTACAACATCCTTGGTAAAAAATTATCGCATACTTTTCAGTTGTGTTTTTTACCTAGTCCCATACACTGGCTCAGGCCAACATTAATTCGTCCCCAATGTAATATTTAATTAATATTTTCGTTATTTAGTGACTTATGTGTCAAACCTAAAACGTCTCAAATAAAAATGAAATGATATTATCTCATTACATTATAATAATAATAGACAGGGCGGACCGTAGGTTTGTTAAAGACTACGGTTAAAAACTTTAAATTGGTAGATTATGTAGGGTAGGACAAATAATATTTTGACTTGGGTTTTAATTGATTTAGCCCTGTTAGTAATTAGACAGGCGGAATAAAAAGTGTGGATCATTTAGGCCAAGAAAAGTTTAAATCAACTGATGGAGTGTGGTTTATGGCTGGAGATTTTTTTTATTTTTTAACCCATGAGGAATTTTGAATGAATGGTGAAATCTATTATATATCTTTTAATTATTTAAGACAATGAAGTCAAAGTGGAAATTATATAATTAGATGTAATAACCTCAATATATATTTTAAACTTAAGTGCACTAATAATAAACATACGTTTAATTGACCTCTTGATAATAACCTTGTTTTTATCCAAATTAGATTGTTGTTTTAATATGAATTTATTTTCAATTTATTTATTGGACAATTGTTAATTTAAAATTTATTTATTTGTGTAGTTTTGGCAAAACGGAGAAACATAATATTGAGTCAAGATATTCCATACGGAGATATTTATATCAAGAAAGGTGCTGTATCGCTATAGATAAAGAAATCGGAATTTGTTTTAGATTAATATTTACATTATTATTACTATTATAGCATCTTGCATTTTTTTATTTTATAATTGTTTAAATTTAACAAAAAATTACTTTTCTACGGCAATCTTTTTTGAACCCTTTATTTTTAACTTGCAATTGCTATTTTAGCATTTCAAATTTAATTTATTTTATACAGGTAACATGCTAAAAAAACAAAGGGCTAAATTACCTCTCAGAGCACAAAATTTGGTTTTTATTTATAAGATATTTTGGCATGTAATAAATTTTTTAACTAACATAAATGTTACTGAAAAATTTAACTGAAAGGCTAGATTTAATGAATCCACGAGTAGTAATTTTCCATAAATTATAAATTCAACAGCAGATTTACAAACTTAAAACAAAATCACCAGGCACATTTAAATCTAGAAAGATACGTTACTAATTTTCTGACTGATTGATAACTCGTAAAATTTAATTTATTTTTGATATTTCTTTGGATCGATAACGTAAAATAAATTTATTTTTGTGCAAAAATTATTTATGTCTGTTTAACCCGGATTATTTAAATATCATCGATAATTTAAATTACCTCTTTTTCCTGGCTACAATATTCAAATTGGCAAATATGAAACACAAGCAGTATTCTATATAAAGAGTTTTCAACCATAATTAAATAATTTTTATTATTTTCCATTATATTCTGTGAAATTAATACGTGCGTCAGATGATTTGTCTAAGTTGTCCGACACAACCCACGCAGCCTTTATATTTAGTCATTCTTTCCTATTACAAAACGCTCACCAAACAAAATATTCACCGATCTAACCTTAATAATCAAATGTGATGCAATTAATTCTTCGTAATCTCATCTATTCACAACGTTATGTATAAATAGGGGAGTATGCAGAAATTCTAAAGGGGGGCAAGAAATTTTTTTGGAGGAAAGGAACTACAAATTTAATATTGATAATTGCAAAATTATTTTAAAAGGTTGTATATTTTCTAGAAATTAGCAATATTATTGATTTCTATACACTTTTATGTTTTTGATATATAAATTTAACCAATGGCTACATCATAAATTAAAAAAAATTATAAAGGGTAGCAATTGTTGCCCCCTTTTGACAACCCCTAAATACGTCCCTGTGCATAATTTTATGCAATCCATGTTCAAATTAAACGACAATCTTCCTTTAACTTAAATGTTCACTGCAGTATTATCTTGGTTTTATTTGTATCGCACCGCGTCTTAGTTGCGTTTTTAATGAAAAAGAGTCATAAGTTGCTAGCATTTATGACATTAGACCTAGAATTTTAGGGCAAAGAGGCAACTTTCGCATCAGACTCCGAAAAGGTAACAAACTCTATAGTTCCTTCCCACCAGGGCAAAATAAGTTAACAAACGTTAAAATTTATATAAATAAAATAGCTAGAAACCCTATATCATGGCCAGGACATTTTTAATAACAGAATGCTTTAATTCACGAACTTATTATAACATCATACTAAAAATTAGATATAAACGGCTCAGAAGAAAGTATGGGTGGGGCATATTCTAAAATAATTTTTAATGAACAAATTGGTTAAAAATAAATTTAAGGATCGGATGAAACCTGCTAAAAAGATAATAACGCGGCGACAGACGATTTTTATCAGATAAAAAATTTATAAAAAAAGATATGATAAAGCTGTTTGCGACCATATGAAAAATCATACTGGATAAAACTTTTACTAAGAGCCCAACATGATAACGGCGATTGCGACTACATTGAGGATCAAGCGATATTCCCAAGTGTGCATTTAATGTCGCCTGTTGCATAAATAATTAAATTTTATTTAAAAGATATACGAGTTTTTAACATATGCCCCTATTCTGTATGATCAAGAAACCACATTTTACATAAACGATAGCTGGGGAGGGACAAATGACCCTAAATTATCGATTACTGGTTTCTTCTTCGCATCTTGTCAGCCTTCTCGGGCACATCAGTTTCGACCTACAAGGTATAAATCAATAGAAAAAATAATAAAAAAAAACAGGCGTGTTTAAGCTATGTTTTTTGAATATCAAAAATAATTTAAATTATTTTTAATAATGGCAATATTCAAATCGGCAAATATTAAAAATTTTTACCACGAGTAAAACTATATACCAAGGTCTATTTAATAATTTTTCTATGTTTTATTATATTTTATAAAATAAATAATGTTTTTGCCTCAATTAAAAAATAATAAAGAAATGTATACTTAAACCTTGATGGTAGAGTCAGATTTTTGTAACGCGAATGGTACATTGGGGTCCATACGGACCCCAATTTTAAACATCTAGGGTTTTAAAACAAAGATCTTTATTTTTTTATTAATTTAAAGAAATAAACGTGCTCTTTTATTAAAGACTAATATAAGTTATCATTATCGAATAGTGCAACCCAAATTTTATCTGACACAAAGTAGAAAAAAATCTAAAAAAATTAAATTTTTTATTTTTCCATATTCTATTAAATAAATGATATCAATAAATTAAATATGTCAATATATTGATTAAATTGTTTTTAGTCGGATAGAACATTTTATGAAAAATGGGAAAAAAATATAATGAAATAAAAAATTATTTTTGGTTGTTTTTCACCTTAAAACTAAACATTTTACACAAAAAAAAATAAATCATTATTTTTAAAGTACAAACATTTTATATACTTAAAATGCAAAAATATTCAAATAAAATAACTAAAAAATAAAGTTGCAAATATTTAAGATTGAATTTTTATTAAGACAATATAATGGTTCAACAATAAAATCATTCATTTAAATACTTAACAAATTTGTTATTAGACGACCAAATTTTAATTATGGACCACAGTACCAATCGCGGAACATACTATTAATTGGGGATGGCTATTAGCGCAAATTTACAGTTAGAATGAATTCAATGTATCTATTAATTATGAGACTAAATATCCCAGTTAAATTTTTTTAAAAATGATTAGCTTACGAATCCATGGTGTTCTTTGGCTACATAGTTTTTACAGAGTTTAATAAATTAAGTAATGTTGTATACAAGGCCATTATCGTATTAAAGAATTTATTTGAACAATAGGATTATAAATAGATTAATAAAAAAAATTAAAATATGGATGCATATTAAATAAGGCTTGATGTAAAAGGCCTCAAAAAGTTAAACTGTTTTAATATTTTTTTTATTTTAATTTAAGAACTTTTAGTCCTAAAATTGTAAATATTTTATTGCATGTAAAAAAATTTTTTTATATATAAAAGTGCTAGGGTATAATTAACATGCCCACGGCTTTTTATAGGCTGTTATATTAATTATTTTATTTTTCAATCGAATATTTTTTTTAAAATTGTAAAAAAAAATATTTCTAAAATAAAAAAATCTTAGCGGCTAATATTAAAAAATAATTTTTTTGGTCGTTTTAAGATATGCCTAACAAAATTTAAAAAAAAAATTTTTTTTTAATTTTTTTTTCACACTAGTCGCCTGAATGTTATTCAAATGTACGCGATTTTTTTTCGTCAAAACTTTTTTTTCCATTAGCCGCAGCTATAGGCAACAGCCGTTTTATCATTTCATTTACCCATATGTGCAAATGAGCATGAAAATTGAGGCAGGAATTGTTATTGATAAAATTCACAATGTATGATTTTATTTTAAATTCAATCATATATATAAATTATAATAACAATAAAATTTTTAGCTCAAGATATTAATTTGCATTACATTTGCTATAATAACACTCCTTATTAGCCTACTATCTTCCTCTTGGATTGTCAGTAGGGGTTACCATGCTGGTTTATGGAGAGTGTGTATTGACAAAAATTATTATAAATATTCACACTTAGATATTAAGTACTTAATATTTATTTGAAATTGTTAATGTGAATTTGTTAATAGTTGAGTTTATAATAGATTACCTGAGTTAGACAATACTTTTATCATTCTTAAATCTGGATGTCACCCTGTTTATAATTCTGAGTTGAATATCAACGTTACAAGTAATTATATTTATATCAATACTTATGACTTTCTGTATTTATTTTTGCCTTAGAATGTTTAATAAGTTGCTTTTATTGCTTTTTGGAGCTGTTTTCTTCTAACAATATATTTAAAATAGTTTTAATTTTCTACCTAAACTATATTGGAAGATAGCTTAGTGGCAATCATCCCTTTTTTACATGCAGGAGGTTTGGGTTCAAAATCATGCATAGACTTCTTTTTGGGGTTGGAAAGGCAGTATTCTCAACAATATGAAAGAAAGAGTTGTGACTCAATCCAGGTCACTGTCTATAATAAGTTAAATTATTTGCTTTGCTCAGGTTAAAAGAGCAACTAAATGGGTGTTGCCTCTATATGGGAAAAGGTATAGAATACCTCAATCTCAAATTGTTTTACTCATGTAATTTGTTAATACTTTAATATTTTAAAAAGGCTAAATTGTACTTTTTAAATACAAAAATATCTTCTTTCTCTCAAAAACTAATACTTGTAAGTTGTGAGGCAAATTTTATATTGTGAAAACGAGCTTGTAAGCAATTCTAATGGTGATTTTGCTTTGCAAACATACTATACCAAAATAAATTATTAAAACTCACTAAAAAATAATGCAAATATAACTTGACTAGTTCTTTATTTGTAGTTAAAATGATTAGGGGGTCAATTCAAAATATAAATTTACTTTTTAGATATAATAATTTTTTTAATTTCCCTTTTTTAGCTTTAAAATCTAAGCTTACATTATTAAATATGTGCAGGTTGAAGCACAAATAAGGGTTTAATTTTAATGTTAATCATATATACAATTCTCAATTTCTTAATATTGTTTTTAGTCGTAAGTTTCAGGTGTTTTGGAAAAGGAAATGCATAGATTGCTTTTATAAACAAAGAGTTAATTATTTGCCATTAAATCACTGTGGCCCTTTTCCCTAAATGCCTTGGTCACTAATTTTAGTTTTTGCCACCTTAAATGTCGTTTACATGTGCCGATTTGGGCATGGTTTATATTTTACATTAGATCTTGCCAAATACTATGTATTGATAAAATAAGCCCTTATTCTTACTTAATTTACAAATATGGTATGCCTATTTAGATGATTTAATGTGCCCTACTTAGGATATCATACAATCATACTAATACATTCTTTTAAATTATGCCTGATTAGACACTTTTATAATTGCCTAATTTTACCTATTTTTCGTTTACTCTATATGAAATCAATAATAGTAATAAAACTGTTACCGCCTCTTTATAATTATAATTCCAGAATTGCAAAATCAAACTGTGTAAGTTTATTGCGAATGCTAAACCTTCCATTTTTATTACTAATTTAAAACTCTTTTTTTTTCACACATGGTTGTTAATTAAAACGTGAACTTTTTACACTACTGTTCTACTTATAAGTCAATCCTGTGTCTTTTTTTTCTGTTATTTACTTATTTAAGATAAATTCCTTCTAATTGTCAAGCAATTATCCATTATAAACGCTCTAAGACTACAAAAATGTTTAAATGTATAAATGGGGCATTTATTGAATTTCTTTGCAGAGTAAGTTTTTCTTTAACCATTACGCTCTAATTGACCTCGGATTTTAACAAAATTTCTAAGTTGAGGACTTTTTAAACATCTTTACTATTAATCGCCGGTTAAAATATTGTGCGCTGTTTTAAAATAGAGTGACGTTGGCGCGTGTAAGCTTTGTTATGTTCTATACTTAAGTTTAATAGCTTTGAACCCGGTTAGGGGTAACCGCTAGCGTTTGTCAAATTCGTCATTTGACTTAACCTAAATTATTGGCATGCGTTAAATCCATATACCCCGCCCACTCGTTCGACTTAAAATAGGCAAAGGCCGAACGGGTGAGCCGGGGGAAAAAGAATCTTATAATACCGACGGCCTTCCTCCTCAACCTTAGGTCTGAACTTTTTTTTAGATATTGTCAGCTAATCTTCAGTTTGGTAAAACAATCAGCTGTATGGCACCATAAGTTTTTAGAATAAGGTGGAAAACATAATTTAAAGTTTTTTTCAAAATTTTATAACAGAATGGAGAAATTGCGTGTTGGGTCTTATGTCAGCTGCCATGTTTTGCCTCATATTTGCCTTAGCATTATTCACCCTCTCCATGGTCATTGTAAATCCCCGTGGATATCTCAATTCGACAATGGCTTTACTCGTCCTATCTGGTAAATGTTATACATATATTTCAATTATCATATTAATTTATTAATTTATTCGTTTCAAACCATTTTAGCCTAGCGGAAGAAAAACTGGAGGCTATTTAAGAATATAGGGTCGAGAGTTTCATTTATTCAAGTTATTAGTTCCGCCATGTTCTAAGTTAATAAATTTCCGACTTAATTGCTTGGCTGATAAGTATTAGCTCAGCAAAAACGTGTGCTAAAGAAGTTATTTTAGTTAAGTTTTACTAAAATTGTTTTTGCAAGTGGAATTAATTTGACATGACAATGAATGCAATCAATATAAAATGGAATTACGTAATAAACTATTGGGAAATCGAATAAATTGTATTTATTAATAATGAAGAAAACTTATTTTTAACGTTGCATACAAAACTTTACTTAGGTTTTAAGGGGAATAAAAATTTGAAGATAAAACGGTTTATTCCTTAATAAATGAATTTCATCTTTTTTTGTAAATTTTTTTAAACATTTTTAATAATTCTCCGTATTAAAAGGTTGTAAAAATTATGTAACTGTTGGATTTAAATTTTTCTTTTACATTTTATTTTGCTAATATCATTTTACTTTTATATTATGTCATACAGCCTTCCACGCAACCATAGGCCTCCTTATCTACCTTTTTAAAACGCGCCAGGCGCTTAATTTAATAGCGCCGAAGCGCATCAACGCCGCAGCATCTTCCTCCCTCAAGTTTCTCGCCAGGCACTTAACAGATGATATATCCAGATGGGAATTTAGTTGGTCATTTGGATTGGCTTGGGCTAGCGTTATATTTACGCTTGGTAATAATTGTTAAACGATATTATATTAGTTGTTACACCACCTCACAAAAGGTCCTCAGATTGATTGGTTATTTTTTTCAAGTCACTCTTCTTTTAAATGTTAATTTTGTACAAGTACACTTTGAATTTTAGACTAAAATCAAATTAAAAATCGTATTTTTAACTTTTTAATTTATTATTAAATATTATACCTATTCGCATTTATTAGTGTTCAAGATAATAGTAAATTTGTCAGTCCATTAATAATGAAAGGAATATCATAATTATTTTAAATAAATTATTAAAATCATTAGTTGTTTTTAATCTCTTAAATATTATTCATATGCCCATATATGTAAACAGGTGCCTTAATTACGATTGTTTTATATCGGAAACGGTATGAAATCAGTCACGCCTTAATTAAACCTAAAGGTAAACGTGATTTATTTTTGAATTTGATTTTTGTTATCAGTTGCAATATATTGTTGTGAAATTTTTACCCGTTTACAATTAAATAGGGGCGTATTATGACCCTTGAAATTAATTATACAGGTAATCAAAATTCAGTGAGCATTGCTGGAGGCTTATAAAATAAAAAAATATACATGATGAGTTTGTCAACATATATCAATGGCACAACCGTGAATTTCACTAAAACATAAAAGAATATATCCCCATGATGGCCATATCTTATATATGTATATATTTCTTTTTTTTAGTTTCTTCCGGCTTCGGCTCCTTACATCCCTCCATGTCGAAAATGGCTTTTTTGACTAAATTGACAGATCAAATACTCTAAAAGAAAAAATTTAAGAATCGTTTTTTATATAAAAATTATTTGTAACTCATATTTCTAATTTGAAATGATGAGAAATAAATTTTTTTAGTATATCAAGCTCTTACATCAGCATTTAGATGATACAAAATATTTCGCGTTTAAATTTAAATACGACTCAATATATCGGTTTTAAGTTTTATTTGAAATTTGAATTCAAGAGTTTAGCTGTTATAAATATGCAAATTTTCAATTAATTTTTGTTTTTGAATCTTTTTTGTTTTTTTAGAATTTTTTTTAAAATTTCCAATGTTTATAGCTGACTAACTAAGTTTGATTAGAAAAAACGGTAAACGGATTTTAAAATTCCTAAGATGGCAGGTTTGATCTCCATAGTTAGCTTATAACTCAAAAATATGTTGATCATTGTTATCTCTATTATTTTTTCCGTTTATTTTTCTAAGTACCCCGGCTCACCAGATCGATGACAATTGAAAATGAGCTAGGCAAAATTGAATGTTTTTGCGACCTCGAATCTTAAAGAGAAAAAATTAAAATTTTGATATATAACAGTTTCATTAATTACTATCATATATGAAATAACCGAGAAATAAAATTTTAATTATATCAAGCTATTACATAATATGCATGTTATACAAATTATTCTCTAACCAAGAGGATACGGTATTTTATTTGTAATAAAAATACTATATGATTTTAACTTTGTTTTAAATATAAAAAAAATTTTTCCAATATTTTTTTTGTTTTTGAATTTTGTTAATATTTTTTTTTTTTAATTTTTATTGTTGATGGCTTTTAAAATTTTAATAAACAGATTTGAAAACCCTAAGATGGCATTGATCTATAACGGCTCATACATCTTATTTGTCAATCTGTGTTATAAAGATATTTGTAATAATATTTGTTTATATAAACCTTGCCCTTATATTGTTATTAATCAACTCTATGATTTAATTTTTTTTTAATACTCTTAAAGCATAGCATGGTAAAGCCTATGTGTATAACACCTTAATCATTAAAAGTTTTTATAGCTTAATTTTTTAAAACCTTTCCTCATTTCCTTTAAGGTGACAGTAAAGATAGCACGAATCGTGAAAGCAGTTCAACCGACAGTCGACTCGAATTACACGAAATTAAAAGCAATGGTATACACAATAATCACACAAATAATAATAATTACAATCATTATAATAATATCAATAATGACCATAATAATATAAATAATAATCATAAACCAAATAATAACGTAAACGGTATACAACCTTACCACCCTACTCAAAATGGGGGCGGATATTTTTATCCCAACCCAAGCTACCAAATTACTCCTTCCAACCATCGTTATTGATAGATTTCTACATTTTTTAGCCTTTTTACATTTTTTTTGTGTCAAAATGGTTTATATTTTATAGGTTTTAGTATTATGTCTGATTTTTAAAAATTAAAAAACTAAGGGCATGTATTAATATAACAATTTTTTTTATAAATAGAGATAAAAATATTGCTAAAATGCAAACTACATCAATTTTGAAAAAAGATTATCTAGGTATATCACACTGGTCAATATTTTGTAAGTTAGGAGATAACTTTAAAGACTTGACCTGCTATCTTTCAACTTTTCACAATTTACAACTTCAAATCAAACTTGTACGGCAGCTTTAAACATTACAAATTTCTAAAAAAATGTTTAAAAAAACCTAGAAACAAAAATATATAGAAATTTTGTTTTAAATAATCACAACAGTTAAACTATTAAATTTAAACTTCATAATATTTTAATATCGAAACTAATATATTTTATTTTCTCTTTTGTTTGGAGTGCCTTTTGTATAACCTGGGTCTTCTAATTTCATAAAAAGAAACAATATTACGAAACTCGACCTTACAAAATACATTGAAAACCATTTTTGAAAAAGGAGGGGTAAATTACTTTACAAACAAGTACAATATTTAAGAAAAAAGGCAAGAAAAAAAACATTTTATAAGAAAGTGATTCTGAAAAAAAAATTTGGCTACAAACACGTTTTTTATTATTTTGGTATGGGCTAATCGCGAAAAGTATTAAAAAATCAGGGTATCTATTTGACACATAAATAAATAAGTGCAAACGCTAAGATTATAATTAGATAATAAAAAAAACTTGTCTTGTTTCTCAATAGCCGTTAATGAACAATAATTTTTATTTCTAGTGAAATAAAATTTTAGGTAACGACCAAAAACCATTACGGATCGGAAATCAAAATCCAAAGTAAGCTGACCCACCTGCTTAAAAGGGCCAAGCCTATATAGCATAAATAAAAATACGAAATTTTTAATTTGTCAACATGATTATTGATATAATGTCTCAAAATTAAGTTCGTAAAGAGATTTGGGTGATTAAAAATCAAAGTCGAGACCTTATTTTTCAAGAAAAGAATTACGAGCCGGGCCTAAGTATATTCCCCTATTTTTAAAAGGAAATACACGATGGGTATTTATTCCAAATTCTGTATTTAATTAACAATTATAAAAACATATTTTTTAGCATATAATAAAAATATCGGGCCCGTGTTCTAAAATTCTGGCCGAGCAGGGCCTAAAATTGATAACCAAAGCCGGGCTGAACCACAAAAGATTTTGTTAAAGTTTTAAATTGAAATACCTGAATAGTTGCCGGCAAATACAAATGTTTTTTCTCTGCTTGAATTGAGTCTGTGAAAAAAACGGAGAATTGAGAATTAAATATGTGAATAGAGTATCGAATGATGGGATATTATTAATACGAGATCACAGATAGAGGATTTACACAAATTTGGGTGCGCGCTTAAATGATTGTTGGAAAAAATCGGTCAACGTAACAATATGAGTGCGTGCCATAGGGATGTTATGTGTTGAATTGTGAAAAAGTTGAATTTTATTGTGAAGGTGTTTAAATCACGTTTAACACACTAGTTACTAAATGACCTTACTAAAAAAAATTTTTAATCTTTCGAAATGGCAAAACCTTTTGACAAAATGGGAGGAAGTCAGCACTAGATTTAGTAGGTCCATTGATGTCCGCAGGCAGGAAGTTTATGAAATAAGTGGTAATAAACAGACCATATATATATATATTATAATCAGCTGTTCGAAAACTACGATTCGTATAATAATAGGCCTAAGACGTAATGGGCTATCCTGCCTATACGAATACTTTAATAAAATTTTGCTAATTCCGAATAATATACCTCCAACAAGTATGTATTTGCATTAGCCAGCTATGATTTGAATATTTCTGATTTAATCAATCAATAACTTGTTAAAAACTCTATTTACACCCGAGGCAATATGGTCACTAAAATCCATTTTTTTATCAAAGGTTTGCTTAAACTTAAAATGTGTGTGATGTGAAATATAAAATGTATTAAAATATGGTACTATAAAGTTTCTGAAAGAAGAGCGCACTTTAGAAATAAAACATACATGCAATTTATAGGGAATGATAGGTAAAAAAGTTTATATATGAATTTAGCGGCAAAATTTGTAGCATCATATTTTACTAGATTTAGGTGAAATAAGAGTCATAGAATGTAAAGAGCCTATAATATTGCCCGTTTGCTATCGTTTCAAAACGGTTTTGGGACGCTAGGCTCACCCCTAAACTGTAAATTATTTTAAATGAAATGTTTATAACTTATTTAAAGCTTTTTCACCAAAAAATAAAAAATCACATTGAGTTTCAAGCAACAATTAGGGTCGCCCTAAAAAGGTTGTTGTTGTTGGTGTGATTCAATCTCATTTAACTCTGTGGGAAGTCTTGATGGCAAAGGTTCATATTTTCTCATTCATTTCGAGAAAAAGGGCGAATTATTGCAATTTTAGTCGTTCTCTTATAATTCTTTGAGTTGATTAGAGAACATACAATCAACAAAACCTAGTTGATTTACTAATCATGTTAGTGTGAATTAGCTCAAAAATAGATTTTGTTTAATGAAGAGTGTAAAAATCATAAATTTGACGCCCTTCCCAAGAAACTGCTGAAAATATTTGAAGAGAAATGTGAAAAAATATTTTAAAAAAAACAATGCAAGCTAAAAAAACGCGTTGCATAAAAATATACCCGTAAGAGAAAAATTAAATCACTCACAAAAAAACATTTGTAAAAAAATGGCAAAAAAATTTTTTTTAGGGGATTCAAAAAATCAGTTAATTGAAAGAAGACAATTATAATATTAAGACCCGAATGGTAAAGAAGGCGATGAAATCCAAAGAGAAACTTTAAGAAGGTGGAGGAGAGAAGTTTTATAAATGAGTATAACTCAGGCACGATTCTAGACCCCTTTTGGGGGGGGGGGGGGCCGTGCCCCCCCCCAAAGTCTTTGATTGCCCCCCCCCCCCAAAAATTGAATTTGCCCCCCCCCCCCCCAAATTGAATTTGCCCCCCCCCCCCCCCCCCCCCCAAAAAAATATATAGTAATTTTATTTCTTCCACATAATATAATTAAATTTGCTCCGTCAAAAATTACTAAAAAATATTATCTTAAAAATATTAACTTTTTTTAAAAGTGTTTTTATTCATTAATACTTCTCATCCACAAGAGAGATCAAACTAACACAGAAATATATAGAAAAATTTGTTTTTACAGACAGCTTTATATTTGTGAAAGCAATTCATAAATATGATGCCTAAGAAATTTTCTCACTTGTCATCAATCTATTGTTAGAATATGATTTAGAACCAAAGAACCTGATCGCACAATGTAACGATGGGGCGAACGTAATGCCCTGGGGAAAGGGTGGTGTTCAAGTATTTCTAAGCAAAATAGCTGCACCATGTCCCGTATATCCACTGCTTTAACCACGATTGCATCTTGTTGTAAAAGATTGTCTTGATTTTTAGTTAAGGAAAAGATTTTTTTGATAATTTTTCTTTCCTTCATAAATTTCAACATGATGCAATCAAGGTAGTTAGTGAATGCGGGACCATACCCCGGCTGTTGCCCCATTGGTGGTGTGGTCACTCCCTGCCCATTTTTTTTAAAATACACAAAAATATTTAATACTCTTTTAAAAATTAAAAATAAAAAAACTTTTATATCTTCAGGTCACAGGGCCGAATCGGGGTTTTTTGACCATATTTGTAATCATCTATTTATTTTTTTGTATTTAATTAAAAAAATTATTTTATTTATTAAAAATAATTATGGACCAATTTCAATGAAAAACGATTTATATTTCTAAAACTTCTGATTTAATACGCCATTGTTAGTTAGAAATTAAACAATTAAGAAATAAAAATACATTTGAAGATTTATTCAATAATTATTTTGATATTAAAACTTTTTTAAATGTCAATAATTTATCTTTGGATAAAAGAAAAACTAAACCTAAAGATTTTTTTGATTTTTATTTATATTCTACTCATAAGTTTGAAAATATTTTAAATATTAAGGATAAAGTAAAAAGTATTTATTTTATTATTATTGATTTATTTATATTTTGATAATAGATTTTTAACCGATAATAGTTATTTAAAATCTTTAGATTCCCTTTTTAAATTTGATTAATATTTTAGATATAAATAAATTAGAGCCTATTTTAAAAATAAGTAATATTGATGTTCATTATCTAAAGAAATTGACGTAGCCAAATATTTTTTAATAAGAAACTTAATAATTACAAAGAATGTGTTACTATTGATTTTGTTAAATTTTTATATGATTACAAAGATGCGTTTTCTAATCTATTTAACATTTTTCCTATAAGTTTGTTAATTGGCTCTTCAACGTCGAGTTGATTTATTTTTATCATTCATATATATCATATTTCTAATTTTCATGCGCATTGATACCAAATGATTAAATACTTAAAATAAATTCCCAAATCTCATATCTTTTTAAGCAATTAATATTAGTGAAAACAATTAATTTTAATTCGTATTTCCAAATTATAAACGCAAATATTTTTTTTATTTAGAATATAATAAATTACTATTAACTTGTTAAAAAATTTTGAACATGGATTCTATTGTTTTTTGCCGCCGAAGGCGGCAAAAAATTTTTGTCTGCCCCCCCACGAGTTTTTTTTTGCCCCCCTAAAATGGAAAAGCTAGAATCGGGGGTATAATTATAATAAATAAAAAAAAATTAATAACACGAAAAAACGAACAGAGAAAAGGGCAAAAATATAAAAATAGGGAACTTTTTCATATGTTTAATAAAATAAATTAAGAGGCCAAACGAATGAGACTCAATTTGATGAAAGCAAGTAAATAAAAATTTCTTTCACTTCAAGTCAACAAGTTTACTATTTTGGTAGCGTGGCGGCCAATCATATAAAAATAAAGCTGAAAAATTTGAAAGAAAACGAAGTTTTCGCTCGAAAATAAATATTAAAAATTGATGGCTTGTTTCACTGTAGTCTATAGTAAAATAAAAATTACATCATAACCCTATGTCAGACCGGCATACAAAATTTTAGCGTATATTTTTGGCAGTATGCCCTGCTAGGTGGGTTATATTGCATTTTTAAACGTTTTAGTACGAGATAGATCATCAAATAAAGGGGACATTGTCCCAATGCCTATATAAATAAATTCTTAAACTTTTCAAATAAAAATACTAAGTACCACCTCTTTTCATATATCATCTAGGCTATGGACACCGGTTAGATGGGAAACTTAAGTAAAGCAAAGGTCTAATTCGAGATAACTTTCATGTCTCCTACCTTCTGCATTAAGCTAAATTAGGACGAAAAAAAACGAATATATTAATAAATTAGATAAAGGGGTTTATTCTTCTGATAATATAATTAAAGCGGGTTTATTTGTAATTTCGGGCCAGGTCTACGCATATGGGCAGACGGGCCGAAATACAGCCCCTACAATATAAATTCGAAATTAAATACCTGTACAGGTAAGAATTTAATGGATCTGTCATCAAAGGTGAGTCAAGTTTGCTATGAATATGTTACTCTTACTGGTGTAAATTGGGCTCCTAATAAGGAATAATTAATATATGTGGGATAAAAAACGGAATTGAATAATAATATATCAACATGACATCACAAGGTATTAGGCAAAAATACAATTAAAGTTTAACAAACAAAAATTTCAATGTCAAGAATACAATATTTTGAAAAAAATGTTAAAGTATAGAAAAAATGGACGTTAAAATTAAAGTTACATAAAATTACAATGTTAAAGAAACACCGGCGACATAGGCACATAAGTTCTTGTAAGTAAGGGAGGATAGTTTTTAAAGAGCACACCGGGTTGAAAAATTTTAGACTTCAATTCAATCATTGTGTGAGGATTTTTTCTACTAAGCACATAAATATAGATTCTCACGTTGTAAAAATTACACCTCCCAACAAAAAAATCTGATTGAAGAACGTGGGGTAAATTGTGAAGAAAAAAAAGGTTTATTACAGGTCAACAAATTTATGTCAGAAACGAGATTATTATGGAAAAAAAAATGCATCATGATGGCCTAATCATATATATATATTTCGTTTTTCTTAGTTTCTTCCGTCTTTGGCTCCTTAGATCCGTTTACAGTGCTGGCCACTATAAATTGGTCATTGTCAGAAGAAAAATAATCATTGTCACATATAATGTGGCCATGTGCCACTATTTTTTTAATCGCGGTCACTAATAAAATGATCACGGTCACAATTAATTGGCCAAGATGAGGATTTTATGGTAAACATCACTAAGTTGTCTGACTATCTAGCCACAACATAGGGATATTTATCATGAAAACATCATATTGGTCATTCAATTGTGATCGCGATCATTTAATTGTGATCGTGATCATTTAATTAATGACAACGATCTAAAATATAGTAGATGATGGCCACATTTTATGTGCCTATTGATCATTCTATTTCTAACATGTGCCAATTTATTGAAGTGAGCACTGTATAACGAAAAATGGCCTTTTTTGCAGTGTTTAATAATTTGTAAGTTACAGTTCAAAATTTTTGGCAAAATTAGCCATATTTTGAACTCAACTCTTTACAATTTTTTACCCCCCTTTATTTGAAAAAATTTAAATGAAAAAAAAAAATTCCTTTCTCTTGCAACTCACCTCAAAAAAATTCCTAATTTTAAAAATGAATAATCCTCAAAAAAATGCATTTTGTTTCTTTTCTCCTCAAATGAGCTCAAATGGCTTCTCCGAACAAGCTGAATAGCCAACTGAACTCAATTGAAAAGCAAAAATCTGGAATTTCTGCGTTGTTAATGTTAATAGATACAAAAAAGCCATGATGCTAATGTTGGGCTTTTTAAAGTTAAAATAAGTCTTAATATATACTCTTGTTACTATATTTGCAAAAATATGCGAAATTCAAGGTCTATATGCATTTAACTCCCTTTACTATTCTTTTGTAATTTTTTTTAGTATAATAAATTCTCATTTTTTTATTTAAAATTAGAATCATATACTGACCATTTATCCCAGGGTGTGTCCATCAGAAAGTAAGGCTGTGACTTCTTTGCCACCGGCAAATGAAGAAGCAGAATTTTTGCTTAGAAAATTTAAACGAGTTTCTAGTAACTATACCAGAGATCCGCAAAAACCAAAATTTGGGAGCCCGGCCCGGCCCGGGTTTAATTTTTTTACCTTTACGCCGGCCCGGCCCGGCCCGGGTTCAATTTTTTTGCCTTTACGCCGGCCCGGCCCAACCCGGTTTTTTTTTAAATTTTTGAGCCCGGCCCGGAAGAAAAATTTTAAGCCCGACTAAAACCCGGGTTTAATTATTTTTATAATTTTCAATATTTATCTTAAATTTTGTTCAATTTATATAATTTAAATTTTGTACTTATATATGATGCAAACTCTATAATTATGAATATACATCAAATAGATTTGCCGTGCGTAATGGATCTTTCATCAACAATCTAATCTTCAATTTTTTGTTTTAGGTCCATATTGCGGGAAAATTAATTTTATCAATGAATGAAAATTATAGTGAGAAAAAAATAGGCCATTTAATCTATATTAAAAGAAAAACTTATTTACAGAGAAGTTATGCTGTAATGAAGTTTAATAAAAAATAATTTAATAAATAATTTTATATATTAATTTATTTAACCAACCCGGGCCGGGCCTAGGCCCGACCCGGCCCGGCTTAATTTTTGCGCCGGCCCGGGCCAGAAAAATTTTTTATTATGTCAGGCCCGGCCCGCCCGGATGTTAATTTTTTCCAGTCAGCGCCGGCCCGGACCCGGGCCGGGTCCGGGTTTCCGGGCCGGCTGCGGATCTCTGAACTATACCTCAACCGGTTAAAAAAAAAGCTGCGATTGGAGTTTGCGTTCCCTGAAAACGACTTTAACATTCTCAAACATTGAAAGAGTCATCCCGACAGGACCTTAAAAAAACTTACTTCAATATATTGTAATATTCAATATAGTAATAAAAAAATTATATTGGAAATTGTTAATTAATATGAATAGATCATTTATCTTGCGTGACCACACAAAATTTATTTTATCTCTTTGCAATGCCTATAGCGCAGACAAGTGTGGAACGAAGCTTATTATAAATCCAATAAGCAGAAGTTTCAATTCTACAATATCTGTATAAATTCAGGTAGTAAGTAAATTAATATAAAAATTTCTTTAAATCCTAAATTCAATGCATAAAATAAATGGAGAAAGTTATGAATCGGGCCTGGTCACATTTCACATTGCTGCAAGGAGCCTAAAAACTCATTTTTTCCAATAGTCTTGTGTATAACCAGTCAATCATTCAATTTGACCGCCCACAAATATTCATTGGATAATATGCAAATGCTTATACATTGAAGTTTTCTAATTTTGGCAGCCAAAATTACCTGAGGCAAAATTTTGCATATATGTTTTATCAGTTTGAACTTTAAGATTATCAAGGGGAACTGCTGCCAAATTTGGGTATAATTGCTTTTGAGTGTGAATTAATTAAAAACGGGATTTAGTACCCAAGAATACCAAATTAAGGGAATATTATTAAAAAGTTAATAAATTTAAGCTTGGTTCTTTAAAAAACTTATAAAAATTTTAATTATTATAATAAAATGTAAAAATAACAAACATGAGTTTGGCCATATAAAAAAACTAAGTTTTCCAAAAATTGCCCGGAGCACCTCACTCCGACTCATTTGAAAAAATTCCATATTGAAAAAAAAAGAAAAGAGATTCATCAATACTATCTAAACTCCGTTTTACCAAAAAATAAAAAAAATGAGTTCTTTTTTATTAAAATGAGGAATATTCATTTTTTTGTAAATGAAAATTTTTCATTTGAATATTTTTCACCCCCTTGAAAAAGCGAATTCCCTCATGTTCACTTTTTTCTTTCCTCACCATTCACTAGAATTGAGGGAATTACTGCGGCTGAATTCTTTTTTATTAAACACTGAATAATAGGTAGTGATGTAGAGTAGTGCCTTTGGTATAATATGATGTAATATGTAACTTCTTTTCCTTAATATTTAGAGCTAAATTTTCAATAAAAATCAAATTGGAAGTAAAAGCCCAGTAGTCTAATTTTCCATAACAAAAATCGTTATATATTAAACAATACCAGGGATAAATTATAATTTGTAATTGATTTTTAATGTTATTTGAAAATTGTTATTTTCTTTTAGCTACAAAATTCAACAGGATTGAAATTATATTTTAAAAGAAA
The DNA here is from genome assembly GCA_030555515.1 of Acutogordius australiensis. Lineage (NCBI taxonomy): Eukaryota > Metazoa > Nematomorpha > Gordioida > Gordea > Gordiidae > Acutogordius > Acutogordius australiensis. The sequence continues at coordinate 12,905,327 of CM060245.1, forward strand.
AATGTTTGATAAACATTCACGAGGGAACAAAACATAATATTATATTGTTGTTTTTTATTATATTTGTATAAATGAATTTTGTATTTAAATACAATATATAATGTAAGAGCGTAGTGGTTGGTGGTGGTGCAGATATAAACAAAATTATATAAAAGATATATGCTCCGATTTAATATTATATATTATAAAGCACTTTGAATGAGGAAAAAAACACGAAATAATACACATATCTAATTTTATATTATTCTACATTTTATTATTTTCGAAAACAACGAGAAATTTTATTATTCTTATTATTCCATTTAAGGTCCTTGTTTTCTCTCTTACTCACTTTATAATAAAAATTATATAAAAAAAAAATAATGAATTAGGGAAACAGAACAACAGCATATATTACATAGAGAAACAAGGCCCAGTGTTTAATAATTTGTAAGAGTTACAGTTCAAAATTTTTGGCAAAATTAGCCATATTTTGAACTCAACTCTTTACCATTTTTTACCCCCCTTTATTTGAAAAAATTTAAATGAAAAAAAAAAAATTCCTTTCTCTTGCAACTCACCTCAAAAAAATTCCTAATTTTAAAAATGAATAATCCTCAAAAAAAAGCATTTTGTTTCTTTTCTCCTCAAATGAGCTCAAATGGCTTCTCCGAACAAGCTGAATAGCCAACTGAACTCAATTGAAAAGCAAAAATCTGGAATTTCTGCGTTGTTAATGTTAATAGATACAAAAAAGCCATGATGCTAATGTTGGGCTTTTTAAAGTTAAAATAAGTCTTAATATATACTCTTGTTACTATATTTGCAAAAATATGCGAAATTCAAGGTCTATATGCATTTAACTCCCTTTACAATTTTCTTTTGTAATTTTTTTCGGCAAGTCTATTCGGTGTAAAATGAACTCGTGTAAAATGACCTTTTACACGAGTTCATTTTACACCGAATAGACTTTTACACGAGTTCATTTTACACCGAATAGTAAAAACGCTTTACAATATAGATGACTTATTATAATAATGGTTTTCTAATGTAAAATTTTGTGAGGATTTCAAATTTGTTATTCAATTTTGTCTAACTCTTTTAGTTTTTAAATAAATGCGATTTTAAAATTTTATTAACAATATAAACTAACAAATTTGAATTCTTACAAAGCTATTGATTATAATCGACTTATCTAACATTGTAAAAAGAATTTAGTTATTTTATTCGCAAAATTTTATTTAATATCCTATAATTTCTGGTAAAATATATATAGAAAAAGCTCAAATGTTAGTTCGGAAGTTTTTTATATAAATAGAAGAATTGTAAATGCTAAACTAATAACGTGTGTGGCCAAGAGGACAAACTGCTTCGTTCCTATCCATGCGTGCCCCGGTTCGAGTCCCTGTGGATACTTTTTTTAATAACTTTTTAATATACCCAAGTGTTGCCTGAATTAGGGTAAGAATATTTTTGCAGTTCCTGGAGTGTTATTTGTTATTTTAGGTAATTTAAATGTTATGATAGTATAACGTTTTAACGTTAAATTTTTTCTCTTATTTTAAAACTCAAAAATACCTTTTGTAGGAAACTTTGTAAATATGTATAGAATGGCACTGTTTAATTTGATAATTTTTAAAAATGTGGGCCACACACTCTTCATTTATATTAGCCAATTTTTTTAATTCATAATTAGTTATCATTTATTTTTTCACTCATTTCAAAATTTGTTTTAATTAACTTAAAAAAGACCCCTAACTGTGATGAGTATCTCTCACATAATATTTATATATGGATAAAGACATCATATAAATAATGGTGGGCAGATCATTAATTATTTTTAATTTAATAGTTTGTAAACCTTATTGTATAATTTTAATTTTAAACTTGAATAATCAGAAAATTTGTTTAAATTGTTATATTGAATAAATTGAATTATATGTAAAAAATTTAAATCAAAATTTTCATCTGTTTTAGCAAAATTACCACCATTATCAAAAATTAGCAAATTCTATCAGTTATTTGCAACCTTGCTTATTGGTAAGATAAGCTATTAGATTTTTTTTCAAATGCAAAGTGCATAATTAAGAGCCTGTGTTAAGGTGAACTCTTGATGTTAAAACAACTATCTTTTTCATATTAACTCTAATTATTTTTATAAGTTATGCAAATAAAATATTCTGAAATATCAAATTAGCAATTTCTATCAATCAGTTATTCGCAACCTTGCTTATTGGTAAGATAAGCTATTAGATTTTTTTCCAAATGCAAAGTGCATAATTAAGAGCCTGTGTTAAGGTGAACTCTTGATGAACAACTATCTTTTTCATATTAACTCTAATTATTTTTATAAGTCTTGCAATTAAAATATTCTGAAAATATAAAATTAGACATAAAATGTTAGTTAGTCTTCCAAAAATAGATATGACTTAGTATTTTTACTTGTTATTTAGGAAACAAATGCTGAGAAAAAATAATTGAAACAAATTGTAAGTTTTATTGACACAAAATATAAATATTTGTGATGAAATATCTTTAATTTCAAAGCATGATATAATACCTAATATTTTTTAATGATAAAAATATGTGTAATTTTAGTCCTTATATTGGTTTAACAACATAATAATGTTGTCTAAAAAATTAGTTAAAATTTCTTGTGATCTATAACCTCTACTTTTAATATTGTAAAGTTTAGTGTTTTGTTTTTTTAGAAGAAATAAAAATGTTATAAAATTTAACACCAAATCAAACTTTTACTCTGAATTATTATATAAGAATGTTTTAAAACTATTAAAACAAATAATTATTGATATGTTCACATTTTTATTTGAATATATGATGTCTGAATCTTATATTTAACTTTGGTATATATAAACAAAATTGTTATTATTATAATAAAAACACTGCTTTTTGCTTAGTAGCAAATGTTCATATTTGTAGGTTTCAAGGCCAAGATTCCTCTTTTTGTGAAACAACTACTATAAATATAAGGGTTATATTCATCACTGTTAGATGATGCTTTTAATATTTAAAGTTAATTACAAAAAATTTTAAAATGAGTGCAAAATTAACTGAACTCATTAATTATACATTATTGGTTAAATTAAATGAGGATATGGCCCTCCTTTTTAAAAAATTATCATAAAAAGTCATTAAACAGTGCTTAAATTTACCAATGAACATATTTACAAAGTTTTCTAGAAAAGGTATTTTTATAAATAAAAAAAATTTAATTGCATCACCCTTTGCAACCATGAGTCTTAAAATAAGAAAACCTAAAATAATAAAGAGCCATTCAGGAACTGCTAAAATATTTTTACCTTAATTCAGGCAACACTTGGGTATATTAAAAATTTATTAAAAAAAAGTATCCACAGGGACTCGAACCGGGGCACGCATGGATAGGAACGAAGCAGTTTGTCCTCTTGGCTACACACGTTATTAGTTTAGGATTTACAATTCTTCTATTTATATAAAAAACTTCCGAACTAACATTTGAGCTTTTTCTAAATATATTTTACCAGAAATTATAGGATATTAAATAAAAATTTTGCGAATAAAATAACTAAATTCCTTTTACAATGTTAGATAAGTCGATTATAGTCAATAGCTTTGTAAGAATTCAAATTTGTTAGTTCAAATTGTTATTAAAATTTTAAAATCGCATTTATTTAAAAACTAAAAGAGTTAGACAAAATTGAATAACAAATTTGAAATCCTCACAAAATTTTACATTAGAAAACCATTATTATAATAAGTCATCTATATTGTAAAGCGTTTTTACTATTCGGTGTAAAATGAACTCGTGTAAAAGTCTATTCGGTGTAAAATGAACTCGTGTAAAAGGTCATTTTACACGAGTTCATTTTACACCGAATAGACCTGCCCAATTTTTTTTAGTATAATAAATTCTCATTTTTTTATTTAAAATTAGAATCATATACTGACCATTTATCCCAGGGTGTGTCCATCAGAAAGTAAGGCTGTGACTTCTTTACCACCGGCAAATGAAGAAGCAGAATTTTTGCTTAGAAAATTTAAACGAGTTTCAGTTTAATTTTTTTACCTTTACGCCGGCCCGGCCCGGCCCGGGTTCAATTTTTTTGCCATTACGCCGGCCCGGCCCAACCCGGTTTTTTTTTAAATTTTTGAGCCCGGCCCGGAAGAAAAATTTTAAGCCCGACTAAAACCCGGGTTTAATTATTTTTATAATTTTCAATATTTATCTTAAATTTTGTTCAATTTATATAAATTAAATTTTGTACTTATATATGATGCAAACTCTATAATTATGAATATACATCAAATAGATTTGCCGTGCGTAATGGATCTTTCATCAACAATCTAATCTTCAATTTTTTGTTTTAGGTCCATATTGCGGGATAATTAATTTTATCAATGAATGAAAATTAGAGTGAGAAAAAAATAGGCCATTTAATCTATATTAAAAGAAAAACTTATTTACAGAGAAGTTATGCTGTAAAGAAGTTTTATAAAAAATAATTTAATAAATAATTTTATATATTAATTTATTTAACCAACCCGGGCCGAGCCTAGGCCCGACCCGGCCCGGCTTAATTTTTGCGCCGGCCCGGGCCAGAAAAATTTTTTATTATGTCAGGCCCGGCCCGCCCGGATGTTAATTTTTTCCAGTCAGCGCCGGCCCGGACCCGGGCCGGGTCCGGGTTTCCGGGCCGGCTGCGGATCTCTGAACTATACCTCAACCGGTTAAAAAAAAAGCTGCGATTGGAGTTTGCGTTCCCTGAAAACGACTTTAACATTCTCAAACATTGAAAGAGTCATCCCGACAGGACCTTAAAAAAACTTACTTCAATATATTGTAATATTCAATATAGTAATAAAAAAATTATATTGGAAATTGTTAATTAATATGAATAGATCATTTATCTTGCGTGACCACACAAAATTTATTTTATCTCTTTGCAATGCCTATAGCGCAGACAAGTGTGGAACGAAGCTTATTATAAATCCAATAAGCAGAAGTTTCAATTCTACAATATCTGTATAAATTCAGGTAGTAAGTAAATTAATATAAAAATTTCTTTAATACCTGAATTTAATGCATAAAATAAATGGAGAAAGCTATGAATCGGGCCTGGTCACATTTCACATTGCTGCAAGGAGCCTAAAAACTCATTTTTTCCAATAGTCTTGTGTATAAAGCCCCAGTCAATCATTCAATTTGACCGCCCACAAATATTCATTGGATAATATGCAAATGCTTATACATTAAAGTTTTCTAATTTTGGCAGCCAAAATTACCTGAGGCAAAATTTTGCATATATGTTTTATCAGTTTGAACTTTAAGATTATCAAGGGGAACTGCTGCCAAATTTGGGTATAATTGCTTTTGAGTGTGAATTAATTAAAAACGGGATTTAGTACCCAAGAATACCAAATTAAGGAAATATTATTAAAAAGTTAATAAATTTAAGCTTGGTTCTTTAAAAAACTTATAAAAATTTTAATTATTATAATAAAATGTAAAAATAACAAACATGAGTTTGGCCATAAATTTTTCAGAAAATTTAAAGATACGTTTTTTGAGCTATTTGTGTCTAAACTTGACTTTAATTTTTTGGTAACTTAAAAAAAATTTTTTTAAATATTTTTTGCGTCTAAGGTAGCCCTTATTACAATCTTCAAAATAAAAAAAAAATTATGAATTTAGCTACAATACTTTTGATGACACATGCGCGCAAAGTTGCCTCAAATTTTTTTTTTGCAAAAAAATAAAAAATATTTTTGCTCATATCTCGGTCAAAAATCACTTCCGGTCAAAAAAAATTTAGGTTTTTATCAGCACCCAAGGACCCTACCAGTGTACCAATTTTCAGCCAAAACTGAGACTTCAAGGGAAAAAGTTTGTCGATTTGAGGTGGAATTGACCATATTGATCAGGTAAAAGAGTCCCTGTTGAAGAAAAAATATATGGCGCTCTAAATATAAAATGTTTACTTGCGTTGCGCAAAATTAAATGATTGAAATGCCGTCGTATGAGTCGCCAAAAATCAAAAGGTGAGTTTTTCGAAACAAGCTGGACAAGTAATCACGTTTCAGGCTTACTTCTTGCCAATCCCATAATTGTGAAGCTAAGTATAATAGAAATTATTTTATGCATTTGTCAATAAAAAACGCTAATTTGTATAATTTGTATCAAACATAAAATATAAAAGATGTCAAAGGTATTTCTCCCCATACATGAATATTTTTACATTAAAAACGCTATGTTCGCACACACAACTCCCAAAAATCAGTCTACGGTATATCGAACTAATCAAGCCAATTACACATAAATGCGCGACGCACCTTCCCCCACTCATTCTGGCAAGAACCCATATCAACAACGGGTCTAAAAATATATGACTACCCGCCAGGCCGAGCAACCACGGTCCATATAAAATACATCTCTATGTAACTAAATTCCTCTTGCCAATGACTAAAAACCTCAGCAATCGGGTCACGTAGAATGGCACCATTTAACAGATGTATATCTAAAAACCAAAAAAAGGGCTCCTGATTTCAAAAATATTATGACTCAAATATATATTATGTAAGATATCATCGATTTTTATGGCTTTGATCATTGAAATATTTTGACTAAAAACCTCTCGAGTGTATGTGTTTTTTTCCAAGGGGCAAGGTTGAAAAGTTTATTAGTAAACACAAGTTCCATACCATTGGGGGCAATACTGTTGAAAAGATCCTTCAGGAAATATTTTTGTTGTGAAGAACCTGTTCAGTAGTTATTTGATGGCCAGATTAAATAATAAACCTTATAAAAAACATTATTATCTAATGCCCGAACGATTAGATGTAGATATCAACGTAGGGACCGAAAGACCGCCTGGTCCGGTGTAGCCCCGCCGAAAAAACGTATCGGGTTTGGCCCAAATTAGGGGGAAAATTACAAGCCAAGTGAGGCACGACGTTAAACGCTTCGGCAGTTCTATAAATCTATAGAGAAGTCTTTATGACGAAGCTTTGCTCTTTATAAGATTGCGGAGCATGTATTTATGCACAGTTATTACATCGTGAGGTAGGCTTTTAGAAAAATGTCGTTATCAAGACAATAATCAGTTAATTTATTATAAATAATAGAGGAAAAAAGCCTACAAATAATGTTACTTAAGGTTATTGGCCTTCAAAAATTTATGTTTTGTAAAAGGTTTTTCACTTTTGAAATCAGAATAGAAACACATTACTTCCAAGCGTTGGGAACTTTAGCAAATTTTAAAGAGGCATTGATAATGCCTGTTATAAATTTTGCCTCTAGATCGACATTGAGCTATCCCTTAAGGGAGAGGTCATCCGGGCCAGGGGCTGAATTGGCGGTGACAATAACTTTATTTAATACATACCGAATCGTAAATCAGGGTATACTGAAAGGGGCAACGGATTTGGAAATGTATTGTGAAAGGTAAGCTTTACGAAACTGACCACAAGGATTATTAAAGTGATTGAGGATTATATGACTTCATTGATAGGACATACATTTGATTTAGAAGGCTGGTACCGGACGGCATTTTGAGGCTAACGTATTGGTTGCTGTTTTAATATTGTCCCAAGATTCTGGGCTATTTTAATAAGCTTTAGTTTTATAAAACTATGATGGAGGAAGGGGGGGGGGGGAAGGGGAGAGTGAACAGGTGCAAACTTCCTCGTGGGTTCATACATCACCACTGACTACACCCTTTATTTTCAATGGTGTAGCGGGGAAGACATGAGGATCGTGCTTAGTGTTTGTTACAAGGTAAGGTGCAGTCGTATGCTTTAGTTATGGAATAATAATCGGAGTTGTGAAACAAACAAGCGGTCTAAATCGTCACAAGTTTAAGGGGGGGGGGGGGGGGGAGGAGGGGGAGGGTGAAAAAAAATTCGATTAAAATCAAATAGATGATGTTATATATAATTAGTTTTTAATGAAAATATTAATTTATGTAAATTTAACAATTAAGCTGTTGTTATACAAAAAAAATCAATTCATTTTTGAGTTTTCTTTTGAACATTTTTTCAAAAATATTTCTAATTGACTTACAAAGCATGATTAAAAAGGTAAACAAATTAAATCCCTAAAATGCAAAGTCAGGTCTTTAAAATTTTCAGGCAAAAATTTGTTGAAGTATATTAGGCTCTTACAACAACATTTACGTTGTATATAACATTTAGCAGCCCAACCTAATAAAACAATATATTATCGATTTTGAATAAATATATTAAAAATTTTACATTTATTTAAACAATATTTAAAAAACAATGAAGAAATTCCTTGAGGTTTCTAAAGTCAGCTCATAACTCTCAAAAATTTGGGGATAAATATGATCAATTATTTTGCGCTTAGTCATTTGGATTTTAGGTAAATCTATAGCATGATAAATAATGATTTAAAAATTCTCCAAACAAATAATACAATGGCAGAATACTGAAAACTTTAGTTGTGCTCAAGTTAGGGAAAGCTCTTAGTTAATGTTGACAAGTTATATACCATTTAAGTGGATCCATAAAATTTCATTTAGAATTTTTACTTATTCTTAATTAAATAAATCAATAGCTATAATTTCAGATTTACTTATTGAAAATTGATTTAAAATAAGGAATAAGAAATGGTCAGGTGCAAAATATTTTATAAAATTAAGCTAGATTATAGAAATATATTGAAAACTATATTTTCTACAACCGTACGAGAGTTGTTACAAATGAATACTGTATTTGTAAACTTACTAATACCTTTTAAGTAGTTATTGTCAAAACCAGAATGCTCATAATTTATGTAAGTTAAGTCTTTGTAACAAACTCCTATTATAAAAAAAAATAAGATAAAATTTTAATTTATTTTTACTTCATATTTCTCAAAAACGGCATATGTGTAAATTCCTAAGCTAAGTAAAAAAAATAAATAAATAAAGTTTGAAAATGTTTCTTTACTTACGAAAAGAAATTGATAAATAGAAATTAAAGATGTTGGTTAGATGCAAAATCTTTTGTAAATAAAATTAAAGAAAAAAATATGATGGGTAATCTCTATATTTTCTACAGCAACCTATAAAAAATGATGTCTATGTATTTAAACATCAATATGACAGTTTATACCATTTTGATAATTTATTATTTAAAAAGCCAAGCTTATGGTATGGAGATAATTTATATAATATAAGCCAGCATTTACATTGAAATTTGTTAACATTATTATTTAATTTTAAAATTATATTCTTATATAATTGTTAAAATGACAAATATTTTTTTTTGAAATTAAACATAGGTGATATATAATTAACTGAAGTTTGAATATTCAATTAAAGGCTCAAAAATTTCAGCCAACAGCTTTAAATATTTTGGAGAAAAACATTAAGATCTAAAATAAATAAATGTATTCTTTTATTTTTACAGAAATAAAAAATTAATTGACATATCAAGATATGAGTTTTTAGGTCTAATAATGCATTTTTATGAGCTAACTACTAATCTGTATATAACACATTGTCATAATATAATAATTAATTAACTAAGGTTTGACTGATATTCAATTAAAGGCAAATGCTTTAAAACAGCCTACATAAACTTTTTGGTAAAACTCATTAAAATTTAAAATATAATAATATTTTAAAGTTCTATTTTTACAGAAATTGAAAATTAACATATTAAGATATTTATTTTCAGGCCTGGTAATGTAATTTTTTATTATGAGCTAACTACTGGTATGCACGTAGAACATCAATAATGATACAAATAAAACATTAAAATTTTACAGTGTACCTAAATTTTTTGTTTTAATTAAAACTACAGCTCATATAGGCAAAGTAAAAGTTAACATATTTTAAATAACATTTTTTATGAAAATTAACATAAAAAGACATAACATTGATCATGTAATCTCAACAATCTTATAAAATTTAGTGTATCTCTACCTACACAAGTTAATAAACTTTAAAAACCCAATTAATTTTAATCAAAAAATCATGAAATGATAGATAAGGCTTAAAATCTGCGTTATAATAGCTAATTATATAAAACATTGTTAATTATTACTTTATTATATCGTCACTCATGTCACAATTTCTTTATTATTCTGAGACCTAAAAATAATTGAATTTATTAAATTAAACAGTGAAATAATAAAAATTATTGTTAGGCTCACGTTTCATATATAGGTGTTAGAACGAATAAGGTAATATGAATCCGGAAATCAAAATTTTAAAAAAGGTGGTTAAATTGTATTTTTAATAAATAAAAACATAACTATATTTTTTGAAAAAAATTATTTTGAAAGATCAAAATATTTTATTATCGAAAAGACCACAGACTGGTTTTTTCTAGTGATAAATTTGGGACGAAAACTTGATTTATTTAAAAAAATCAGATGGCTGAATTTCAAGATAAAAAAAGCAAAGAATATAAAATAAAAAATATTCGATTAATAAAGTCGATAACCAACTATAGGAAAATAAAGATAAATTGATAGAATTTAACATATAAAATTTTAATTTTTAAATGCTTTTTTGAGAAAACAAAATTTTATAACTCGTAATTTTAAAAAATTTACAAGGTGATTTTTAGGAGACCATTTTTAGACATTTTATCGCTTCTCTGGCTTATGGCTAAGATCAAAGTGTAGTATCTGTTCTTATCAGCTTAATATCTGGTACGTTCCCTATATGGGAACCAGAATATTAAACTTATTTTTGGATAGTAGGGGGAGGTGCTCTGAGCTTGCTCAACCCTCTCCCACGGGTCAGCCCGGTATTGCAGTACCTCCGGGAGTGGCCCACACCATAATCAAATCAATTTAGACTTAAAAACAAACATCTTACTTCTTTAACTGAAGTGTTCAAGATTGTGAACTTTAATTTATATTTTTTTAGTGGTTCAATTTTATCAAATATATCATTCATCCCTCTAAAATTATTGGTTTCGAAATCGTTCCCTATATGGGAACCAGAATATTAAACTTATTTTTGGATAGTAGGGGGAGGTGCTCTGAGCTTGCTCAACCCTCTCCCACGGGTCAGCCCGGTATTGCAGTACCTCCGGGAGTGGCCCACACCATAATCAAATCAATTTAGACTTAAAAACAAACATCTTACTTCTTTAACTGAAGTGTTCAAGATTGTGAACTTTAATTTATATTTTTTTAGTGGTTCAATTTTATCAAATATATCATTCATCCCTCTAAAATTATTGGTTTCGAAATCGTTCCCTATATGGGAACCAGAATATTAAACTTATTTTTGGATAGTAGGGGGAGGTGCTCTGAGCTTGCTCAACCCTCTCCCACGGGTCAGCCCGGTATTGCAGTACCTCCGGGAGTGGCCCACACCATAATCAAATCAATTTAGACTTAAAAACAAACATCTTACTTCTTTAACTGAAGTGTTCAAGATTGTGAACTTTAATTTATATTTTTTAGTGGTTCAATTTTATCAAATATATCATTCATCCCTCTAAAATTATTGGTTTCGAAATTTCTTTTCTTGAAAAATAAGGTCTCGACTTTGATTTTTAATCACCCAAATCTCTTTACGAACTTAATTTTGAGACATTATATCAATAATCATGTTGACAAATTAAAAATTTCGTATTTTTATTTATGCTATATAGGCTTGGCCCTTTTAAGCAGGTGGGTCAGCTTACTTTGGATTTTGATTTCCGATCCGTAATGGTTTTTGGTCGTTACCTAAAATTTTATTTCACTAGAAATAAAAATTATTGTTCATTAACGGCTATTGAGAAACAAGACAAGTTTTTTTATTATCTAATTATAATCTTAGCGATTTGCACTTATTTATTTATGTGTCAAATAGATACCCTGATTTTTTAATACTTTTCGCGATTAGCCCATACCAAAATAATAAAAAACGTGTTTGTAGCCAAATTTTTTTTTCAGAATCACTTTCTTATAAAATGTTTTTTTTCTTGCCTTTTTTCTTAAATATTGTACTTGTTTGTAAAGTAATTTACCCCTCCTTTTTCAAAAATGGTTTTCAATGTATTTTGTAAGGTCGAGTTTCGTAATATTGTTTCTTTTTATGAAATTAGAAGACCCCTTTATTCCTTCCCAATTTTTTTTTATTAAATTTAATTGTGCCGTAGGATCAAACTTTTATTTTTCGAATCTTTTAACATTAAACTAATATGATTGTGCGACAATCATTAATGCAAGTGCCCATTTGCCAATCGCTAGGACTTTTTGTTTATATTACATTAGTATACCAAATGTAAAAATATTATTAACATTTTTTACTGACGCATAACGATATTTTGAATTTCGAAACCAATAATTTTAGAGGGATGAATGATATATTTGATAAAATTGAACCACTAAAAAAATATAAATTAAAGTTCACAATCTTGAACACTTCAGTTAAAGAAGTAAGATGTTTGTTTTTAAGTCTAAATTGATTTGATTATGGTGTGGGCCACTCCCGGAGGTACTGCAATACCGGGCTGACCCGTGGGAGAGGGTTGAGCAAGCTCAGAGCACCTCCCCCTACTATCCAAAAATAAGTTTAATATTCTGGTTCCCATATAGGGAACGTACCAGATATTAAGCTGATAAGAACAGATTTTTCTTTTTATTAATGAAATCAATTGAAATATACATTATATATATATGACATGTAAATAAATTATTATACACTAAATATTTTCGCGTACAAATTTGTACTAATGATAAGCATAAGTAAATAAGCGTGAATAAAACATAACATTTACGCGAGTGGCATTTAAAATAAAAGGAGCGAATTTAAGCATAATAAAGTAATTTAAAAAAAAAGCATAACATTTTCGCGAGTGGCATTTTTATTAAAAAAGGGCGAATTTAAGCATAATAAAGTAATTAAGAACAAAACAGTTTCGCGAGTGCATTTATATTAAACGAGCGAGTTTAAGCGTTACAAAATAAATACGAATAGCGTGTAACATAAGACGGCATCCGCAGTGAAAACAATAAAGAGTTTTGTATCAAATAATAAATGCGAACAAAACGAAGAGGGCTTTAAGTGCTACAACAAACTTAAACAAAATAACGAAAAATATACACTAAGCGAGAGCGCGCGTTTGGTTGTTTATGTTGTTGTTACAAATGATGTCTGAAGTGGTATTCATGAGTAATGTTAAGCTTTCGAGTGTGTTGTTAGTTGAAGTGGTAGCGATTTCAGCGTTGGGACAGATTGTATTGTTGTTATTTGTAGTAGAAGAGTTTTTGCCTGAGATAAATTCGTGATAGAGTTCGCATGAGGCATGAATTGTATTTGCTATTACCTTCACCCTAAATTCGCGAGCTTTAGTACGGCACTTAAGCCTTAGGAATATGAGATTATTTTTGGGATACCACGAGCCAAGTGATCCAATCACTACTGGTAGAACTTCGGCTGTTTTGTACGTATGGTTGCTAATTAATTCATTTGCTAGCGGTTGGTATTTTTGGGATTTCTCGGCATATGCTTTGTGCAACGCTGCCGGCCGGTCGTCGAATGCCACAGTTGGGTCAATGATAAGCGCGTGGCCATCTTTTGATACTATGAGATCAGGTTTGAGCCTTTGGGTGCCTATCGGTTGATTTTCGAAATCAACTGTAAAACCTGTAGGGATAATCTCTTTGATTGCGTCCACGATTGAGTTGTGGCGGGATTGCAGCGTTTTTGAAAATTGCATGCAATGGTTCAGGATGTGTGGGATTGTTTCGTTACTGTAACCACACCGTCTGCAGCGCCTATCTTTTTTTGACCCGGGCCTCGAGTTGAGGGGGAGAAGGTTTAGGCGAGCTCTGTGAATAAAGCGCCAATCGCGGAAGGTAAGGTGACGGCCGTCATTGATGAATGAATGGCTGGATTTATGGAGGGAGCCACATTCAAAGACTTTGCCTTGAGAGGCGAAGCCTTTGAGCTCGGTGTCGTATACCTCTCGGACCGAGGCTCGAAATTGTTTGAATATTTTGTTACGGTTGAGTGAATCAACTTGAAATTGGCCCTTGGTTAAAATGATACACTCGTCGGTGAATGTCCATTTAACTTTTAAGGTATGGGATGCAATTCTCGCACGAGTCCATACGTTACTTGCAGAATTGCTTGTAAGCCTGTTTTCGAGGCCGGACAGAAAATCTGACAACTGCGTTAACGAAGGCTGTTTAGTTTTATACCGGTGTGCTACGGTATGAGCAAGCTCATCCATTGCGAGCTTAGCAACTGCGGGGTCCTCTGATGTGAGTAGTTTATACGCTGTGTCGATTCGCGCTATGTCAGCGTCTTGTTTGGAGCAGGGTAAGCCAATTGCTCCCATTGCCCTGGAACCGTAAATGTATGAGTTTGCTGCATTTTTTGGGAGATTGAGATACTGTTTAACCTGCTCTCTGACACCTTTGTCTAGTTTAGAGAGACTTGACGCTGGAATCAGGTCGTTGCGGAGGCTAAACGCAATGCTGGGGAAGAAAAATATTTTTAGCGCTTCGATTTTTTGCCAGGGGGCCAGATTTGATTTGTAGATTTTGGAAGGGACGTCCATTAAATTGACCTCAGATGGTTGAATGAACGTGCCAAATGGGACACCTAGATATTTTTCGACGTCTCCATCGAGCAGGGTTTTGATTTGTTTGTCGTTTATTATAAATGGTATATGGCGCGCGCCCATGGGAGTTTCACCCGAATGGAACAGCGATGAGCATTTCTGTGGGTTAACAAATAGCCCAATTTCCTCAAGAGTGGAATTGGTCCTATTTATAATTTCTTGTAAATCGTGCCTGTTACTAGCATACATGACGAGGTCGTCAGCGTATGCTATAACTCCTGCGTGTTGCGGAAATGGACCAGAAAGGGCCGGATTGATTGCCAGGTTGAAAAGGATCCCAGAGAGGGGGCATCCTTGTTTGACACCTGATTGAAATTTGGCTGGTGCCGATGGGCCTGCATCCAGCATGAATCGGGTGGATGCATTTGTGTATATATTTTGGATGGTTTCAACCAGAGCCTCATCTGCGCCTGCTGCACGGAGGGCGTTGAGGATGGCTTTGTGTGGGACGGAATTAAAGGCATTCGCAAGGTCGATAAATGCGAAGCATATATCTTTGCGTTTGCGCTTGGCCTGTCTCAGTAGCGCCCGGAGCGTGTAATTGTGCTCAACGACTCCGTCAAAGGGTAGAAACCCTTTTTGAGACTTGTCAACTACTTCAAAATCAATTAAGTGTTGGGATATTTGTTGAGCCAAAAGGGCAGCGAACAGCTTGTATATTGAATTGTTAAGTGTTATTGGACGCCAAGACGAGATGTCTTGAGGATCGCCCGATTTTTTGGGGATTAGGATTGTATTTGATTCCTTCCAAACGTCCGGGATATTGCGATGCTTGATGCACGCGTTAAATAGTGCGGCGATTTTGGTCGCATAGGGGTCCCAATCAAGCCAATTTTTGAGGCTAAGACCGTCGGGGCCCGGTGATGAGCTAGAAGATGCTCGGAATTTACGAATAATTATTTCTGGTGTAAATTCTAGAATGGACAAAATGCCATGGGGCACTGATGTAAACATCAGTTCGTTAGATGGCCTGACTGAGCCCATATTTTCGTTGAAATGCCTTAGGACTTTGTCTTCGCTGATTGAGCAGGTCGTTGGACGGCCTTCGAGGATGAGCCTTACAGCTCTTTTTTTGTTAAATCTGTACACTTTTTGTATGTACTTTGGCGTTAAATTTAAGGTGGCCTCCTGTTTGCGGTAGGGTGGCTTATTGTTGACCATCCTTAATTTATTAGTGATATCCGCCACGTATGCATTGGTTGTAGTCCAATCATTTGGGTCGAATTCCGAGGATGGACTTAAGTTTGCGTTTGGGATGCTGTGTGAGGTTGAAGCATTCACTGTTGGGCGTGATGAGAGAAGGATTACAGGAGGTGGAATCCATTCAACGCCCTTTTTAGTTTTTGGCTTGTACTCGAGTCGCGGGGTTATTTGTTCCCGTCTGGGAGTCTCGTCAATTGCTAGGCCCGGTTCGACGTCTAGCGCGGCAAAGCGATTGTTAGACGCAAAGGATTTTGGAGAGCCGGGTTTGCATTTTTGTGCCGATATCGGTTTGGGTGAGGTGCTGCTACCTGGTGGACGTAGCGCACTGGTCGATGGGGCTGGCAAACCTGGTAATTCTCCTACATAAAAATTAAACGGAGGAACCTTTGTGTCCGGAATTTGTCCGGGATAAAATGAGATTTTGTTGAAGTTTGGCTTTTTCATTGGCTTAGGGAATAGTGTTGGACTATTCTCCTGCACAATTGGTGAGCTATATGGAGATCTTTTTCTTTTAATCACCGAGGCATATGATCGGTTGTTACTCACCGTAAGCGGGGTTTTGTGCGGATTTGGAAGACTAGACTGAGATAATGCAAGATATTGATTTTTTAGGTTATTGATTGCTTGTTCAAGCGATTGGATTTGCGATAGTGCCTTGGACAACTCGTTGCCAAGGGCACGGAGTATGATGGATTTTGGACGGCGATGTGTCGTGGCGGAGTAAAAAACTTTACCGGGGATGGCTTGCTGAAGTCCTCTAGATTTTTAAATCGATGTGTACGCGAATGGTTAATCAATCCCCTACGATTAGGGAAGGGAGATTGACATGTGCTGCATACATATTTAAAACCAGGAATACCTTTTGGCGGAATAGTTTTGGGTTTATTTGTTTGAGTTATTGGTAAGTTGCCACAATTGTGGCTATTCACATGGTAGGGTAGATTTTGGTTGCAGAAGCGACAAATAGCTACATTGTCGGTTTGAATGTGATGGGAGGTGTATATATGCCTGCCCAGCGAGAATTTTTGCGATGACCAATCGGTGCATCGAAAAGTTTTCTTACATCCAAGGATTGGACATTTGTAGAAGGGGTCAGGGGGTATATAATATACCAACGAGTTGTTACGTAGCATTAGTACATCTTAGCCTACTACACTTTGATCTTAGCCATAAGCCAGCACTCGAAAGCTTAACATTACTCATGAATACCACTTCAGACATCATTTGTAACAACAACATAAACAACCAAACGCGCGCTCTCGCTTAGTGTATATTTTTCGTTATTTTGTTTAAGTTTGTTGTAGCACTTAAAGCCCTCTTCGTTTTGTTCGCATTTATTATTTGATACAAAACTCTTTATTGTTTTCACTGCGGATGCCGTCTTATGTTACACGCTATTCGTATTTATTTATTTTGTAACGCTTAAACTCGCTCGTTTAATATAAATGCACTCGCGAAACTGTTTTGTTCTTAATTACTTTATTATGCTTAAATTCGCCCTTTTTTAATAAAAATGCCACTCGCGAAAATGTTATGCTTTTTTTTAAATTACTTTATTATGCTTAAATTCGCTCCTTTTATTTTAAATGCCACTCGCGTAAATGTTATGTTTTATTCACGCTTATTTACTTATGCTTATCATTAGTACAAATTTGTACGCAAAAATATTTAGTGTATAATAATTTATTTACATGTCATATATATATAATGTATATTTCAATTGATTTCATTAATAAAAAGAAAAATCTGTTCTTATCAGCTTAATATCTGGTACGTTCCCTATATGGGAACCAGAATATTAAACTTATTTTTGGATAGTAGGGGGAGTTGCTCTGAGCTTGCTCAACCCTCTCCCACGGGTCAGCCCGGTATTGCAGTACCTCTGGGAGTGGCCCACACCATAATCAAATCAATTTAGACTTAAATCTTACTTTTTTAACTGAAGTGTTTAAGATTGTGAACTTTAATTTATATTTTTTTAGTGGTTCAATTTTATCAAATATATCATTCATCCCTCTAAAATTATTGGTTTCGAAATTCAAAATATCGTTATGCGTCAGTAAAAAATGTTAATAATATTTTTACATTTGGTATACTAATGTAATATAAACAAAAAGTCCTAGCGATTGGCAAATGGGCACTTGCATTAATGATTGTAGCACAATCATATTAGTTTAATGTTAAAAAATAAAAGTTTGATCCTACGGCACAATTAAATTTAATAAAAAAAAATGGCAAGGAATTAGTAAAAAAATCAAAACAAGCAAAAAAGGGGTCTTCTAATTTCATAAAAAGAAACAATATTACGAAACTCGACCTTACAAAATACATTGAAAACCATTTTTGAAAAAGGAGGGGTAAATTACTTTACAAACAAGTACAATATTTAAGAAAAAAGGCAAGAAAAAAAACATTTTATAAGAAAGTGATTCTGAAAAAAAAATTTGGCTACAAACACGTTTTTTATTATTTTGGTATGGGCTAATCGCGAAAAGTATTAAAAAATCAGGGTATCTATTTGACACATAAATAAGTGCAAATCGCTAAGATTATAATTAGATAATAAAAAAATTTGTCTTGTTTCTCAATAGCCGTTAATGAACAATAATTTTTATTTCTAGTGAAATAAAATTTTAGGTAACGATCAAAAACCATTACGGATCGGAAATCAAAATCCAAAGTAAGCTGACCCACCTGCTTAAAAGGGCCAAGCCTATATAGCATAAATAAAAATACGAAATTTTTAATTTGTCAACATGATTATTGATATAATGTCTCAAAATTAAGTTCTTAAAGAGATTTGGGTGTTTAAAAATCAAAGTCGAGACCTTATTTTTCAAGAAAAGAATTACGAGCCGGGCCTAGGTATATTCCCCTATTTTTAAAAGGGAATAATACACGATGGGTATTTATTCCAAATTCTGTATTTAATTAACAATTATAAAAACATATTTTTTAGCATATAATAAAAATATCGGGCCCGTGTTCTAAAATTCTGGCCGAGCAGGGCCTAAAATTGATAACCAAAGCCGGGCTGAACCACAAAAGATTTTGTTAAAGTTTTAAATTGAAATACCTGAATAGTTGCCGGCAAATACAAATGTTTTTTCTCTGCTTGAATTGAGTCTGTGAAAAAAACGGAGAATTGAGAATTAAATATGTGAATAGAGTATCGAATGATGGGATATTATTAATACGAGATCACAGATAGAGGATTTACACAAATTTGGGTGCGCGCTTAAATGATTGTTGGAAAAAATCGGTCAACGTAACAATATGAGTGCGTGCCATCGGGAAGATATGTGGAGAATTGTGAAAAAGTTGAATTTTAATGTAAAGGTGTGTAAATCACATCAAATAAAACACTAGTTACTAAAAGACCTTACTAAAAAAAATTTCTAATCTTTCAAAATGGCAAAACCTTTTGACAAAATGGGAGGGAATCAGCACTAGATTTAGTAGGTCCATTGATGTCCGCAGGCAGGAAGTTTATAAAATAAGTAGTAATAAACAGACCATATATATATATATTATAATCGGCTGTTCAAAAACTACGATTCGTATAATAATAGGCCTAAGACTTAATGGGCTATCCTGCCTGTACGAAAACGATTATTAATAAAATTTTGCTAAATCTGAATAATATACCTCCAACAAGTATGTATTTGCATTAGCCAGCTATGATTTAAATATATCTGATTTAATCAATCAATAACTTGTTAGAAACTCTGTTTACACCCGAGGCAATATGGTCACTAAAATCCATTTTTTTATCAAAGGTTTGCTTAAACTTAAAATGTGTGTGATGTGAAATATAAAATGTATTAAAATATGGTACTATAAAGTTTCTGAAAGAAGAGCGCACTTTAGAATTAAAACATACATGCAATTTATAGGGAAAGATAGGTAAAAAAGTTTATATATGAATTTAGCGGCAAAATTTGTAGCATCATATTTTACTAGATTTAGGTGAAATTAGAGTCATAGAATGTAAAGAGCCTAGAATATTGCCCGTTTGCTATCGTTTCAAAACGGTTTTGGGGCGCTAGGCTCACACCTAAACTGTGAATTATTATAATAATAAATTATTTACAGCTTTTTCTCCAAAAAATACTCTTTGAGTTTAAAGCAGCAGTTAGGGTTTTTATGATCCGCCCTTGGTTGTTTTTGGTGTGGTTTAATCTCATTTACTTCTGCTAAACGTAGAATTTTAAAAAATCAGTCATTTAGAAGAAAACAATATTATAAAATGGTAAATGAAGAAGGCCAAAAGAGAAAAGAGAAACTTAAAAAAATAATAAGAAGGTGGAAAAGTTATAATAAAAATAATTCACAACGAAAAAACGAACAGAGAAAAAAGCTTAAATCTTAAAATAGGAAGCTTTCTTTCAAACGTTTTATAAAACAGACAGATTAAGAGACCAACCGAGTGGGACTCTATTTGATGAAAGCAAGTAAATTAAAATGTCTTTTTACCCTTCAAGTCAAAAAATTTACTATTTTGGTAGCGTGGCTGAAAAATTTAAAAAAAAACGAAGTTTTCGCTTGAAATAAATAAATATTAAAAAGTGATGGCTTGTTTTACCGTAGTCTATAGTAAAATAAAATTTATATCATAACCCTGTATCAGACCGGCATACAAAATTTTAGCATATATTTTTGGTAAAATGCCCAGCTAGGCGGCTTATATTGCATTTTTAAACGACGAGAATGATCATTAATTAAAGGGGACCCTATGCCTATATAACTTCTTAAACTTTCAAAATAAAAACTTGGGAAACTTAAAAATTGTAAACAAAGTTCTAATTCGAGATAGCCCTTCTTCCTGTCTCCTATAAGTTATATTGTGAGGAAAATAAACGAATCTATATAATAAATTTGAAAGGGGGGTTATTTTTTAATGCTTTTGAAGCCGATTAAAAAATAGTTTCGGGCCAGGTCTATGCATATGTGTTGGGCAGATGGGCAGGAATATTACAGCCCGGCTACACTAAAAATTCCAAATTAAATACCAGTACAGGTAAGAATATAATGGATCGGTCATCAAAGGTGAGTCAAGTTTGCTATGAATATGTTTTTTAACTGGTGTAAATTGGGCTCCTTATAAAGCATAATTCAGATGCATTTTTTTAGCAAAAAAACAAATTAAAAAGTTTAACAAACAAATACAATAATTTAAAAAAAATGTTAAAGTATGGAAATGGACTTTAAAATAAACAAAACACACAATTACAAAGAAACACCGGCGACATAGGCACATATGTTCTTGAAAGTTAGGAGATGTAGTGTTTCAAGAGCACACCGGGTTGTTGAGGGTGAGCAAACGCAGAGGTTTATATTTTTTAGCTCAGAGTAGGGAGCTCACTCATTCCGATTAGAAAAAAATTAAATTTGTGAGTTTGTAACTCATTGCAAGTTAAGTAGAATTATTGTATATTGTAATAACATTTTTTTAAATAAGTTCAAAAAAAACAATCGTTATACCTATTATAAAAACAAAAATTGGGATTAGCGAAATACCAAATTGTTTATAAATGAGGTGTGTGAGCTCACCTCAATTCACCTATACACAAATAACCAGAGCTCGAATATTTAAAGTTTAAAAAAAAAAGGAAAACTCAATTCAAACGGTATAAAAGATAATCCAATTTAATAAAAATTCAAAAGACGACGAAAAAAAAATTTAGTTAAGCATCTTACTGGGTGATAGCGCATTTCAATCTTATCAAAAAGCGTTTAAAAAAACTATTAATA
Organism: Acutogordius australiensis; assembly: GCA_030555515.1. Lineage (NCBI taxonomy): Eukaryota > Metazoa > Nematomorpha > Gordioida > Gordea > Gordiidae > Acutogordius > Acutogordius australiensis. The sequence goes on from CM060245.1 coordinate 12,926,843, forward strand.
AAATTGAGAGGGCAGCGCACATCTTTTACATTTTTGTCGAATGATTTATAACTTAACAATCAAATTGAGGTCAAAGTTAGGACTCTAAAGCCAGCAAGGGCCTAATATTAAAAAGTCCATATACAACGGCCCGATTTAAAATCAAATTAAATATAAAACTTGAATTTTGTCGCCACATTAAAATATCTTTTAAGGTCAAAATTTGTAAATTTAATATTAAGGCCTAGACTTGGGTGTTTAAATAAGCCTTTGGCCACATAATGAAAGTTCAAGTCTATATATAAATTTTTCAAATAAAGATTATGGCTAGACCGCCAAGCCCCCCCCCCCCATATGGTTCATCTATCTTCAAGCTTCAGATGGTTCAAATTTGATTAACTTAAATAGCCCCCCCTCCCTCTGGTTCATCTATCTTCAAGCTCGAGATGGTTCAAATTCGGGCAACTTAAATAGCCCGCCCCCAGGCCCGATTATAGCTTTTCCATTTTAGGGGGGCAAAAAAAACTCGTGGGGGGGGGGGGGCAGAAAAAAAAATATACATGTACAACAATAGAATCCATGTTCAAAATTTTTTAACAAATTAATAGTAATTTATTATATTTTTAAATTAAAAAAAATGAGTTGAATATGTGAATTAAAATTGATTGTTTTCACTAAAATTGCTTAAAAAGATATAAGTTTGAATTAATTGTAAGTATAATTTTATCATTTGGTATCATTGCGCATGAAAACTAAAAATATGATATATATGAATGATAAAAATGAATTATATAAAACTTTGAATTTTAGAAAATGAAAAGTGAAATAAGATTAATTATCATAAAAACAAAATGTATAAGTATGCTAATTTAGAAGAATATATATGAAAAAACACTGGTTATATATAACTAATTATTAATATTAGGGTAAAAAATTAAATAAAACATGAACATAAACGTTAAATGCGCATAAAAAAAGTTTGCAACCATGTTAAAATAGTAAGCAATGATTAGCTGATTATGAGCAGTGTATTGTATTGATCAAACTATTTTATCTTAGAGGATTTTAATTAAATTACAATATTCATCAAAATTCAGCGCCCCTAGTTAATGATTTTTCGTGTTCTAAAAGAACCAAATCACCTTTAAGCAGGTCACTACTTGTCAGCCGCTATTATCCTTCTTAAAAAAAGAAAATGTGGCCTCACAACTCGACGTTGAAGAGCCAATTAAAAACTTATAGGAAAAATGTTATTATTAAAAAATTTTACGTCAAATACTTTAGATAATGAATTTTTATCCAAATTACTTATTTTTAAAAGAGGCTTTAATTTATTTATATTTTAGGGTTAATCAAATTTATAAAGGGAATCTAATTTAAACAACTATTACCGGTAAAAAATCTATTATCAAAATATTAAATCAATAATATTAAAATAAATACTTTTCACTTCATCATTTATATTTAAAATATTTTCAAATTATGAGTAGAAAATAAATAAAAATCAGAAAAATCTTTAGGTTTAGTTTTTCTCATATCCATAGATAAATTATTGTCATTTAAAAAAGTGTTAATATCAAAACAATTGAATAAATCTTCAAATGTATTTTTATTCTTAATTGTTTAATTTCTAACAAACAATGGTGTATTAAATCAGAATTAGAAAATCGTTCTGCATTGAAATTGATCTATAATTATTTTTTATAAATAAAATAATTTTTCAATTAAATACAAAAAAATAAGATGATTATAAATATGGTCAAAAAACCCCGATTCGGCCCTGTGACCTGAAGATATAAAAGTTTTTTTTATTTTTAATTTTTAGAGTATTAAATATATCTGTGTAATTTTAAAAAAAACAATGGGCAGGTAGTGACCACATACCACCAATGGGGCAACAGCCGGGGTATGGTCCCGCATTCACTAAATACCTTGATTGCATCAGTTAAAATTTATGAAGGGAAGAAAAACTATCAAAAAAATCTTTCCCTTCACTTAAAATAAGACAATCTTTTACAACAAGATGCAATCGGTGGTTAAAGCAGTCAATATAAGGGACATGGCGTCCAGCCATTTTGCTTAGAAATACTTGAACACCATTTTTTTCCCGGGCATTACGACCACATCGTAGCATTGTGCGATCAGGTTCTTTGGTTCTAGATTATATTCTAACAATTGTTGTTAACTGAGAAAATTTCTTAGGCATCAGATTTATGAATTGGTTTCACAAATATAAAGCTTTCTGTAAAATCAAATTTTTCTATATATTTCTGTTAGTTTGATCTCTCTTGCGGATAAGAAGTATTAATGAATAAAAACACTTTTAAAAAAAGTAAATATTTTTGGAATGATATTTTTTATATATTTTTGACGGAGCAAACTTAATTATATTATGCGGAAGGAATAAAATTACTATGTATTTTTTTGGGGGGGGGGGGCAAATTCAATTTTTTTTTTGGGGGGGGGGGGGGGGCAAACATAAAATTAAAATGTATTTTGGAGGGGGCAAATTCAATTATTTGGGGGGAAGCAATCAAATGCCCCCCCCCCTACAAGGGGTCTAGAATCGTGCCTGCCCCCCCCCCTCTGGTTCCTCTATCCTCAAGCTTTAGATGGTTGAAATTTGGGCAACTTAAATAGCCCACCCCCCTCTGATTCATCTATCTTCAAGTTTTAGATGGTTTAAATCTGGGCAACTTAAATAGTTTTAAATTTTTCAAATCAATCATATTTTCTAAAGAGAGATGCACAGTTAAATCATAAATTATATTACCTGAATAGTTGCTGGCAAGAAATTAACGTCTAAAATGGTAGTATGAGTTTTTCCTCCACTTCAACGCCTCCGAAAATTGCATACTAATGTTAAAAAACGGAAAATGAGAATAGTTTCAATTTAAAATGATGAGAATTATTTCGAATGAGAGAGTATTGAGCTTTATCGACAGGAGAATCACAGAGGATTGATTTACAAAAATTATGGGCCGAAAAACAAAACTAGCTTAGCTATATGTTTAATGAAAAAAAACAAATTTACGGAGAGACAAGGGGCTAAGTTAAAAAAATTTATGATACTTCTAAAATAAATTAGCAAAATGTACATAAACAGTTTACTAGGCGCTTAAAAGATATGATTGTTGGGAAAACTTTATAGAGGACTTAGGATTTGTCAAAACAAATTAACAATAACTATAAAATTTGAGGTACAATCTTATTAACATTTTTTGAAAACTTAAAAGTTTATGTTAAAGAAATAGTAAGCGCTTTTTTATATCGAACATGGTTAATTGATATTTTCAATTTTACTACGGCCCGCGATGAAACCACTTAAAAAAATATGTGGTAGGAAGTGGCCATCAAGTTTAGCAAGTAGTAAACAAACAAAATAATAGATGAAAAAAATATTTTATAATCTTTTAAAAAAGTATCGTATCTAAGGTAACTATAAAAGCTTCTGGAAGAAGGAGACGTTCTAGAATTGCATGCAATTTGTTTAGATTTGGAAAAATGGTTGAAAAAGAGTTTTTTATGTGAATCTAGTGGCAAAATTTGTTGCATATTATTTGTTACTAGATTTTAGGTGAAATAAGGGCTATTGAAAAAACCGAACATATTAAAGTCAACGCCTGTTTGATATTATTCCAAAAAGCTTTCCTTTTTATACTTGGGCCGGGAAGGTCACATGTAAACTATAAATTATTTTTTAAACGTTTTAAAAAATTAAGTAAATAACTTAAAAGCTTACTAAAGAGCAATTGAAGCTCATTGAGCATAAAGAAGGCTAGGGTGTGATTTGCACGATTAAAAATAAGTTTGCTGAGTTCAAGTCTGCCCCAAAAGCTTAGGTTGCCGGGGTGTGTTCCTTTTATGGGCGATTAATTCCTACACTACAAAGGTTCTTAATTTTTTAGCTTATTTTTTCAGAGGAAAAAAGCAATTGCAATAGGAGTGGGAACCTTGGGATTTTTTTTTTAGATTTTATAAATAAAAACTGAGTTAAAATTACGATTCTTTATTCAGTAAAAGTATATTGGCTTAAAAATATATTTTGATTAACGAGGAAGGTTGATTCACGACCCTTTAAAGCAGTCAAAAAAAAGTGTTGTATCAAATTGTTTATTAAAAAAATATATTAAAAAAAAAGCACCCAGAAAAACAAGATATTAAAATAAAACAATAGCATAAAAAAACAAATGTTGCAACAAAAAACATTTTTATTATGGTCACATTCAAAAAAAATAGTAAATAATATGATAAAAAAACTAACTAATAAAAATTCTAGGGGGTTTAAAAAAATTGAGAGCATTGAGGCCCACCCCGTTATTAAAAGTTTTAGAAAAATAACCAAAATCAAAGGCCATGTGAGAAGAAAAGCCAGTCAATCGGTGTGTATATTAATATTTTTTAACCGTTTTCCTTTAATTCAAATTTATAATATTAGGAGAGCGGCTAATCTTACAAAAATAAGTTTAAAATTGAAAAAAAAATTGAAACTGTAAATATATAAATACTAAAAAAAATTAGCGGATTCATAAATTCTAAATAAAGAATTATTTATATACTTTAGCAACCAAATGTAAGAAAGAGATTTAAAAATTTTAAAGCATTCAATGTATCGCTATGATTTTATAAGATAATATTATATATAAAAGGCAAAATTTCTAAATATAATAATATTAAGGGCCCGGAAAGGGTTGGGGGTTAGATCCACCCCTTAAAAATTGAGAAAAAAATTATGTTTTATGTGCTTGACCAATATACGAATATTCTTCCAAATCTCTATCAAATCATGGGACCCTCCCCCCCACACTTTTCGTTGAGGGTTGTCTTAAAGAGTCAGGGTGTCGGAATTGCCTAAACTGAATGGAAAGGAAGTTAAGACCAAAACTTAAATTTATTAAATAAAAATACAAAGCTCCTACCCTCTTCTCATAACTCTATAGACATTCAAATCTGGAAAATGATGTAAAATGGCGATTTAGGTCTAGATTGCCTATTTTTCTCACCCTTACCTACCTTATGCATTTGGTTATTATTATTAATAAGGGCCTAAAATAAATAAAATATATCAATCAGGAAAATGTTTTACACGCTAGATTTAATTGATAAAAGCAGAGAAAATAAAATTTGGCTTTCAAAATAAATCAAACTGCTTTATTTGCAATTACGGTCGGATAAAAAAAATTAGAACCGGACCTCTAAACGATTGAATGAGGCAGAACGGAATAACAAGAAAAATTACAAAAAATAAAATTACCTGTTAAGAATTAATTATAAAGGTGAGGCATATAAAATTGCTCTGTCGGTGTCATTTCAAATTTACTGGATAAAAACAACGGCGAATTGCATAAAAATCTTGGAAAAAAGGAAGTTGAATAGTAATAAATTAATACGAGATTAAGGAGATTAAACAAAAAAAATTTGCAAAAAAACGATAAAAGAAAACATAAATTAAAAAAAATTTAACAATCAAAATTTTCTTGTTGATATTAAAAAAGGAAGGAAAAAATGGATGGAAAACGTGTAAAATTACAAAATGTTACAAATATAAATCAAAAAGAAACACCGCCATACATAGGCAGGCACACATGGTTGTTCTTAAAAATCACGAGAGATTTTTGTTGAAGAGCACAGGGTTGAAAGAATCTCTAGACTTAGGATCACTAACACATAACACCCCCTGCTGCCCAGTAAAAAATTATGATTAAAAATCGGGCCGGATTTATCTTATAATAGTTTTGGGAAAGTTATATTCATATAAATTTTACTACGATAATTGTGTATATACGCAAGAACACACTTGAAGATGAAAAAAGAAATATGTAGAGGAAGTGACAATAAAAATTAACAAAAACGTTTTATTAAGTAAACAAAGTTATTAAGGAAATATTTTACTAACCTTTAAAAGTGGCCATGTTAAACAAAAGTTCTAGGACAAGAAAAGCCTGTAATAAGAAACAATCGGAGAAATTTTTTCAATGTACTTGCAAAAATTTTATGCCTAGCCGCAGCCGCCATAATTTTTTTAGTTTTTTTATAACAAATTTTGTATTTTATTAATGAACACTTTCTTATCTCACCTTTATTTAATTATTTAATTAATTTATTTTTTAAATATCCTCCGCAAAAAATTGATTTAAAGAGACCCGTTCCATTAAATGCATTTAATTGAAATATCACATTATAAAAAACAGTTTATGATTCAATTGCAAATCGCCCACAATACTGGATAAAAAAAGTTAACGCTAAATCTTAATTTTAGGGCGCGTTAATACTTTTAATTTTACGCAAAATTTATAAATTTCAAAAATTTTATTTTATTTAAAATTTTATTCAAAAAAATGCTAACATTTAGGATTGCCTATAAAATGCGTTTTAAGTCAAAGAAAATTATTGCTACATTTTTTAATGAAGTCCTAACACCTTATGAAAAAAATATAAAACTTTAACATATCGCAGCTAATCGTGAATAAATTCCGATGAAAAGGGTCAAATATTCATTATTTTAACGATTGAGTTTACTCATGCCTTCCAAATTAATTCTTAAGACAAACGCCAGCCGTATATTATGAATTTAGGAAATACAAATTCTTTCCGGCCAAATTTAAGTTTTTTTCAAAAACAGTGGGATTTTGCATACCAGGTTGTTTTATTTTTTTTATAAAAAATATAGTATACCCAAGGATTGGAACTTATTGAAAAAAGCTGGTACTAAGTTCCGAGTTCTTAGGATAATTTTTGAAAGAGCTGGAACTAAGTTCTTGGAAGTACCGACGAGTTCCCAAATATCGGAACTCGAGTTCCATTTTTTTATTTTTTAATTAAACAATTACTCGACAGATAAAAAAGATATATTACACATTACACATATAATTGACATTGCACATATAATTTATTAAACTATATAAAATGGAAACATTTATTTATCAAGCTTAAAATTCATTCCAACAAAAAGAATATCATTCAAAATATCATCCTTAAGTCGATTCTATTGGGAATCCAAAATAAAGCTTAAATAGGAAAATAATCTTTCAACGCTCAGGGTCAAGGGGACCCATACAACAATTAAAGCTAAGTTTCCTAGTAGCGGAAACTCAGCCTTGTTAGCTACCCAACAGCTTTTAATATTTTCATCCGCCTTAAACCTCGGTAAATTTTCGTATTTTAAAATTTCTATATCTAATTGCTCATATATTAGAGGGGCAGTTGAGTCATCGTGTTTATAAAATGTTTCTTCGTCTCTTAAGACATCCTCTAATAATGAAAATTGATCTGACATATTTCCAGAATATTATAAAATAATTTCTTCCTCGTGATTTACTGAATCATTTCTTTGAAGAGATAATGCTTTTGATTGAACTATTTTCAGAAACTTTTTGGCTTTTTCGCATTTATTATTATTTAATTTAAAGTAGAATCTTTTATCTAAAAACAGCCCACAATTGACTATGTCATTATCTAAAAGCTGGGATTCTCTTTGTTCAATAAAATGCAAAAGGGATAAAGAAAAGTCGGTTGAATGGCTCTTTAACACGGCTTTGCAGAAATAATATTTTGTAAAAAAATTGCAGATGTCTAAAGTTTGTGCCTGAAGGTGTTTCGTTAAAATTGCGGCTGGGCCTAGTGTTTCGACTAATCTTTGAAACATATGCCAAATATCATTGGAAACTTCCAACTCATTTAAAATATTTTTGTGATTATCAAGAAACGTGTAGTTTGAGCAATCTTTCAATGCAGGTGTAAGTCCAATTCCATCTCACCTGATGCATAAGTATTGATTGAGGAAGATTTTGAGATTTTAACATTGCTGATAAAATAGGCCTTTTAAGCTTAGTAGCCAATTGTCTTGCTACCTTAATTGCCAAAATTATTTCAGGTGTGCTGACTAGAAATGAATTAACTGCTAATTGAACCACGTGTGCAGCACAGTTGAGATCAATGATGATTGATGAGTTGAAATCATATATTTCACAAACCTCGTAAAAATCCTCTATAAAATTTGAATCATCTTCATCTTGTAACATTCCTTCTAATGGGTCAAAGATGTCATCTTCACTCAAGCTCCATAAAATTCTTTATTCCAGCTTTCATATTACGGGCTGTGTCTGAAGTTATCGATAATATTTGGCGACTTGCACAAAGAACATTGATATTGGTCATTAACAAGTTGAGGTTCATAAAATTTATAAATTCCGCTGAATTTCATGGTATGCCAGAATTTATTCAAAAACTTGAAAACTTAACAATGCAGGAAAATTTATGAATGTATGAACAAAATGTTACGTTAACAAATATAATTTTAGAAGGCTTGTGTGCAATCAAATAATAATTTAAACAATAAATGAGGTATTTTTATTCAAATTTTATATATTTTTTGAAAAATATTAATTTTAATGCGTTTTTATTCAATTTAAAAAGTTTGAATTTTAGGTATTTGAAATAAATCGCGAAGGAACTCGAGCGGAACTCGAGTTCCACGAGTTCCAGTACCCTGGTACTTAGTTCCGAGTTCCGAGTTCCATTTCAAAAAAAAGACGAGTTCTTCGAGTTCCGAGTTCCGAGTTCTGGAACTAGTTCCAATCCTTGAGTATACCCCCTTCATAAATCTGTAAATAGTTGTTTTAGTTTTAGGAAGCAATAATAATATTTAAAGCTTCGCTCGGCGGGCCCTGGCAATGCCTAAATTCCTCTTAGGGGCAGGCCAACCCTGGGAATATGTATGATGTTCTTCATTGAAAACACCAAATCTTGCTATTTTATATTTATTGCGTTGTACAAATTTCCAACCAAATTTATTACCTTCCATTTGAATAACAATATATTTCTTCTATCACTTATCCCCCCCCCCCCCCCAAAAAAAATGTCATCAAACTTCCTATCTCTTGACAAAATTTGTCTCGATAACTATGTACAATGGCTTTCCCTTTCTACAATGATAGACTTTCGGCTGACATACTTTTCAATGTAATAAATACATTTCTGGTTACATAACATAAATGTCATCCCTATAAACCGGAATTTTTTAAGTTTATTAATAATTACGAACCGAGAATACACATCTTTATAAAATTTAAAAAAATAACTTTCTTTCGACTCTATAGGATTATCATATAAACCTAAACTTCGCCAAAACAAATTTTAAATTGTGTCTCTTTTAAATTAGTCTACTGCATACGATAACATTTTTTCAAATACAAAATTGCTCTGGCTTGTTCCTTAGCTAATTGTAAATTTATACTAGCCGTTATTTAATTCAAAAAATTTGCTCTTTAAGGTTTAATATTGTAATTTTCATGAACAAGGCTAAAATACTTATGATACAGAGCAAATGTGTGATTGTTGGTTTTTTTTAGCCCATTTCTTTATTTTTCAACACTATTCATTCGATATTTTAGGGTGAGGCGCTGGCTCAGTTGGACTGGTGTCATTAATTTGCAACTACGCCTTATAAAAAAGGTTAGACTATATGCCCTTTTTTCGACAGAATTTATACACCGTTTAAATCTCAACCATCCCGTAATCTTGCCAGGGTCGGCAAGTGGCATCTCGGCTCCTCTAATCCAACTAAGCGCTTACTCATTTTATCCAATAATTAAGTTTATATACCACCTTAATAGCCTGGCACCCTTAAGCATCGTCCGCTTGGGGTGCCCTATTATATAAACCGCTCCTGCACATTCCACAAGTTTTTTAAGCCTGAATTTTTTTTATGCCTGGAATTATAACGGCAAGCAAAGACATGCTGCGCATTCGATGATACTTTCGTTCTCTCAATACTAAATCGTCGAGCTGATTTTATATCAAATCACTTTAACCTAACCAGTTAAATGCTATAATCTAGTCTAAGCATTACCCAAAAATATATGACCACGAACGGACTAGGAAAATTATCGGCCCGGTGAATAATATATGTCGCTATACTTCTTCTCGTGCTATTGGCAAAATCCGTCACTAATATTAAATGTTACCTCCAATATAATAACCAAAATTTGCTTTTAATTTAACCCAATCATAATAATCCTCAGGTTAGAAGGGCACACCGTTGTTACATTCAAATATTAATATCGGCCCTATGCACAATTTATTTCAATTTACGATTATATTGAAGATATATTATACCTGGTCACAAGGGTTTGGCGGCTAAAAGTGAGCCTTTCAAGGATGTGTTCTTTGAAGCGAATGCCGAAACGACCGACATGACAGTTATTACAAATTTTAGATATGAGGGCTTAAATATTTTATCAAGTTTTTATTATGTTGTCATTTATAGGTGTCTTTATTCATTTATTAAAATCAATTAGTGGGTGAATAAATTAAATAAATTTGGTTTAGTCTATTTAACAATCAACCTCTTAATTAAATTTTATAAGAGCAAACCATCAAATATAATGCTCAACAATTAATGATTTAACCATGAAAAAGTATACATTTTAAGTGTAAATTGATTTATTTAATACTTTTTTTGCTCAGTGACCATATTTATACAAAATTCACGTAAGAATGTTATAAAATTAATTTAACTTGACCATTTTGAACCATATTATTAATTATAAATTAACAATATTTAACTATTGATTTTCAACTATTAACTATGTATGTGGCTCGGCTAATACTAATTTCAAAATTGTAAAAAACAATTTGGTTAATATCAAAAAATGAGAGTTTATTTGACTGTTTTTAGGATACGTCAAACAAAAAAATTCTAACTTAATTTTTTTTACACTAGCCATCTTTATGTTGAATACGTTCTAATTTTCTCTTCAAAATTATTTTTCACCAGCCGCAGCCTATGCTACATTTGATATAAGCTCTAAAATAGCTTATAATTCTTTTAATTAACTTGTCCATCTTTATTAATAACAGGTCAGTATATTTTGAATCAATTATTGACTTTTATATAAATCACATTATACATTCTATATTGGTGTAAAAATTACCTCATTAATGACTTAATAGACAAAGTGGAAAAATCAAAATTATCTTTAAATTAATTCATATACTACCATTTTTGACCAAATTGACAGATTTTACGTCCTGAATGGCTGCTAATGAAAAAAAAAGTTGGAAGAAAAAAATCGAGCGCATTTGATTAACATTAAGATGGCTGGTGTAAACAAAATTAGGCATTTAAAACGACACATATTAATTCTTATTTTTAAATAGTATTAAAATTTTTTTAACGATTATGAAATAAACCATAAAGAGAAAAAAATAAAGAATATTTTTTACGTTAACGCTTGTCAATTTTTACTATCTAAAATAATGAGAAATATAATTAAATGTCCAAGCTCTTTCATAAACATTAATATAATACATTGAATCATAGTTAAAATTAAAGGATTTTAAATGTTATTATATAAGTAGTCTAAAGGTATAAACCGTTAAATTAATCTCTAAAATTATCAATAAATTATAGTGTAGAATTTAATATTCTTTATAGTGCGATAAAAAATTTTAGAATCTATATATATATAGTCTTTTTCAATGCTAAAAAGATAAGTCGTGGATTGGTTGATTGATTCGTTCACATGTTAATCGAAAAAATTGTTATAACATAAAGTGTTTTGCCATAAAATAGTAAAGTTTAAGGTAGGACAACTATTTATCAAGTCCTCGTCAATAAAATTTAAAAAAATAGAAAAATCATATATTCGGCCCGGCCCGTAGTTTCTTTTTTCAAATTTAAGCCCGGTCCGGTTTTCGGTCAAACTGGCACCGGGGAGTGCGGACTAACGGATCCCGACTTTGATCTCTAATTTATTGCGTTTTGATAGACAAAGAATCCTCCGTTTTACAAAATATTCTAAAGATTGTTTTAAATTGAGAACAATATAGTATGAAATGTTTTTGTGAAATTATAATCGCAAAATTTCCTTTAACTCGAAGGGCACAATCTCCTTAATAGCCCTTAGTTTTTATTTGTTGAAGGATAAAATATTGCACACACAATTTTCATTAAATTTGAATAAACTTTCCAAACTAGTCAAGAAATCTGGCACCAATGATTTAAAATTTTATTAAGGGATTGATAAGATTTTTCTCGAAGCCACAAAAATTGTTTTCCACCACTTAGAAATTACCAGTACCTTCTCATTTATATAAATCTTGTCTCCCACATTTATTTATTTTTTTTGCCCAAAATTAAAATATATTCCTATTTTTCTCGACTACAAAGTTCTCGCACAAGGAGGATATGTCTCGAAAACTATTCCCCATGGCATTCCCTTTCTTTAACGATAGACCCTCGGCTGACATATTTTTTAAGGTAATCCAATTGTAACTTGATTTTAGAGCCATTCTATAGTTGGCTTGAAATAAACATTTTTTGTCCTTCCCAATCCTTAAGGGCTCGTCAGCTGATATTTAATTAAAAACCGGCGCTCAGCTGATAAATTTTATGATTTTTGCCGCATTTAATTTAATTTTCCCTGCACCACTTGCATTGATAGCAATCGTCCTAGGTCAATTTATTGGTTGTAATAACATATCATCAAGATCTTACATGATGCCTCGAGTTAGTTATTCAATGTCAATGAGATTTTTCCATATTCGAGATATTTCGGGCATTTATACAATCTAAAAGTCAAAACAAAAATTTATGTAATTGGATAAGCAAAACACATTGTTGAAGTAAGGCAGTGTTTCATTTTATAACATTTTATTTTTTTTGTTTAGTATTGTCGTCATAAAATTTTTGAGGTAGTATTTAGAAAGGAAATTGCTATAAATTTTGTACATACATAATATACATATATTTGAAAATAACACTTTTTTTTTAAATCTAAAAAACTTCATATAATGAGTCAAATATAAAAATGGTGACATTGGGGATAAAACTAAACCGTGGATTGAACAAGAATTTTTTTTACAAATTTAGGGAAAGATCAATTTTTAGCTGAATTGCTGTCCAGTGTGATAAATAAGCTATAATTTGATATTCGAAAATTAGGGCCGGGTCAAGTAAATGATTTTTTTGTGATCTGTGTAAAAGTGTTTCAAACCTTTAATTTGTTTTAAGCTATTGTTTTCTTCAAATTTCAGTTAAAAGATCGTCCCCTTTTCCAAGTCAAATTTTAAGACAACAAAATGTATGTTTAACACATGGTCAAAGTAAATAGAATAACATATCAATTGGTTGTGATTTAAAGGATGTGTTTATAATTAATACGCAATGGTATGAATTTAAATCAAGAACCCTTTTTGGCTCAACGAGAAAAATTTTAATTGGCCCGTTGGGAAGTCAGGAAACTATAATTAAGTGTACGGGGCGGGTTATGTTTGGTCAATTAATAAATCCTACCAATAAGTGAGTATTAAAATTTCCGTAGCTTGGAATACTATATTAATCTCAAAATCATTAACTTTTGTCACAAGGCTAGTAATCGAGGCAATTGTAGTGTCACCCTACCTCCAGCCCCCTTAAATTACATATTTAAAAAATACACAAGCATTTTGAGATTTTCTCTTCATAATTCTACTGTAGTCTGGTAAAATTTTTTGATAGGCTCTCAATTACTAAAATTAGAAATTGGCGCTGATTCTAATTTATATTCCCATGTTGACAGATTGGAGATAAACCAGCAATCCCTGGTCACAAAAGCATTTTGGCGGCGAAAAGTGAGCCCTTCAAAGCCATGTTTTTTGGAACAGTTGCCGAGACTACCGATACAATAGATATTACTGATTTCACATATGATGGCTTCAAATATTTCCTAAAGTTCATTGTTTTACTTTGTCATGTAAAGGGTGTAGATATTGTGTTCTTCATTTCTAAAACAATACTTGTGTAACAAAAATGACCTAATTATCTTGGGTTGTAAAATTTATGTTATAGCATATTGATATGCTGAACAAATCTGGCTAATTGTGATAGTTATTTTAGACCCTTTTTTCCATTACGGCTTAATCGTTAGGGCTTTGCCTCATTAAATTCTATATTAGGCCCAGATTTAACATGCGCCGGTGACCTAGGTTTTTAGGCTTAGGCTCTTAGAAAAATGGAAGGCTTTGGGATTCTTTGAGTCACTCATCCAACTACTAACCGGACTCAACGTTGCTTAACTTGAAGTGGACAGCACAACGAAGCTTACGCGCTCAAGGTCGTGGCTACCCCAGGCCAGATCCTAGCTTTTCCAATTTAGGGGGGGGGGGGTAAGTTTTTTTTAAATATACAGTACACCAATTGAATCTATGTTCAAACTTTTTATAATTAAAAATGTGGCCTCACAACTCGACGTTGAAGAGCCAAATAACAAATAGAAAAAATGTTAAATAAATTAGGAAATGCATTGTTGTAATCATATAAAAAATTAAAAATTGACACATTCTTTGTAATCAGTAAGTTTTTAAATTTTTTTTGCTAAGTCAATATCTTTAAATAATGAATTTTAATCAATATTACTTATTTTTAAACAGGCTCTAGTTTATTTATATCTAAAAAAAGATAAACAAATTTATGAAGGAAATCTAAAGATTCAAAATATTATCGGTAAAAAATCTATTATTAAAAGAATCAATAAATAAATCAATAATATTAAAATAAATACTTTTAAATATTTATTTTTAAATTATTCTCAAACTTATAAGTAGAAAATAAATAAATTCAGAAAAATCTTTAGGTTTAGTTTTTCTTTTATCTATAAATAAATAATTGTCATTTAAAAAAGTATTATATATATCACAACAGTTTTTAAATAAATCTGTAAATGTATTTGTATTTCTTAATTGTTTAATTTCAACAAACAATGGTGTGTTAAATCAAAGTTTTAGAAACTTAAATCATTTTGCATTAAAATTGATCATTAATTAATTTTAATAAATAAAATAATAAATACAAAAAAATAAATTGATGATTATATGGCCAAAAAAACCCGACGCTTCGGCCCTTTGACCTGAAAATATAAAAACTTTTTATTTTTAATTTTTAAAAGAGTTTATTAATTTTTTGTTATTTAAAAAAAAATGGCGAGTGACCACACCACCGATGGGGCAACAGCCGGGGTATGGTCCCGCATTCACCTACTTCCCTGATTGCATCATGTTGCAAAAATTATGAAGGGGAAAAAATAAAAATCTTTCCCTTCACTTAAAATATCGACAATCTTTTACAACAAGATGCTGCAATCGGTGGTGAAAGAAGTGAATATACGGGACATGGTGTCCAGCCATTTTGCTTAAAAATACTTGATACACCACCTTTTTCCCCGGACATTACGTTTGCCCCATTGTAGCCTTGTGCAATTAGGTTCTTTGGTTCTAGATTATATTCTAATAAAAGATTGTTGACAGAGGAAATTTCTTTGGCATCAGATTTATGAATGCTTTCACAATACAGCTTTCT
>CM060245.1:12942358-13024611 GCA_030555515.1 Acutogordius australiensis
TCTTTTCTTGAAAAAATAAGGCCTCGACTTTGATTTTTAATCACCCAAATCTCTTTAATAACTTAATTTGAGACATTATATCAATAATCATGTTGACAAATTAAAAATTTCGTATTTTTATTTATGCTATAGATTGGCCCTTTTAAGCAGGTGGGTCAGCCATTTGATTTTGATTCGATCCGTAATGGTTTTTGGTCGTTACCTAAAATTTTATTTCACTAGAAATAAAAATTATTGTCATTATCTAAATAATATTGAGAAACAAGACAAGTTTTTTTATTATCTAATTATAATCTTAAATGACTTTGAAATTATTTATTTGCGTGTCAAATAGATACCCGATTTTTTTTAATACTTTTCGCGATTAGCCCATACCAAATAATAAAAAACGTGTTTGTGGCCAATTTTTTTCAGAATCACTTTCTTATAAAATGTTTTTTTTTCTTGCCTTTTTTCTTTAAATATTGTACTTGTTTGTAAAGTGAATTTTACCCTCCTTTTTTCAAAAAATGGTTTTCATTGTATTTTGTAAGGTCGAGTTTCGTAATATTGTTTCTTTTTATGAAATTAGAAGACCCCTTTATTCCTTCCTAATTTTTTTTATTAAATTTAATTGTGCCGTAGGATCAAACTTTTATTTTTCGAATCTTTTAACATTAAACTAATATGATTGTGCGACAATCATTAATGCAAGTGCCCATTTGCCAATCGCTAGGACTTTTTGTTTATATTACATTAGTATACCAAATGTAAAAATATTATTAACATTTTTTTACTGACGCATGTAACGATATTTTGAATTTCGAACCTAATAATTTTAGAGGGATGAATGATATATTTGATAAAATTGAACCACTAAAAAATATAAATTAAAGTTCATAAATTTTGAACACTTCAGTTAAAGAAGTAAGATGTTTGTTTTTAAGTCTAAATTGATTTGATTATGGTGGGCTGTACTCCTGGAGGTGTACTGCACGTCGTATTGACCTGTGAGAGGGTTGAGCAAGCTCAGAAAAGCACCTCCCTACTATCCAAAAATGTTTAATATTCTGGTTCCCATATAGGGAACGTACCAGATATTAAGCGATAAGAACAGATTTTTCTTTTTATTAATGAAATCAATTGAAATACAAGATTATATATATATGACATGTAAATAAATTATTATACACTAAATATTTTCGCGTACAAATTTGTACTAATGATAAGCATAAGTAAACAAGCGTGAATAAAACATAACATTTACGCGAGTGGCATTCAAAACAAAAGGAGCGAATTTAAGCATAATAAAGTAATTTAAAAAAAGCATAATATTTTCAAGCGAGTGGCATTTTTATTAAAAAAAGGGCGAATTCTAAGCATAATAAAGTAATTAAGAACAAAACAGTTTCGCGAGTGCATTTATATTAAACGAGCGAGTTTAAGCGTTACAAAATAAATACGAATAGCGTGTAACATAAGACGGCATCCGCAGTGAAAACAATTAAGAGTTTTGTATCAAATAATAAATGCGAACAAAACGAAGAGGGCTTTAAGTGCTACAACAAACTTAAACAAAATAACGAAAAATATACACTAAGCGAGAGCGCGTTTGGTTGTTTATGTTGTTGTTACAAATGATGTCTGAAGTGGTATTCATGAGTAATGTTAAGCTTTCGAGTGCTGGCTTATGGCTAAGATCAAAGTGTAGTAGGCTAAGATGTACTAATGCTACGTAACAACTCGTTGGTATATTATATACCCCTGACCCCCTTCTACAAATGTCCAATCCTTGATGTAAGAAAACTTTTCGATGCACCGATTGGTCATCGCAAAATTTCGCTGGGCAGGCATATATACACCTCCCATCACATTCAAACCGACAATGTAGCTATTTGTCGCTTCTGCAACCAAAATCTACCCTACCATGTGAATAGCCACAATTGTGGCAACTTACCAATAACTCAAACAAATAAACCCAAAACTATTCCGCCAAAAGGTATTCCTGGTTTTAAATATGTATGCAGCACATGTCAATCTCCCTTCCCTAATCGTAGGGGATTGATTAACCATTCGCGTACACATCGATTTAAAAATCTAGAGGACTTCAGCAAGCCATCCCCGGTAAAGTTTTTTACTCCGCCACGACACATCGCCGTCCAAAATCCATCATACTCCGTGCCACTTGGCAACGAGTTGTCCAAGGCACTATCGCAAATCCAATCGCTTGAACAAGCAATCAATAACCTAAAAATCAATATCTTGCATTATCTCAGTCTAGTCTTCCAAATCCGCACAAACCCCGCTTACGGTGAGTAACAACGGATCATATGCTCCGGTGATTAAAAGGAAAAGATCTCCATATAGCTCACCACTGTGCAGGAGAATAGTCCAACACTATTCCCTAAGCCAATGAAAAGCCAAACTTCAACAAAATCTCATTTTATCCCGGACAAATTCCGGACACAAAGGTTCCTCCGTTTAATTTTTATGTAGGAGAATTACCAGGTTTGCCAGCCCCATCGACCAGTGCGCTACGTCCACCAGGTAGAGCACCTCACCCAAACCGATATCGGCACAAAATGCAAACCAGGTCTTCAAAATCCTTTGCGTCTACCAATCGCTTTGCCGCGCTAGGACGTCGAACCGGGCCTAAAGTAATTGACGAGACTCCCAGACGGGAACAAATAACCCCGCGACTCGAGTACAAGCCAAAAACTAAAAAGGGCGTTGAATGATTCCACCTCCTGTAATCCTTCTCTCATCACGCCCAACAGTGAATGCTTCAACCTCCACAGCATCCCAAACGCAAACTTAAGTCCATCCTCGGAATTTGACCCAAATGATTGGACTACAACCAATGCATACGTGGCGGATATCACTAATACAATTAAGGATGGTCAACAATAAGCCACCCTACCGCAAACAGGAGGCCACCTTTTAAATTTAACGCCAAAGTCATCAAAAAGTGTACAGATTTAACAAAAAAAAGAGCTGTAAGGCTCATCCTCGAAGGCCGTCCAACGACCTGCTCAATCAGCGAAGACAAAGTCCTAAGGCATTTCAACGAAAATATGGACTCAGTCAGGTTTGATCTAACGAACTGATGTTTACATCAGTGCCCTATGGCATTTTGTCCATTCTAGAATTTACAATTCAGAAATAATTATTCGTAAATTCCGAGCATCTTCTAGGCTCATCACCCGGCCCCGACGGTCTTAGTCCTTCAAAAATTAAGTTTGATTGGGACCCCTATGCGACCAAAATCGCCGCACCATTTAACGCGCATCAAGCATCGCAATATCCCGGACGTTTGGAAGGAATCAAATACAATCCTAATCCCCAAAAAATCGGGCGATCCTCAAGACATCTCGTCTTGGCGTCCAACACCACTTAACAATTCAATATACAGTTGTTCGCTGCCCTTTTGGCTCAACAAATATCCCAACACTTAATTGATTTTGAAGTAGTTGATAAGTCTCAAAAAGGGTTTCCCTACCCTTTGACGGAGTCGTTGAGCCCAATTACACGCTCCGGGCGCTACTGAGACAGGCCAAGCGCAAACGCAAAGATATATGCTTCGCATTATCATCCTGCAATGCCTTTAATTCCGTCCCACACAAAGCCATCCTCAACGCCCTCCGTGCAGCAGGCGCAGATGAGGCTCTGGTTGAAACCATCCAAAATATATACACAAATGCATCCAATCGATTCATGCTGGATGCAGGCCCATCGGCACCAGCCAAATTTCAATCAGGTGTCAAACAAGGATGCCCTCTCTGGGATCCTTTTCAACCTGGCACCAATCCGGCCCTTTCTGGTCCATTTCCGCAACACGCAGGAGTTATAGCATACGCTGACGACCTCGTCATGTATGCTAGTAACAGGCACGATTTACAAGAAATTATAAATAGGACCAATTCCACTCTTGAGGAAATTGGGCTATTTGTTAACCCACAGAAATGCTCATCGCTGTTCCATTCGGGTGAAACTCCCATGGGGTACGCCATATACCATTTATAATAAACGACAAACAAATCAAAACCCCTGCTCGATGGAGACGTCGAAAAATATCTAGGTGTCCCAATTGGCACGTTCATTCAACCACCTGAGGTCAATTTAATGGACGTCCCTTCCAAAATCTACAAATCAAATCTGGCCCCCTGGCAAAAAATCGAAGCGCTAAAAATATTTTTCTTCCCCAGCATTGCGTTTAGCCTCCGCAACGACCTGATTCCAGCGTCAAGTCTCTCTAAACTAGACAAAGGTGTCAGAGAGCAGGTTAAACAGTATCTCAATCTCCCAAAAAATGCAGCAAACTCATACATTTACGGTTCCAGGGCAATGGGGAGCAATTGGCTTACCCTGCTCTAAACAAGACGCTGACATAGCGCGAATCGACACAGCGTATAAACTACTCACATCAGAGGACCCCGCAGTTGCTAAGCTCGCAATGGATGAGCTTGCTCATACCGTAGCACACCGGTATAAAAAACTAAACAGCCTTCGTTAACGCAGTTGTCAGATTTTCTGTCCGGCCTCGAAAACAGGCTTACAAGCAATTCTGCAAGTAACGTATGGACTCGTGCGAGAATTGCATCCCATACCTTAAAAGTTAAATGGACATTCACCGACGAGTGTATCATTTTAACCAAGGGCCAATTTCAGGTTGATTCACTCAACCGTAACAAAATATTCAAACAATTTCGAGCCTCGGTCCGAGAGGTATACGACACCGAGCTCAAAGGCTTCGCCTCTCAAGGCAAAGTCTTTGAATGTGGCTCCCTCCATAAATCCAGCCATTCATTCATCAATGACGGCCGTCACCTTACCTTCCGCGATTGGCGCTTTATTCACAGAGCTCGCCTAAACCTTCTCCCCCTCAACTCGAGGCCCGGGTCAAAAAAAGATAGGCGCTGCAGACGGTGTGGTTACAGTAACGAAACAATCCCACACATCCTGAACCATTGCATGCAATTTTCAAAAACGCTGCAATCCCGCCACAACTCAATCGTGGACGCAATCAAAGAGATTATCCCTACAGGTTTTACAGTTGATTTCGAAAATCAACCGATAGGCACCCAAAGGCTCAAACCTGATCTCATAGTATCAAAAGATGGCCACGCGGTTATCATTGACCCAACTGTGGCATTCGACGACCGGCCGGCAGCGTTGCACAAAGCATATGCCGAGAAATCCCAAAAATACCAACCGCTAGCAAATGAATTAATTAGCAACCATACGTACAAAACAGCCGAAGTTCTACCAGTAGTGATTGGATCACTTGGCTCGTGGTATCCCAAAAATGATCTCATATTCCTAAGGCTTAAGTGCCGTACTAAAGCTCGCGAATTTAGGGTGAAGGTAATAGCAAATACAATTCCCTCATGCGAACTCTATCACGAATTTATCTCAGGCAAAAACTCTTCTACTACAAATAACAACAATACAATCTGTCCCAACGCTGAAATCGCTACCACTTCAACTAACAACACACTCGAAAGCTTAACATTACTCATGAATACCACTTCAGACATCATTTGTAACAACAACATAAACAACCAAACGCGCGCTCTCGCTTAGTGTATATTTTTCGTTATTTTGTTTAAGTTTGTTGTAGCACTTAAAGCCCTCTTCGTTTTGTTCGCATTTATTATTTGATACAAAACTCTTTATTGTTTTCACTGCGGATGCCGTCTTATGTTACACGCTATTCGTATTTATTTTGTAACGCTCTCGCTCGTTTAATATAAATGCACTCGCGAAACTGTTTTGTTCTTAATTACTTTATTATGCTTAAATTCGCCCTTTTTTAATAAAAATGCCACTCGCGAAAATGTTATGCTTTTTTTTAAATTACTTTATTATGCTTAAATTCGCTCCTTTTATTTTAAATGCCACTCGCGTAAATGTTATGTTTTATTCACGCTTATTTACTTATGCTTATCATTAGTACAAATTTGTACGCGAAAATATTTAGTGTATAATAATTTATTTACATGTCATATATATATAATGTATATTTCAATTGATTTCATTAATAAAAAGAAAAATCTGTTCTTATCAGCTTAATATCTGGTACGTTCCCTATATGGGAACCAGAATATTAAACTTATTTTTGGATAGTAGGGGGAGGTGCTCTGAGCTTGCTCAACCCTCTCCCACGGGTCAGCCCGGTATTGCAGTACCTCCGGGAGTGGCCCACACCATAATCAAATCAATTTAGACTTAAAAACAAACATCTTACTTCTTTAACTGAAGTGTTCAAGATTGTGAACTTTAATTTATATTTTTTTAGTGGTTCAATTTTATCAAATATATCATTCATCCCTCTAAAATTATTGGTTTCGAAATTCAAAATATCGTTATGCGTCAGTAAAAAATGTTAATAATATTTTTACATTTGGTATACTAATGTAATATAAACAAAAAGTCCTAGCGATTGGCAAATGGGCACTTGCATTAATGATTGTCGCACAATCATATTAGTTTAATGTTAAAAGATTCGAAAAATAAAAGTTTGATCCTACGGCACAATTAAATTTAATAAAAAAAAATTGGGAAGGAATAAAGGGGTCTTCTAATTTCATAAAAAGAAACAATATTACGAAACTCGACCTTACAAAATACATTGAAAACCATTTTTGAAAAAGGAGGGGTAAATTACTTTACAAACAAGTACAATATTTAAGAAAAAAGGCAAGAAAAAAAACAAAACATTTTATAAGAAAGTGATTCTGAAAAAAAAAATTTGGCTACAAACACGTTTTTTATTATTTTGGTATGGGCTAATCGCGAAAAGTATTAAAAAATCAGGGCATCTATTTGACACATAAATAAATAAGTGCAAACGCTAAGATTATAATTAGATAATAAAAAAAACTTGTCTTGTTTCTCAATAGCCGTTAATGAACAATAATTTTTATTTCTAGTGAAATAAAATTTTAGGTAACGACCAAAAACCATTACGGATCGGAAATCAAAATCCAAAGTAAGCTGACCCACCTGCTTAAAAGGGCCAAGCCTATATAGCATAAATAAAAATACGAAATTTTTAATTTGTCAACATGATTATTGATATAATGTCTCAAAATTAAGTTCGTAAAGAGATTTGGGTGATTAAAAATCAAAGTCGAGACCTTATTTTTCAAGAAAAGAAATTTCGAAACCAATAATTTTAGAGGGATGAATGATATATTTGATAAAATTGAACCACTAAAAAAATATAAATTAAAGTTCACAATCTTGAACACTTCAGTTAAAGAAGTAAGATGTTTGTTTTTAAGTCTAAATTGATTTGATTATGGTGTGGGCCACTCCCGGAGGTACTGCAATACCGGGCTGACCCGTGGGAGAGGGTTGAGCAAGCTCAGAGCACCTCCCCTACTATCCAAAAATAAGTTTAATATTCTGGTTCCCATATAGGGAACGATTTCGAAACCAATAATTTTAGAGGGATGAATGATATATTTGATAAAATTGAACCACTAAAAAAATATAAATTAAAGTTCACAATCTTGAACACTTCAGTTAAAGAAGTAAGATGTTTGTTTTTAAGTCTAAATTGATTTGATTATGGTGTGGGCCACTCCCGGAGGTACTGCAATACCGGGCTGACCCGTGGGAGAGGGTTGAGCAAGCTCAGAGCACCTCCCCCTACTATCCAAAAATAAGTTTAATATTCTGGTTCCCATATAGGGAGCGTACCAGATATTAAGCTGATAAGAACAGATACTACACTTTGATCTTAGCCATAAGCCAGAGAAGCGATAAAATGTCTAAAAATGGTCTCCTAAAAATCACCTTGTAAATTTTTTAAAATTACGAGTTATAAAATTTTGTTTTCTCAAAAAAGCATTTAAAAATTAAAATTTTATATGTTAAATTCTATCAATTTATCTTTATTTTCCTATAGTTGGTTATCGACTTTATTAATCGAATATTTTTTATTTTATATTCTTTGCTTTTTTTATCTTGAAATTCAGCCATCTGATTTTTTTAAATAAATCAAGTTTTCGTCCCAAATTTATCACTAGAAAAAACCAGTCTGTGGTCTTTTCGATAATAAAATATTTTGATCTTTCAAAATAATTTTTTTCAAAAAATATAGTTATGTTTTTATTTATTAAAAATACAATTTAACCACCTTTTTTAAAATTTTGATTTCCGGATTCATATTACCTTATTCGTTCTAACACCTATATATGAAACGTGAGCCTAACAATAATTTTTATTATTTCACTGTTTAATTTAATAAATTCAATTATTTTTAGGTCTCAGAATAATAAAGAAATTGTGACATGAGTGACGATATAATAAAGTAATAATTAACAATGTTTTATATAATTAGCTATTATAACGCAGATTTTAAGCCTTATCTATCATTTCATGATTTTTTGATTAAAATTAATTGGGTTTTTAAAGTTTATTAACTTGTGTAGGTAGAGATACACTAAATTTTATAAGATTGTTGAGATTACATGATCAATGTTATGTCTTTTTATGTTAATTTTTATAAAAAATGTTATTTAAAATATGTTAACTTTTACTTTGCCTATATGAGCTGTAGTTTTAATTAAAACAAAAAATTTAGGTACACTGTAAAATTTTAATGTTTTATTTGTATCATTATTGATGTTCTACGTGCATACCAGTAGTTAGCTCATAATAAAAAATTACATTACCAGGCCTGAAAATAAATATCTTAATATGTTAATTTTCAATTTCTGTAAAAATAGAACTTTAAAATATTATTATATTTTAAATTTTAATGAGTTTTACCAAAAAGTTTATGTAGGCTGTTTTAAAGCATTTGCCTTTAATTGAATATCAGTCAAACCTTAGTTAATTAATTATTATATTATGACAATGTGTTATATACAGATTAGTAGTTAGCTCATAAAAATGCATTATTAGACCTAAAAACTCATATCTTGATATGTCAATTAATTTTTTATTTCTGTAAAAATAAAAGAATACATTTATTTATTTTAGATCTTAATGTTTTTTTCCAAAATATTTAAAGCTGTTGGCTGAAATTTTTGAGCCTTTAATTGAATATTCAAACTTCAGTTAATTATATATCACCTATGTTTAATTTCAAAAAAAATATTTGTCATTTTAACAATTATATAAGAATATAATTTTAAAATTAAATAATAATGTTAACAAATTTCAATGTAAATGCTGGCTTATATTATATAAATTATCTCCATACCATAAGCTTGGCTTTTTAAATAATAAATTATCAAAATGGTATAAACTGTCATATTGATGTTTAAATACATAGACATCATTTTTTATAGGTTGCTGTAGAAAATATAGAGATTACCCATCATATTTTTTTCTTTAATTTTATTTACAAAAGATTTTGCATCTAACCAACATCTTTAATTTCTATTTATCAATTTCTTTTCGTAAGTAAAGAAACATTTTCAAACTTTATTTATTTATTTTTTTTACTTAGCTTAGGAATTTACACATATGCCGTTTTTGAGAAATATGAAGTAAAAATAAATTAAAATTTTATCTTATTTTTTTTTTATAATAGGAGTTTGTTACAAAGACTTAACTTACATAAATTATGAGCATTCTGGTTTTGACAATAACTACTTAAAAGGTATTAGTAAGTTTACAAATACAGTATTCATTTGTAACAACTCTCGTACGGTTGTAGAAAATATAGTTTCCAATATATTTCTATAATCTAGCTTAATTTTATAAAATATTTTGCACCTGACCATTTCTTATTCCTTATTTTAAATCAATTTTCAATAAGTAAATGTGAAATTATAGCTATTGATTTATTTAATTAAGAATAAGTAAAAATTCTAAATGAAATTTTATGGATCCACTTAAATGGTATATAACTTGTCAACATTAACTAAGAGCTTTCCCTAACTTGAGCACAACTAAAG
This sequence comes from Acutogordius australiensis, assembly GCA_030555515.1. Lineage (NCBI taxonomy): Eukaryota > Metazoa > Nematomorpha > Gordioida > Gordea > Gordiidae > Acutogordius > Acutogordius australiensis. The sequence continues at coordinate 12,952,255 of CM060245.1, forward strand.
TTTTCAGTATTCTGCCATTGTATTATTTGTTTGGAGAATTTTTAAATCATTATTTATCATGCTATAGATTTACCTAAAATCCAAATGACTAAGTGCAAAATAATTGATCATATTTATCCCCAAATTTTTGAGAGTTATGAGCTGACTTTAGAAACCTCAAGGAATTTCTTCATTGTTTTTTAAATATTGTTTAAATAAATGTAAAATTTTTAATATATTTATTCAAAATCGATAATATATTGTTTTATTAGGTTGGGCTGCTAAATGTTATATACAACGTAAATGTTGTTGTAAGAGCCTAATATACTTCAACAAATTTTTGCCTGAAAATTTTAAAGACCTGACTTTGCATTTTAGGGATTTAATTTGTTTCCTTTTTAATCATGCTTTGTAAGTCAATTGAAATATTTTTGAAAAATGTTCAAAAGAAAACTCAAAAATGAATTGATTTTTTTTGTATAACAACAGCTTAATTGTTAAATTTACATAAATTAATATTTTCATTAAAAACTAATTATATATAACATCATCTATTTGATTTTAATCGAATTTTTTTTCACCCCCGCCCCCCCCCCCCCCCCCCCCCCCTTAAACTTGTGACGATTTAGACCGCTTGTTTGTTTCACAACTCCGATTATTATTCCATAACTAAAGCATACGATTGCACCTTACCTTGTAACAAACACTAAGCACGATCCTCATGTCTTCCCCGCTACACCATTGAAAATAAAGGGTGTAGTCAGTGGTGATGTATGAACCCACGAGGAAGTTTGCACCTGTTCACTCTCCCCTTCCCCCCCCCCCTTCCTCCATCATAGTTTTATAAAACTAAAGCTTATTAAAATAGCCCAGAATCTTGGGACAATATTAAAACAGCAACCAATACGTTAGCCTCAAAATGCCGTCCGGTACCAGCCTTCTAAATCAAATGTATGTCCTATCAATGAAGTCATATAATCCTCAATCACTTTAATAATCCTTGTGGTCAGTTTCGTAAAGCTTACCTTTCACAATACATTTCCAAATCCGTTGCCCCTTTCAGTATACCCTGATTTACGATTCGGTATGTATTAAATAAAGTTATTGTCACCGCCAATTCAGCCCCTGGCCCGGATGACCTCTCCCTTAAGGGATAGCTCAATGCCGATCTAGAGGCAAAATTTATAACAGGCATTCAATGCCTCTTTAAAATTTGCTAAAGTTCCCAACGCTTGGAAGTAATGTGTTTCTATTCTGATTTCAAAAGTGAAAAACCTTTTACAAAACATAAATTTTTGAAGGCCAATAACCTTAAGTAACATTATTTGTAGGCTTTTTTCCTCTATTATTTATAATAAATTAACTGATTATTGTCTTGATAACGACATTTTTCTAAAAGCCTACCTCACGATGTAATAACTGCATAAATACATGCTCCGCAATCTTATAAAGAGCAAAGCTTCGTCATAAAGACTTCTCTATAGATTTATAGAACTGCCGAAGCGTTTAACGTCGTGCCTCACTTGGCTTGTAATTTTCCCCCTAATTTGGGCCAAACCCGATACGTTTTCTCGGCGGGGCTACACCGGACCAGGCGGTCTTTCGGTCCCTACGTTGATATCTACATCTAATCGTTCGGGCATTAGATAATAATGTTTTTTATAAGGTTTATTATTTAATCTGGCCATCAAATAACTACTGAACAGGTTCTTCACAACAAAAATATTTCCTGAAGGATCTTTTCAACAGTATTGCCCCCAATGGTATGGAACTTGTGTTTACTAATAAACTTTTCAACCTTGCCCCTTGGAAAAAAACACATACACTCGAGAGGTTTTTAGTCAAAATATTTCAATGATCAAAGCCATAAAAATCGATGATATCTTACATAATATATATTTGAGTCATAATATTTTTGAAATCAGGAGCCCTTTTTTTGGTTTTTAGATATACATCTGTTAAATGGTGCCATTCTACGTGACCCGATTGCTGAGGTTTTTAGTCATTGGCAAGAGGAATTTAGTTACAAAGAGATGTATTTTATATGGACCGTGGTTGCTCGGCCTGGCGGGTAGTCATATATTTTTAGACCCGTTGTTGATATGGGTTCTTGCCAGAATGAGTGGGGGAAGGTGCGTCGCGCATTTATGTGTAATTGGCTTGATTAGTTCGATATACCGTAGACTGATTTTTGGGAGTTGTGTGTGCGAACATAGCGTTTTTAATGTAAAAATATTCATGTATGGGGAGAAATACCTTTGACATCTTTTATATTTTTTGTTTGATACAAATTATACAAATTAGCGTTTTTTATTGACAAATGCATAAAATAATTTCTATTATACTTAGCTTCACAATTATGGGATTGGCAAGAAGTAAGCCTGAAACGTGATTACTTGTCCAGCTTGTTTCGAAAAACTCACCTTTTGATTTTTGGCGACTCATACGACGGCATTTCAATCATTTAATTTTGCGCAACGCAACGTAAGTAAACATTTTATATTTAGAGCGCCATATATTTTTTCTTCAACAGGGACTCTTTTACCTGATCAATATGGTCAATTCCACCTCAAATCGACAAACTTTTTCCCTTGAAGTCTCAGTTTTGGCTGAAAATTGGTACACTGGTAGGGTCCTTGGGTGCTGATAAAAACCTAAATTTTTTTTGACCGGAAGTGATTTTTGACCGAGATATGAGCAAAAATATTTTTTATTTTTTTGCAAAAAAAAAATTTGAGGCAACTTTGCGCGCATGTGTCATCAAAAGTATTGTAGCTAAATTCATAATTTTTTTTTTATTTTGAAGATTGTAATAAGGGCTACCTTAGACGCAAAAAATATTTAAAAAATTTTTTTTAAGTTACCAAAAAATTAAAGTCAAGTTTAGACACAAATAGCTCAAAAAACGTATCTTTAAATTTTCTGAAAAATTTATATAATATGGCCCTTAATATTGTTAATAAATTTATGATTTAAAAAGTTTGGGACCGGCATGACTTTTTAAATAATTTAAAAAATTCAATTTTTTGCCCTAATTTTGGGACATATATATGCCCTTTGCACTATAGAATATGCCAATGTGCCAAATTTGACAGTATTCAAAAAACAGGATATATGGGCAATTATGTTAGACCATAATAGTTTGATTTAATTGATTACTACCATTATTAAATTTACAATGAAAAAGTGAACCTTAAAACCGAAAAAAGTGAAAATTTTGCCTGTTTTTAAAATCGACTTTCTGGTTAACCAGCCAATCTTTTTTTAATATTTAACATTTATTTTATAGATAAATTATTGCTTAATAACATATAATAGCCCCACCTTTTTTCACTCGATTTTGACGCTTCTACAATAAAAATACCTAAATTTGCCAAAGAACAGCAAATTTTTAGGTGTCAAAAAATTAACGCAGATTGTATTCGTCTGTGCAAGCTTATTTTTTTATTATTTTTGCATAATTATCTAAAAATATCTAGAACCTATATAATCAGTCATATTTTGCCTGTTTAAGTTAAAAAAATAGTATATATGTTATGTATAGAAAATCTTAATAGAACGAGATAGGTAAATTACAAAAAAATGAGATTATGAAATCATTCCATTATTTTAATTAAATTTATATTTTATTGTATTTATTAAAACATATTCTTGTGTTAAAACTCGTTAAACGCATTTAGTTATTAAAAACTTTAGGTCAATGCCCAAATCCATATGCCTATAGAATCAAGCAACAGTGGTATTTCCTCTTTCTTTAATAGGTTTATGCGTCTATATTATAAAACTAAAATGTAATTGGAACTTAAATTGTTGGTTTTTAAACTTTATTAAGGTCAGTTAGATATATATGGTGTGCCTTGCTCTTAATAGCCTTTCAAAAACATATTTGGCATTTGTAAAAATTAGTAAAAAAGACTGAATGTTATTTTGTTTATATTAAAGTGGGTCTAATATTTAGTCTTAAAATTCATCATTGAAGCTAATTCTGCCCGTGATAATCATTTAAGGTTGTTTAACCCTAAAATTGACTTCTTTTATGTAATTATAATATCGAAAAACCATATCACTATGTTTCATAAAATAATTGACTTTTTATGTTTATTTTAAGTTTGTTGATAATCATAAAAAAAGAAAATCTGTTAAATCATAATATTCTAAATAGGCCAAATATATTCCATTTTACTTATTTTTGTCAGATTTAACGTTGGTGAGGCTGTTTTATTTAAAAACTATTAAATAATAGAAAAAAATAAATTTTTACAAATTTTTCAACCTTATTATTTTTTCTAATATCCTCTTAATTTTTTTTTATCCAAAAAATTTAACAAATTTTTTTGAATTTTGCCGAGGATAAATATTGAGAATTATGTACATATTCTAATATTGTTCATCAAACTAAAAATGACTAGTAAAAGTTAACATCCTTAGATACTACCTCCATGCAAAATTTCAGCCAAATCAAAAGGGGTACCCTTCCCGGACTTGTTGGATTGAGGTGAAATTGACCATATATATTATTTACTTGAATTTGTAAAAAAATATGTACGACAATACCTTCCCTACATTTGGGATTTAAGTTTTAACCGAGCAGTTAAATTCCAGCCCGCTCGACATATTTTTCAAGTTAGGCCCGGCCCTGTATTCACAAAACCAGGCCTAAAATACAGTGTGTAGTACTAACTCCCCTTCATGTATATTATTAGACGTTTGGTCTAGTATGTGCTGCTAAAAACTTTATCAGACTAAAAAACCAGGTCATTGGTACTAGTAAACTTGAACCAATTTAGTGGGAAAGCGGGTGCGTGCTTTGAACATATTTTGGTGTTAGAATAAATTAGGGGTTGAGGTTCATGTATTGCCCGTTTAACGATACGTTGGACGCCTGTGTGATGGCCCTCATGGGGACGCGGATAAATGAAAACTTGAAAAAGACATGAGAACAGCGCGCGAAATATAATATGAAAATTTTTACAATATACGCGAATGAAAAATATTTATGAATAAACGTTATAATATCAATAAAAGCAAAATAATTGCTATATTTAATACTTTTTAAGGGTTAATTGATATTATTGCTAGGGGTCGAGATATAGGAATTTACTGCCACGAAGGGTGGAAATTGCAAGGAATTGAGACACAAAGGGGAAGGTTTTTTTAAGCAACACATTTTTAGGCAATAAAAGTTTATTTGTAAAAAGAAAAAAAAACATTAATCAAAAAAAAAGTTATGGGGTAAAGATTATAATTATCCTAACAATGATAAACTTAAGCCTCGAGGGGAAGGGTATAACGACCAGAGATAAATTCATGATATAATACACTAGAAGAGTGAATTACAACTGCAATCATCTTAAGTCGAGTAGTCCTAGCCTCGGCTTTGGTAAAGAATTTATTTAATAATATATCATTTTTAGGGTACCAAGAGCCCAAAGCACCAATCACTATAGGCAAGACCTCAACAATAGAATATTAAATGAGCTCCTGCTTAAGTGATGCATACTTTGGAGCCTTGTCTTCGTAAGCTTTGTCGAGAGCAGCTTTGCGGTTATTAAAGACGTTTGTGGGGTCAATGATGAGTGCGTGCGAGTCCTTGGCAACTATGAGGTCGGGTCGTAGGTCACGACTGCCAATGGGGGTTTAGTCGAGCACGGTGGATAAACTTCCAGTCCCGGAGGGTTAGGTATCGGCCATCAGTAATAAAAGAATGACTGGCGCGATGACCGGCTCCACAATCCAAAGTTTTGCTTTAAGAGGCAAACCTTTGAGTTCGCAATCGAATCGCGCAATGATTGTCTCATTAGCTTAAAGAGAAGGTTCCGGTTGAGTGAATCAACCTAATTCGTTCCTTTATTCAGAATGATACTCTGGCCAGAAAATGCCAATTAATTCCTAACGCTTTTGAGGCAATCCTTTTGCGCGTCCATACGTTGCTTTGGGGATTCGAAGTAATTTTGGTTAGTTCAGATTTTCGCCCAAACGGTAATCACTAAGCCTGAACTATATCAGTGCGAAACCTCTTGCACACCGTCATGCTGAGCTCGGTTCGGGCATGGACCATTACTGTCGGGTCCTGGGAGGTTAACAGCTTGAAAGCTGTGTCAATACGAGCAACAGATGCATTCTGTCTTGAGCAGGGTATACCTATTTTTCCAGCTTGCCGAGAGCCATACATGTAACTGGTCGCAGCACTCTTGGGCAGATTCAAGTAAGACTTGACCTGCTCACGAATGTGGTTATTCAGTTTATACAGTTCAGCGGCCGTAAGCATATTATTTCGCTGGGCAAAAGAAAGGGTCGGGAAAAAGAACTTTTTAAGAGCATCAATATCTTGCCAAGGGGCAAGATTGGAATTAAATATTTTATTGGGCAGTTCTTCTAGGTTTGGAGCGTCAAGCTTCACAAAAGACCCAAAAGGCACCCCCAGAAAATTTTCAAATTCTCCGTCTTTGAGCATACGGATGATTTGTGTTTAAATATAAAAAGGGATCTCGCTAGCGCCTACCGGCTTGGCACTCGTGTGATATTGAGAAGCACATTTCTCATGGTTCACAGCGAACCCTATGCTCTCATTAGAGGCAATCGTTCTATTCAGAAGGCTCTGGGAATTCATATTTTTACCGTAAAGAACTAGGTCACCGGCGTATGCCAACATACCCGTGCTTGGGTCAGTTGTTCCCTATAGCTTAGGATTGATGACCAGGTTAAATAATAGACCTGATATAGGACATCCTTGTCTTATGCCAGAACGATACGTTACGGGCTCTGACTGGCCTGAGGCTAATCGGAAGCGAGTCCTTGAGTCCTGGTATGAGTCCCTAATAAGGTCAATGGTTGTTTTATCAACGCCGGCCGCCTTAAGGGCGGCGAAATTTGCCTCATGGGGCCCGGCGTTAAAAGCATTAGCCAAGTCAATAAAGACCACACAAAAGTCTTGAAGCTTAGCTTGCTTCATAAGGCTTCTGAGCATGTAATTATGCTCAATCACCCCATCAAATGGTAAAAAGCTCTTTTGGGGCTTTTCAAATATATCATTATTTAAACAATAATTGGTTAATTTATTATAAATTAAGAGGAAAAAAGCCCATAAATTGTGTTGCTTAAGGCAATTGGCCTCCATGAATTTATTGTATTTAACTGGTTTTGCTTTTTAGGAATCAGTATAAAAATTGATTCCTTCCAAGCTTGTGGAACTTTGGCAAATTTTAAATGAACTTTGCCCTCGGATCCGCTTTGAGCCAGGCCTCAAGGGAGAGGCAATCCGAGTCGGGAGCTGAGTTTGCGGTGGCAATTATTTTATTTAAAACCTGGCGTGAATTAAAGAGGGGTTCAACAAAAAGGCCAGTTGCTATTTGTATATATTGCGTGAGGTCAGCTTGACAAAGCTGACCAAACGAATTATTAAAGTTGTTGAGAACTATGCTCTCATTGATGGGCCACAGATGGGCTGGTCCGTCAACAATGAGGCGCATAGCTCTCTTTTTATTAAACCTGTAGACCCGCTGAATGTATTTTGGGGACAGATTAAAAGACGTGGAAGTATCTGATTGCAAAGTTGCTGGCCGACTGAAGTTTTTCGTAGCTAGCGTTTTGGTCGCTGCTATAACCTTCCTTTCGATATCCTCCCAACAATCATGAGGAGAAATCTCAGGCAGCTTAGGTGTTTTAGAATTAGTAGGGGGGGCGCGAGTAGGTACTGCGAGATCCTCCATCACTACTGTCTGCTCCTCGTGATCGGCAGCCAGGAGGGTGAAAGCGTTGCGCGTGGGGAGAGGTGAGCTTGGAATATTCTTGATGGGTAATGGATCGCTTTAAATGCGAAACCTGTGGACAAGCCTTTCCTTGTGGCTTAAGCAATCTTGCTGCGATTTACAGGGTACGTCACATACCTAGGTTAATGGATGTCCCAACACCTAGGTATGCGGAAAGGCCGACTGCTAAAATTTTGCACCCTCGCGACCCTTTACCAAGCACAGAGGTATGGAACGCCTCAACATATGACCAAGCTCCAGGACCCCCGAAGGTCTCTACCAAAGGAAGAATGAAAATATCCTCATTAGAAGAGACAATCGGGCAATTGAAGTCTCTTCTACCCGCCACTCCCATCCCCGTCACCCCCATCCCTGCCACTCCATTGCGGTCGGTCCTACGCTTTACCGCAAACGCGCCCTCAACCTTACCTTCACAATCTTGGGCTCCGGTTACCTCGAAGCGAAAGCGACGGGGTAGGAAACACATGGGAAGCTAGTACCTCGATGCCGTGGATTCTTTCGAGGATATAACTTCGCCAATCAACAACAAAAAAGTCAACTCCAATTCGTCACCCATCAGGAATATTTCCAGCTCACCTCTCCCCACGCGCAACGCTTTCACCCTCCTGACTGCCGATATCGAGGAACAGACAGTAGTGATGGAAGAACTCACCGTATCTACTCGCGCCCCCACTCCTAAGCCCAAAACACCTAAACTTCCTGAGATTTCTCCCCATGAATCTTGGGAGGATATCGAAAGGAAAGTTACAGCAGCAACCAAAACGTTAAGTTAGAAAAACTTCCGTCGGCCAGCAACTTTACAATCAGCTACTTCCGCATCTTTTAATACTATCCCCAAAATACATTCAGCGCGTCTATAGATTTAATAAAAAGAGAGCTATGCGCCTCATTGTTAACGGACCAGCCCATCTGTGTCCCATCAATGAGAGCATAGTTCTCAACAACTTTAATAATTCGTTTGGTCAGCTTTGTCAAGCTGACCTCACGCAATATATACATAAAGCAACTGGCCCCTTTGTTAAACCCCTCTTTAATTCACGCCAGGTTTTAAATAAAATGATTGCCACCGCAAACTTAGGTCCCGGCCCGGATGGCCTCTCTTTTGAGGCCTGGCTCAAAGCCGATCCGAAGGCAAAGTTCATTTAAAATTTGCCAAAGCTCCACAAGCTTGGAAGGAATCAGTTTCTATACTGATTACTAAAAAGCGAAACCAGTTAAATACAATAAATTCTTGGAGGCCAGTTGCCTTAAGCAACACAATTTATATGCTTTTTTCCTCTTTAATTTATAATAAATTAACCAATTATTGTTTAAATAATGATATTTTTGAAAAACCCCAAAAGGGCTTTTTACCGTTTGATGGGGTGCCTGTCAGAGCCCGTAACGTATCGTTCTAGCATAAGACAAGGATGTCCTTTATTAGGTCTATTATTTAACCTGATCAACAATCATGTGCTACAGGGAACAACTGACCCGTGCACGGGTATGTTGGCATACGCCGAAGTTAATGGATGTCCCAACAGGTATGCGGAAAGGCCGACTTATGCTGAAATTTTGCAACCCTACGCATTTCTAAAGATTCCCGTCCCAACTAGCCCCCACCACCAAGCAGCCCAGAGATATGGAACGCCCCAACAAAAACCTAAACGTCAAGACTCCCGTAGATCCCTTATGGATTCTGAGCTTACCAAGCTAAGAATGAAGATATCCTCGCTAGGAGAAACAAGATATCCTCGCTAGAAGAAAATCAGGCAATTGAAGTCTCTTCTACCCGCCACTCCCATCTCCGTCACCCCCATCTCTGCCACCCCATTGCGGCCGGTCCTACGCTTTACCGCAACCGCGCCCTCAACCTTACCTTCACAATCCTGAGCTCCGGTTACTTCGAAGCCGCGACAGGGTAGTAAACACAGCCTGGGAAGCAAGTTCTCACAATTGTAATGGAATTTATTTTTCAAAAGCTGGGCTTGAGAATCTGTTTATTTTCTAATAAATTTAAAATTGAAATTAATAAATGATATATTTAGGTACATACAGGATTTCTAAGACCTTTGTAGGATTTGCCGGAGAGGCTTCCCCACGCACGTATTCGGTCTCCATGCAATTTGATAGAGGGCCTTTTATCAACTATCTTGATGATCGGCTGTCAACGTTGATGGAAACCGTCATTGTCGTGAAATAGAACGGAATCGATAAAAAAATTAATTTAAAAATGTAATTTATTTATGATTTTTACCCTTATCCAATAAATAAAATCATTATGCATCTAAATTTTTGTCTAAACTTCTTAATGTTAACTACCCTAAAATAAATCTTCACCTTCCAGTTGAAAATTAATTTAAAAATGTAATTTATTTATGATTTTTACCCTTATCCAATAAATAAAATCATTATGCATCTAAATTTTTGTCTAAACTTCTTAATGTTAACTACCCTAAAATAAATCTTCACCTTCCAGTTGTCAAACTCGTTTCCCATTTTTTTGCTAAAATTAAACCTTTCTTGCAATTTTACCAAAAAAAATAGCGTGTACTTTTTACTTGTCAAAAAATTATTGTTTTTGTTTAAGAACAACTTTGCTTACAGAGGCCCGGCCCGCCCATTTGGTTGGTTATTGGGCTAGACCAGAAAATTACAAATACGGCGAAAATATTACAAGCTATATTTTTTTTGTAAATTATTAAAATATATAGAGTATTGAACTTCGCTTTGATATGTTACAATAAATTAAATTCTACTTTACAATATTTTTTTAAAAAATGAAAAATAAGATATAAAAATGGGCTCGCGACTTTGATATATATTAAAGCCGTTACACTAACATGTTTTATATGATAATGATTTCAAATTTAAATAAAAACGAATGAAAATTGTTTTAATAGGATAGTGAAAAATTTTGAATGCCACAAATTATATATGGAAAAGTTATAGTCATGATTTAAGAGTGTAATTAAAAATCTTTAGCGTCTCGGTCCTAATAGAAAAACTAATAAAAGATTTAAATTATAAATCAAGTTTAAACCAAGATTCGTAGCTCGACAAAAATACAAAATTTAGCCTGAATTATGAAAAGATGAAATTATGAAAAACAGACATCATCCGATTTCTTGCATTAAATAGTGAAGCCTAAGGCTCTGAAATCCTTATGGCGCCAACACACGATATAATCTAGATAAAAAATTAATACTAAGTCCCATCCCATCGGATATTTTTTAAACTCAAAAAATTCAATCTAACAAAATAGCACTATTTTTTGAGTTTAAACGGAATTCGACTTAACAGACCATTTTTAAAAATTAGTTTAGCATATATAATTTTAAATATGCAATATACATATTTTATCATAACTCAACAAAATTCGGGCATTTTTATTAGAGGGTTTTTAATATGAAAAAAGGTAATCTACATAATGGCCAAACATCTAATATTTTTCATGTTTTTTAAATATTTTCAAAGGCACCATACGAATGGCAATCGAAAAAATGGCCATATTAAACCAAACTGTCTGGCGACCTTTAATTTAAAAAGTTACGTTTCATATTGAAAATCATATAACTTATATTTTTTATCTGAAATATTGAAAAATAAAATTTTAAGTAAGCTTTTGCTACAACATTTAAGTTATACCGTGCCAACCTAAATATGACACGACGTTTTCGTTATAAAAATATACTCTGTACAATTTCTTTTACGAATATTTAATGTTTTACTTGAAACTTTTCCTACAAATTTCAATGTTTGCAGCTGACAATAAGTTTTTATAAAAAAAAGGTAGAGGGAAATAAAAATCGGCCTGATCTTTTTTAGCTCTTATGTCTCAAAATTATCGCGTTGTATAATCAATCATACGAGGGAAAAGTTGTTAAAAAATCAAAGATATAAAAATATTTTCGTAGAGTTGCTGTGAAACGAACCCAGGGTTCAATAGAATTAATAGCGTCACTCCGCTTATTTACAACTGCGTGGATCAACCTGCCATCTTAGGGAAACTCAAATCCGTTTACCGTCTTTTCTAATCAACCTTAGTTAGCTATAAACAAAAATTTCAGAAATAATGCCAAAAATAAAGATTCAAAAACAAAAATAAATAAAAATTTTAATTTTGCATATTTACAACAGCTAAACTGATAAATTCAAACCCCAAATAAAACTTTAATTAAAAACCGATAATATATTGTGTCGTATTTGAGTTTGGACGCAAAATATTTTGTATTATCTAAATGCTGATGTGAAAGCTTGATATACTGAAAAATTTTATTTCTCATTATTTGATATGATAAATATAGGTTACAGGGGATTTTTATAAGAAAAAAAAATTCTTAAATTTTTCCTTTTATGGTATTTTCGATCTGTCAATTGTCAAAAAAGGCAATTTTTTTAATATGAACGGATGTAAGGAGCCAAGGCCGGAAGTAATAAACGAAATATATATATGAGATAAGGCCATCATGGGGATAAATTCTTTTATGCAGTGTTTAATAAAAAAGAATTCAGCCGCAGTGAATTCCTTAATTCTAGTGAATGGTGAGGAAAGAAAAAAGTAAATATGAGGGAATTCAATTTTTTACGGGGGTGAAAAATATTCAAATGAAAAATTTTCATTTAAAAAAATGAATATTCCTCATTTTAATAAAAAAGAACTCAACTTTTTATTATTTTTTGGTAAAACGGAGTTTTGATAGTATTGATGCACCTCTTTTCTTTTTTTTTCAATATGGAATTTTTTCAAGGGCAATTTTTGGAAAACTTTAGTTTTTTATATGGCCAAACTCATTTTTGTTATTTTTAAATTTTATTATAATTAAAATTTTCATAAGTTTTTTAATGAACCAAGCTCAGATTTATTAACTTTTAAATAATATTTCCTTAATTTGGTATTCTTGGGTACTAAATGCCAATTTTAATTAATTCACACTCAAAGCAATTATACCCAAATTTGGCAGCAGTTCCCTGTGATAATCTTGAAGTTCATTCAGCTTGTTCGGAGAAGCCATTTGAGCTCATTTGAGGAGAAAAGAAACAAAATGCATTTTTTTTTGAGAATTATTCATTTTTACAATTAGGAATTTTTTTTGAGGTGAGTTGCAAGAGAAAGGAATTTTTTTTTCATTTAAATTTTTTCAAATAAGGGAAGGGGGTAAAAAATGGAGTTGAGTTCAAAATATGGCTAATTTTGCCTGATATTTTGATATTTTGAACTCCAACTCTTACAAATAATTAAACACTGCTTTTATGTTTTTATAAAATTCACGGTTGTGCCCTTGATATTTGTTGACCTGTGTAATATCCTTTGAGATGCCCATTTTCCGAAATGGTACAGCATAGGCTTAAAAGACCTAAAAGCCAGTGTCATTTACCTGTTATGTTTTGAAATAGACGACAACCCCAACAGGGATACTGCTTTAGATGTATTGAAAAGAAGAAATAAAATTTTTTAAAAAGCAATTTACATTAAATTATAAATGCACAGACACTACATTATAATATTTTAATCTCACCTCCTATTTTTTTGTTGTCTAAGCTGCCTCTAATGTTAAATGAAAAAATATAGCTTTTTACAATAAAGCTTTATTAATAAACATTGAAAATGTAAGAAAATGATTGAGTTATATTACACAGGTCCAGGCACGATTCTAGACCCCTTTTGGGGGGGCAGTGCCCCCCCCCCCCAAAAAAAATTGAATTTGCCCCCCCCCCCCCCAAATACATAGTAATTTTATGTTTGCCCCCCCCCCCCAAATTGAATTTGCCCCCCCAAAAATACATAGTAATATTATTTCTTCCACATAATATAACTAAATTTGCTCCGTCAAAAATATTTAAAAAATATTATCTTAAAAATATTTACTTTTTATAAAAGTGTTTTTATTCATTAATACTTCTCATCCGCAAGAGAGATCAAACTAACAGAAATATATAGAAAAATTTGATTTACAGAAAGCTTTATATTTGTGAAACCAATTCATAAATCTGATGCCTAAGAAATTTTCTCAGTTAACAACAATCTTTTGTTAGAATATAATCTAGAACCAAAGAACCTGATCTCACAATGCTACGATGGGGCGAACGTAATGCCCGGGAAAAAAATGGTGTTCAAGTATTTCTAAGCAAAATAGCTGGACACCATGTCCCGTATATTCACTGCTTTAACCACCGATTGCATCCTTATTGTAAGTGAAGGGAAAGATTTTTTTGATAATTTTTCTTTTCTTCATAAATTTTTTCAACATGATGCAATCAAGGTAGTTAGTAAATGCGGGACCCGGCTGTTGGCCCATTGGTGGTGTGGTCACTACCTGCCCATTGTTTTTTTTTAAATTACACAGAAATATTTAATACTCTTTTAAAAATTAAAAATAAAAAAACTTTTATATCTTCAGGTCACAGGGCCGAATCGGGGTTTTTGACCATATTTATAATCATCTATTTATTTTTTTGTATTTAATTAAAAAATTATTTTATTTATTAAAAATAATTAAAGAACAATTTCAATGCAGGACGATTTATATTTCTAAAACTTCTGATTTAATACACCATTGTTTGTTAGAAATTAAACAATTAAGAAATAAAAATACATTTGAAGATTTATTCAAAAATTGTTTTGATATTAATATTTTTTTAAATGACAATAATTTATCTATGGATAAAAGAAAAACTAAACCTAAAGATTTTTCTGATTTTAATTTATTTTCTACTTATAAGTTCGAAAATATTATAAATATTAATGATCAAGTAAAAAGTATTTATATTAATATTATTGATTTATTTATATTTTGATAATAGATTTTTTACCGATAATAGTTGTTTAAAATCTTTAGATTCCCTTTATAAATTTGATTAACCTTTATTTTAGATATAAATAAATTAGAGCCTCTTTTAAAAATAAGTAATATTGATAAAAATTTATTATCTAAAGAAATTGACGTAGCCAAAAATTTTTTAATAAGAAACTTAATAATTACAAAGAATGTGTTACTATTGATTTTGTTAAATTTTTATATGATTACAAAGATGCGTTTCCTAATCTATTTAACATTTTTTCTATAAGTTTGTTAATTGGCTCTTCAACGTCGAGTTGTGAGGCCACATTTTCTTCTTTAAGAAGGATAATAACGGCTGACAAGTAGTGACCAGCTTAAAGGTGATTTGGTTCTGAAAAATCATTAACTAGAGGCGTTGAATTTTGATGAATATTGTAATTTAATTAAAATCCTCTAAGATAAAATAGTTTGATCAATACAATACACTGCTCATAATCAGCTAATTATTCCTTACTATTTTAACATGGTTGCAAACTTTTTTTATGCGCATTTAACGTTTATGTTCATGTTTTATCAAATAAAACCTTTCATTAACCAAAACATACCTATCAAAACGCTAATTAAAAACATTCACACTTCAGTTGACAATACTATTGCCACCTATCCAAATAACAAAGTTTTAAACGGTCGACCTCCTTTCCGTTTCGCCTTTAGAAACCTCTTTATCCCGAAAAATTCGTTCCCACCTAGCTCAACTTCGCTCTGGTCACTGTCAACTACTGGCAGACTTTAGAGCTCGCATGGACCCTTCTCTTAATAATATCTGCAATGACTGTAAATCATCCGCTGATAGTATCGAACATTGACTCATCTGCCCAAACCGGGGGCCTCCTGTCTCCCCGATAAATCTTTGGCTTAACCCAGCCCTCGCAGCACTCAAACTCACTTCTGCATCCAACTTTTTAGGTCCAACGAACAGGGGCTACTAACAACAACAACAACATGTTCATGTTTATTTAATTTTTTACCCTAATATTAATAACTAGTTATATATAACCAGTGTTTTCTCATATATATTCTTCCAAATTAGCATACTTATACATTTTGTTTTCATGATAATCAATCTTATTTCACTTTTCATTTTCTAAAATCCATATAAACTTTTCAAAGATTTTAATCCTAGGCAGTGGTTCGTGATAAATACTAAACTCTAAAAATTCCGGTTTATATTTATCAGAACGTATTCATTACCCTAAAAAATACGTCAGCCCGAAGGTCTATCTATGTAGAAGAGTAAATATATTGTTAATCGAATGGAAAATGGGGTTTGAGGGGAGCCATACCCGTTAGGGCACTGACTCTTTTAACCCGAGCAAAAAAATTAATTTTGCCGACGGGTTAAATAGTAAGATTTGCTCGCACGCCGGCGACCAAGGTTTTTAGCCTAGGCTCTCACTTTAGGCATATAGTTTAGGGCCTTCTGCATAAGCAGGACACTCCAGCAGCTTTAAAGTGATTGCACATGTACACTATTTTTCCGAAGAAAAAAGGTACTGGGCACTTCGAACTCGCAACATCCTGCGTCTAACACAGAAGGTTTGCCATTGAGCTATCTGAGCCGACAATCGAATGGAAAGCAATAAAATTGGTTGGAAATTAGTTCAACACTATAAATATCAAAGAGATTAAGAGATTTTGAAGAAAGAAGATCAATCTTTCCAGGGTCGACGCGCCCATATTCGAAATATAGGCACTCGATTGATATTATATATAAATAAACAATTTAATGTGCTTAATCCCTATTTTTAAAAATAGCGCCCGTGTTTTTTTTTCCTTTAAAAATCCTAAATTTAGTATATTTAGCTGACGTCTGTCTTATAACTAATTTGGAAGGCATGAATAAACTTATCCTTTAAAATAATTTCTTGACCTTTTTTATCTGAATTTATTCACGATTGGCTGCGATTCGAATAAAATATAAAATTTGTTAAAAAAAATCTAAAAAACTTTTGGCGGTAAGTGTATTTGCTAGGCAAAGATAGCTTTGAACTATTTCAGGCTTTTCTTATTTCAGAACTTTTGTTTAACATGGTCACTTTTAAAGGTTAGTAATAGTTTCTTACTTGTTTACTTAACATTTGTTAATTTTTATTGCCATTTCCTCTAAAATTTTTTATAAGTGTGTTCTTGCGTAAATACAATATTTATAATATCGAATGAAAAAAGACCATACTTTATTTTTTCCCAAAAATTATAAAATAAACTTTGTCTCTTCATCTTCAATTTTCCCGCCCGTTCTTCAATCAAAATTTTTTACTGGGCAGCAGGGGGTGTGTTTAGGTAGAGAATAATCTAGAATTTCTTTTACCCGTTGAGTACTTTATTTAACAAATATCTCTCCTTAAGAACACATATGTGCCAAGCCAATGTAAGCCGGTGTTTCTTTTGATTTATGTAACATAACGTCCCCAATTTTTTACATCCTTCCTTTTAGCATGTTTTTTCCCCTATTTTGGTTTCTATTTTTTACAATTAAACAATTTGTTTGTTAAACTTTTTTCAATTCATGTTTATTTTGCTTACTTTTTTGTTTTCCTTTATTGTTTTTTTTTGCTAAAATATTTTAATCCCCTCCCCCCTCCGTCCTAAGCTCGTTACTATTCATTTTTATGCAAATCAGTCATTTTCATACCGCTTGTTTGTACTATGAATCTTTATTGGGAGCTCAAATGACACTGTAAGAGCCACTTTATATACCTCACCTTTTATGACCAAAGTAAAATTTTTACCGGCAATAAACAAGTAATTTTATTTAAATTTTTTTTCGTACTTTAGAGGTTAAACCAGGCTGTAATATTCCAGCTCGGTCTGCTCGACACATTTGCTTCAATTCAACCCCAATTTTTTATAGGCCCATTACTTATAAAGCCCGTAGATTATTTTGCAAGTAATATTTTTTTCGCTATGCTTTTATCAATCAAATCTATTGTGTAAAACCTTTTAAATGTCTTATTTTTGTCTATTTTCGGTCCTTATAAACAATAGCTAGCATTAGGTAAGAGACAAAAAAATGGGCCATTCAGATTTAAATCGCCATTTTGCATCTTTTAAGTTTCGCCGATTTAAACTGTTATTTATAGCTTAGAATTATGAAAAGAGGTCGGAAACTTGGGAATCTAACTTCCCTTCTATTCAGGCACGATTCTAGACCCCTTTTGGGGGCAGTGCCCCCCCAAAAGTTTTTGTTTGCCCCCCCCCCCAAAAAAAAATACATAGTAATTTTATGTTTGCCCCCCCCCAGAAAATATTTAATTTGCCCCCCCAAAAATATATAGTAATTTTATTTCTTCCATATAATATAATTAAATTTGCTCCGTCAAAAATATCTAAAAAATATTATCTTAAAAATATCTACTTTTTTTAAAAGTGTTTTTATTCATTAATACTTCTCATCCGCAAGAGAGATCAAACTAACACAGAATATAGAAAAATTTGATTTTACAGGCAGCTTTATATTTGTAAAAGCAATTTATAACTCTGATGCCTAAGAAATTCTCACTTGTCATCAATCTATTGTTAGAATAAAATCTAGAACCAAAGAACCTGATCTCACAATGCTACGATGGGGCGAACTAATGCCCTGGAGAAAAGGTGGTGTTCAAGTATTTCTAAGCAAAATAGCTGGACACCATGTCCCGTATATTCACTGCTTTAACCACCGATTGCATCTTGTTGTAAAAGATTAGAAATTTTAAGTGAAGGGAAAGATTTTTTTGATAATTTTTCTTCCCTTCATAAATTTTTTCAACATGATGCAATCAAGGTAGTTAGTAAATGCGGGGCCATACCCCAGCTGTTGCCTCATTGGTGATGTGGTAACTCCCTGCCCATTGTTTTTTTTTAAATATTACATAAAAATTAATACTCTTTTAAAAATTAAAAATAAAAAAACTTTTATATCTTTAGGTCACAGGGCCGAATCGGGGTTTTTGACCATATTTATAATCATCTATTTATTTTTTTGTATTTAATTGAAAAATTATTTTATTTATTAAAAATAATTATAGACCAATTTCAATGCAGAACCATTTATATTTCTAAAACTTCGGATTTGATACACCATTGTTTGTTAGAAATTAAACAATTAAGAAATTAAAATACATTTGAAGATTAATTCAAAAATTATTTTGATATTAATACTTTTTTAAATGACAATAATTTATCTTTGGATAAAAGAAAAAATAAACCTAAAGATTTTTCTGATTTTTATTTATTTTCTACTCATAAGTTTGAAAATATTTTAAAAAGGATAAAGTATAAAGTATTTATTTTAATATTATTGATTTATTTATATTTTGATAATAGATTTTACCGATAATAGTTATTTAAAATCTTTAGATTCCCTTTATAAATTTGATTAATACTTTAGATATTAATAAATTAGAGCCTATTTTAAAAATAAGTAATATAGATGAAAATTCATTATCTAAAGATAGTAGTTAAAAAAATTTTAATAAGAAACTTAATAATTACAAAGAATGTGTTACTACTGATTTTGTTAAATTTTTATATGATTACAAAGATGCGTTTTCTAATCTATGTAACATTTTTCCTATAAGTTTGTTAATTGGCTCTTTAACGTCGAGTTGTGAGGCCACATTTTCTACTTTAAGAAGGATAATAACTTGTTGCTGTTAAGTAGTGACCTGGATAAAGGTGATTTGGTTTTTCAAGGACAAGAAAAATCATTAACTGGGGCGTTAAATTTTGATGAATTTTATAATTTAATCAAAACAACCTCTAGGATAAAAATAGATTAATAAAAAACACTGCTCATAATCAGCTAATTATTTACTATTTTGAAACATGGTTGCAATTTTTTTATATGCGCATTTAACGTTGTTCAGGTTTTATTTAGTTTTTTACCCTAATATTAATTACTAGTTATATATAAGCAGTGTTTTTTCATATATATTCTTCCAAGCATACTTAAACAATTTGTTTTCATGAAAATCATTCTTATTTTACTATTCATTTTCTAAAATCCAAATTTTATATAATTTATTTTTATCATTCATATATATCAAATTTCCATGCGCATTGATACCAAATGATAAAATACTTAAAATAAATTTCCAAATCTCATATTTTTTTAAGAAATTGATATTAGTGAAAACAGTTAATTTTTATTCATATATCCAAATTATAAACGCAAATATTATTTCTATTTAGAATATAATAAATTATCATTAATTTCTTAAAAAATTTTGAACATAGTTTCTATTGTTGTACATGTATATTTTTTGCCGTGACCGAAGGTCACGACCACCACGAGTTTTTTTTGCCCCCCTAAAATGGAAAAGCTAGAATCGGGCCTGCTTCTATTCTATTATGGCTAGGGTCACCAACAGGTTTGGGTTAAAAAGGAGGGCGGCTGTGTCAAAAAGGAGGACAAATTAAAAAAACAACGCGCAAGCTTAAAAATGACTTTAAGATCAATATTACATCATTTTAATTATTATTTATGGATTAACAAT
Organism: Acutogordius australiensis; assembly: GCA_030555515.1. Taxonomy (NCBI): domain Eukaryota; kingdom Metazoa; phylum Nematomorpha; class Gordioida; order Gordea; family Gordiidae; genus Acutogordius; species Acutogordius australiensis. Next base: position 12,972,301 of record CM060245.1, read on the forward strand.
CAATTAAAATTATTATTAGAAGTTTTCCCATCTTTTAACAATTTTGTATGTTATCTTATAGCAGCTAAACCTTTACAAACTATTGATATTTTAGATTGGCATAATTTGCAAATGCAATATTACTGCTCTTTTCTTGTAAAAAATCGTATTCTGTTTCCCATTTGGCTTGATATGTATACATAATCTTTCTATAAAATTATTTAAGGTAATGTAAAATATTTTAATTAATAAAATATCAAATTACTTGACATACTAATCACTGTGATAATTAATTAAAATCAATTTCTTTCACTTAAATTCAGATAGGTTGTTCTGTGGGTATGGCAAAATTGATTTGAAATTTTTTGGCGGAAAATCAAAAAAACCCAAATGTTTTAATGAATGTGAAAAAATTTTATTAAATATTTTATTATAAATATTTAATTGATTATATTGCCAATTTTATCTACAAAATATAATAATAGCAGCTTAATATTTTTCTGAAATGAAATTTAATGATTTTGAAAAATCTTTGCTAAGTTATGTTTAAAAAACGCCATCTATTATTTAAATTTTGGTGTTAATTTTTTTAAAGAGATTTAAAAGTGAAATTTGATCTTTTGAGTTGTTTATGGGTAAATAAGGTATGGGAAATGATTTTTAGTATTTTAAATGAAAAAAAAAATTTTTTTTTCATTTTTATTTAAAAAGGAGGACATTTTCAGCTGAAAGGAGGACGGGAGGACGGACAGCTAAAAAGGTTGCCGTCCTCCCGAAAAAAGGGACGTTTGGCAACCCTAATTATGGCTGGTAGGCAATTCGAACACCCGGATCCTTTAGCGCCGTAACGGCAAGTTTTGGGCGTGTAGTTTCATGATTTAATGGAGTTTTGGAAAAATATTGGTTTATAGGTCTGGAAGGCTTTACTTAACTTTTTGTACTCAAAACATAATTTTTGGGCCTAAACTTCACTTGTACTTAGACCTCAATATTAGTATTTTTGACGTTTATGCAAAAAAAAATCCGTGCGTTTATTTTTAAAATCTCAATATAGTAAAACATTTATAAAAGATCTAGTCCTATCAAAACCTAAGTCTCGCAAATGGACGTGGGTTTCGCGCTGCTCTAGGTACTTTAATAAAAACAAAATATCATTTAATGGAGATCCAAAAATTATTTCAAAATCATTTGGCCTAAACCTTGACAAAGCTAGTCTTAGCGAAAGTAAGTATAAAAATGACACATTGTTTGAATCTTTCAGTTACCCCTTTTTATCTTTAAAAATTAAAAAGTATTGATTGCATTGAGTTTTCTTTCGGCTGCAAACTTCTGCTTCATATGAGGACAGGTAATTGGTGGAATTTTAAAAAAGCAAGACTATTAAGATTGGTTACAAGTGACTTTGACTGTCCTTGTTATAAATCAGTAGTTGATGACCCACTTGCTCATTTCTTTCTCAACTGCTCTGCTTTACATGAATTTAAACGCTTATACTTGCATAAATTAATATCTTCAAATGTATGTGATAATTGTTAATTGATATTTTAAAGCTTTCTGATCAGTCTCTAAAATATAAATATTGTCATTATACCGAAGATTCTTTAGCTCTAGGTCAGGGTTAAGTGATTGCCTAATACCCGACAGGGCTAAAAGGGGCTATGCCCTGACGGGTAAGCCGTCTTTTTCAAGAGATGTAGGGCAAGGGGGGCATTGTTTTAGCAGGTGAATGACTCTGGCCTTCCACTTTTGCCAGAGTTGTAAAGCCTGCATGATATAATATTCCGGAGAGTGCGGCGTCATTTCAATGGATATTATGGTTTTGGCGGAGAGACGCGCTTAATCCTATTAACCCTAGGGGTTATGAACGTCGCCGCATACCAATTTATGCTCCTCACCTTAAAAAAACAATTTTTTTACGAGTTCTTAGATCAAATATCAATCTTTAACCCTTTCCGGGCCCTAAATATTATTTCAACTACAAATTTCGCTTTATACAATTGGATACATTGAAAGTTTTAAATTTTTTGATGAATTAATAAGGTATATAAATAAATCTTACCTAAATAAAGTCTACGAAATTTTTATAATTTTCTTTTAATATTTATTTTCGAACAAAAGCTTCAATTTTTTCAATTTTACAGCTTTTTTTCGTAAGATTGGCCGCTACGCTAAAAAAATAGTTGCTTTAGAGGAAAATGGGTAAAAAATGTTAATATACTGACTGGCTTCTTCTCACACGGCCTTTAAATTTGTTCATTTTCCTTAAACTTTTAGAACGGGGCGGGCCTATGCGATCCTTTATTTTTTGGATCCCCTAGAATTTTTGTTTAGTTTTCTTTTTCATTATTGGCCGTTTTACCATTATTACTATTTTGTTGAATCATATTATAAAATATTATTGTAAGTAAAGTTTTTTATTTGCATGTGATTGTTATATTTTTGTTAAAGCCTTACCAATGTTTTTTGTTGCAAATTTTTTTTTAAACAACTTATTGCGTTTTTTTTTAGATATTTTAATGCAGTAGTTTTTTTTGGCGGCGTTAAATTGTATTGAAATCACCCAGACACCTCGTTTTTCAAAATTGCCATTTTACTTATACTAATTACAGAATCGTAATTAAAACTTTCTTCTTACTAATTTGGAAATTTGTTGATTATTCAACTCAAAAAAAAACCCCCAAAGTCCCACTCCTATTTCACTTGCTTTTTCCCCCTGAATAAATGAGCTAAAAATTATGAAGCTTTGTAGGAAATCGCCCATAAGAACACACCCCGACAACCTAAGCTTTTGGAACTAAACTCAGAAAACATATGTTTAATAGTTCATCAAACCTTATCCCCTGCTTTAATCTTGGCTTTAACTGCTCCTTTACCTAATTTTTTAAAACCTCTGTAAAAATTAATTTGCAGTTTTTATGTGATATATTCGGAAGTATGAAAAGGATATTTATTGGAATAATATCGAACGGGCCACTACTTTAACCGGGTTTTCAATAGCCCTTATTTCACCTAAAATCTAGTTCAGAATAATATGCAAGAAATTTTGCCGCTAGAATCACGTGAAAAACTTTCTTAACTCATTTTTCTAAATTTAAATAAAATGCAATTCTAGAACGTCCTCCTTCTTCCAGAAGCGTTAATAATACCATATTCACATTTTAAATATAATATTTATATCTGTTAATTTGTGTTACTTCCGACCACATATTTTTTCAAGTGGTTTCATGGCGGGCCGTAGTAAAATTGAAAATATTACTAGGTTCTATATAAAAGAGCGCATACTATTTCTTTAACATAAACTTTTAAGTTTTCAAAAAATGTTAATAAGATTGTACCTCAAATTTTATAGTTATTGTTAATTTGTTTTGAAAAATCCTAAGTCCTCTATAAAATTTTCCCAACAATCATTTCAATTTTAGAAATATTATAAATTTTTTTTAACTTAGCCCCTTGTCTCTCCGTAAATTTGTTTTTTTTTTCATTAAACATATAGCTAAGCTAGTTTTGTTTTTCGGCCCATAATATTTGTAAATCAATCCTCTGTGATTCTCCTGTCGATAAAGCTCAATACTCTCTCATTCGAAATAATTCTCATCATTTTAAATTGAAACTATTCTCATTTTCCGTTTTTTAACATTAGTATGCAATTTTCGGAGGCGTTGAAGTGGAGGAAAAACTCATACTACCATTTTAGGATACGTTAATTTCTTGCCAGCAACTATTCAGGTAATATAATTTATGATTTAACAGTGCATCTCTCTTTGTAAAATATGAATAATTTGAAAAATTTTACAACTATTTAAGTTGCCCAGATTTAAACCATCTAGAGCTTGAAGATAGATGATCCAGAGGGGGGGGGGCTTGGCGGTCTAGCCATAATCTTTATTTGAAAAATTTATATATAGACTTGAACTTTCATTATGTGGCCAAAAGCTTATTCAAACACCCAAATCTAGGCCTTAATATTAAATTTACAAATTTTGACCTTAAAAGATATTTTAATATGTGGCGACAAAATTCAAGGTTTATATTTTATTTAATTTTAAATCGGGCTGTGGTATATTGACTTTTTAATATTAGGCCCTTGCTGGGTTTTGAGTCATAACTTTGACCTCAATTTGATTGTTAAGTTATAAATCATTCGACAAAAATGTAATAGATATGCGCTCCTCCATATAATTAACAGTTAAACACTTTTTGATCGCTATCACCCAGTTAGGTGCCTAACTAAAATTTTTTTCCGTCGTTTTTTAAATTTTTATTAAATTCGTTTGAAATCTTTCACCTTTTTGAAAAAAAGTTTATCTTTTTTTTTGAAAAAATTCAAATATTCGAACTTTGATTATTAGTTTCGGTTAAATTGAAGTGAGCTCACACACCTAATTTATAAACAATTTAGTATTTCGCTAATCCCAATTTTCGTTTTTTTTATAAGTGGTATAACGATTAATTTTTTTTGAACTTATTTAAAATATGTTACAATATACAATTTGAGTTCTACTAATTTTGCAATGAGTTGCAAACACGACTTTTAATTTAATTTTTTCTAATCGTAATGAGTCAGCTTACTACCCTGAGCTCAAAAATGTAGACCCCTTTGTTTGCTTACCCTCAATCATTCAGCCAGGTCTTGTAATGTTTTTTAAATGATTAAAATTATAGAACTCCACTATTCGCTCGTTTAATTTTGTTAACCTAACTCCTTGCCATTTTTTAATTTAGTGCTTTTAAATGTGCCCTTAGGTATTATAATTTTATTTTCGGATCTTTTAATATCAATATCATTGATGTAAGTGCCCCTTTGTATTTCTTAACCCAGTAGTAGCTAGGATAAGAAATTGATAACACCTAATGCTAAAACGGAGTCCGTTCAGACTAATTTTGCACCTCTAAAACTTTAGTTGTAAGGCTATAAACATTTATAAATTAATAAGTATTATTAATGATTTAAAACTTGGAATATCTAAAACTAATTTTTTTTATAACTATATTACAGTGCTCACTTCAATAAATTGGCACATGTTAGAAATAGAATGATCAATAGACACATAAAATGTGTCCATCATCTACTATATTTTAGATCGTTGTCATTAATTAAATGATCACGATCACGATTAAATGATCGCGATCACAATTAGATGGCCAATATGATGTTTTCATGATAAATATCCCTATGTTGAGGCTAGATAGTCCCACAACTTAGTGATGTTTACCATAAAATCCTCATCTTGGCCAATTAATTGTGACCGTGATCATTTTATTAGTGACCGCGATTAAAAAAATAGTGGCACATGGCCACATTATATGTGACAATGATCATTTTTCTTCTGACAATGGCCAATTTATAGTGGCCAGCACTGTAATTAATATATGAATATTATTTGATGAAATTAAAACATTTCAAAAAAAATATTTGTAAAATAATTATGAATTAAAAAACTATTTTTGGCTATTACACACCCTAATAATTTGATATTTTATAAAGAATAAATTATTTCCCCTTCGGCTATTTTACGTCCACATCGAAAAAATGGCTATTTTTCACCAAATTGGCCCATTTTGACCAAATTGACCGATTTTGCGACCTCAAAATTACCCCAAAGTCTAAATCGTAGGCTAACCCCAAGATACTATTCTGATAAGTTTTGCTCTCAGAAACGGACAAATTACCCGCGCCTATTGCCTTATTAAACTTAATAAAATTGCTGGGGCTCACTGCAAACCCGTCGACACTCTGTAATTTATTGATAATTTTAAAACAGTAGTAAACCAATTTTGTTTGCTTAGAGCTTAAGGTATGAAAGACCGTCGTCCCTTTGTTAATTTTTATTGCAACTTCCTATGAATTTTTCTTTTTATTTCAAATGTGTTGATGGCGTGCGGATATTAGAATTTATAAAATATCCATATATTTTTATCTCTTTAATATTCAAATCGAATAGAAAGACTATTTTAGTTTCATTCTCTTCTTAACTACACAGGTCAACAATTTTTTGAGAGTTATGAGTTAACTACAGAGATCAAACTTTCCATCTTAGGGAATATCACCATTTACCGTTTCTCCTAATCAAACTTAGTTAGTCGGTTATAAACATTGAATATTTTAGAAAAAAAGGTTAAAAAACCAAATAAATAACAAAATAAATTGAAATTTTATTTTTGCATATTTACAATAGTTAAACTGTTAAAATTAAACTTCAAATTATATTCATTAAAAACCGACAATATATCGTGTCGTATTTAAGTTTTGACGCGAAAAATTTTGAATTATCTAAATACCGATGTAAGAGCTTGATATATTAATAAAAATTTTTTTCTTTTTTTGTGATCAAAAATATAAGTTACAAGGGATTTTAATATAGCAAAAACGATTTTTAAATTTTTTCTTTATAGGGTATATTTAGAATTGTCAATTTGGTCAAAAAAGCAGTGTTTAATAAAAAAGAATTCAGCCGCAGTAATTCCCTCAATTCTAGTGAATGGTGAGGAAAGAAAAAAGTGAACATGAGGGAATTCGCTTTTTCAAGGGGGTGAAAAATATTCAAATGAAAAATTTTCATTTACAAAAAAATGAATATTCCTCATTTTAATAAAAAAGAACTCATTTTTTTTTATTTTTTGGTAAAACGGAGTTTAGATAGTATTGATGAATCTCTTTTCTTTTTTTTTCAATATGGAATTTTTTCAAATGAGTCGGAGTGAGGTGCTCCGGGCAATTTTTGGAAAACTTAGTTTTTTTATATGGCCAAACTCATGTTTGTTATTTTTACATTTTATTATAATAATTAAAATTTTTATAAGTTTTTTAAAGAACCAAGCTTAAATTTATTAACTTTTTAATAATATTTCCTTAATTTGGTATTCTTGGGTACTAAATCCCGTTTTTAATTAATTCACACTCAAAAGCAATTATACCCAAATTTGGCAGCAGTTCCCCTTGATAATCTTAAAGTTCAAACTGATAAAACATACATGCAAAATTTTGCCTCAGGTAATTTTGGCTGCCAAAATTAGAAAACTTCAATGTATAAGCATTTGCATATTATCCAATGAATATTTGTGGGCGGTCAAATTGAATGATTGACTGGGGCTTTATACACAAGACTATTGGAAAAAATGAGTTTTTAGGCTCCTTGCAGCAATGTGAAATGTGACCAGGCCCGATTCATAGCTTTCTCCATTTATTTTATGCATTAAATTCAGGATTTAAAGAAATTTTTATATTAATTTACTTACTACCTGAATTTATACAGATATTGTAGAATTGAAACTTCTGCTTATTGGATTTATAATAAGCTTCGTTCCACACTTGTCTGCGCTATAGGCATTGCAAAGAGATAAAATAAATTTTGTGTGGTCACGCAAGATAAATGATCTATTCATATTAATTAACAATTTCCAATATAATTTTTTTATTACTATATTGAATATTACAATATATTGCGAAAGTAAGTTTTTTTAAGGTCCTGTCGGGATGACTCTTTCAATGTTTGAGAATGTTAAAGTCGTTTTCAGGGAACGCAAACTCCAATCTCAGCTTTTTTTTTAACCGGTTGAGGTATAGTTCAGAGATCCGCAGCCGGCCCGGAAACCCGGACCCGGCCCGGCGCCGGCCCGGGTCCGGGCCGGCGCTGACTGGAAAAAATTAACATCCGGGCGGGCCGGGCCTGACATAATAAAAAATTTTTCTGGCCCGGGCCGGCGCAAAAATTAAGCCGGGCCGGGTCGGGCCTAGGCCCGGCCCGGGTTGGTTAAATAAATTAATATATAAAATTATTTATTAAATTATTTTTTATTAAACTTCATTACAGCATAACTTCTCTGTAAATAAGTTTTTCTTTTAATATAGATTAAATGGCCTATTTTTTTCTCACTATAATTTTCATTCATTGATAAAATTAATTTTCCCGCAGTATGGACCTAAAACAAAAAATTGAAGATTAGATTGTTGATGAAAGATCCATTACGCACGGCAAATCTATTTGATGTATATTCATAATTATAGAGTTTGCATCATATATAAGTACAAAATTTAAATTATATAAATTGAACAAAATTTAAGATAAATATTGAAAATTATAAAAATAATTAAACCCGGGTTTTAGTCGGGCTTAAAATTTTTCTTCCGGGCCGGGCTCAAAAATTTAAAAAAAAACCGGGTTGGGCCTGGCCGGCGTAAAGGTAAAAAAATTGAACCCGGGCCGGGCCGGGCCGGCGTAAAGGTAAAAAAATTAAACCCGGGCCGGGCCGGGCTCCCAAATTTTGGTTTTTGCGGATCTCTGGTATAGTTACTAGAAACTCGTTTAAATTTTCTAAGCAAAAATTCTGCTTCTTCATTTGCCGGTGGCAAAGAAGTCACAGCCTTACTTTCTGATGGACACACCCTGGGATAAATGGTCAGTATATGATTCTAATTTTAAATAAAAAAATGAGAATTTATTATACTAAAAAAAATTACAAAAGAATAAATTGTAAAGGGAGTTAAATGCATATAGACCTTGAATTTCGCATATTTTTGCAAATATAGTAACAAGAGTATATATTAAGACTTATTTTAACTTTAAAAAGCCCAACATTAGCATCATGGCTTTTTTGTATCTATTAACATTAACAACGCAGAAATTCCAGATTTTTGCTTTTCAATTGAGTTCAGTTGGCTATTCAGCTTGTTCGGAGAAGCCATATGAGCTCATTTGAGGAGAAAAGAAACAAAATGCATTTTTTTGAGGATTATTCATTTTTAAAATTAGGAATTTTTTTGAGGTGAGTTGCAAGAGAAAGGAATTTTTTTTTTCATTTAAATTTTTTCAAATAAAGGGGGGTAAAAAATTGTAAAGAGTTGAGTTCAAAATATGGCTAATTTTGCCAAAAATTTTGAACTGTAACTCTTACAAATTATTAAACACTGCAAAAAAGGCCATTTTTCGTTATAAACGGATCTAAGGAGCCAAAGACGGAAGAAACTAAGAAAAACGAAATATATATATGATTAGGCCATCATGATGCATTTTTTTTCCATAATAATCTCGTTTCTGACATAAATATTTGTTGACCTGTAATAAACCTTTTTTTTCTTCACAATTTACCCCACGTTCTTCAATCAGATTTTTTTGTTGGGAGGTGTAATTTTTACAACGTGAGAATCTATATTTATGTGCTTAGTAGAAAAAATCCTCACACAATGATTGAATTGAAGTCTAAAATTTTTCAACCCGGTGTGCTCTTTAAAACCTCCCTTACTTACAAGAACTTATGTGCCTATGTCGCCGGTGTTTCTTTAACATTGTAATTTTATGTAACTTTAATTTTAACGTCCATTTTTTCTATACTTTAACATTTTTTTCAAAATATTGTATTCTTGACATTGAAATTTTTGTTTGTTAAACTTTAATTGTATTTTTGCCTAATACCTTGTGATGTCATGTTGATATATTATTATTCAATTCCGTTTTTTATCCCACATATATTAATTATTCTCTATTAGGAGCCCAATTTACACCAGTAAGAGTAACATATTCATAGCAAACTTGACTCACCTTTTATGACAGATCCATTAAATTCTTACCTGTACAGGTATTTAATTTCGAATTTATATTGTAGGGGCTGTATTTCGGCCCGTCTGCCCATATGCGTAGACCTGGCCCGAAATTACAAATAAACCCGCTTTAATTATATTATCAGAAGAATAAACCCCTTTATCTAATTTATTAATATATTCGTTTTTTTTCGTCCTAATTTAGCTTAATGCAGAAGGTAGGAGACATGAAAGTTATCTCGAATTAGACCTTTGCTTTACTTAAGTTTCCCATCTAACCGGTGTCCATAGCCTAGATGATATATGAAAAGAGGTGGTACTTAGTATTTTTATTTGAAAAGTTTAAGAATTTATTTATATAGGCATTGGGACAATGTCCCCTTTATTTGATGATCTATCTCGTACTAAAACGTTTAAAAATGCAATATAACCCACCTAGCAGGGCATACTGCCAAAAATATACGCTAAAATTTTGTATGCCGGTCTGACATAGGGTTATGATGTAATTTTTATTTTACTATAGACTACAGTGAAACAAGCCATCAATTTTTAATATTTATTTTCGAGCGAAAACTTCGTTTTCTTTCAAATTTTTCAGCTTTATTTTTATATGATTGGCCGCCACGCTACCAAAATAGTAAACTTGTTGACTTGAAGTGAAAGAAATTTTTATTTACTTGCTTTCATCAAATTGAGTCTCATTCGTTTGGCCTCTTAATTTATTTTATTAAACATATGAAAAAGTTCCCTATTTTTATATTTTTGCCCTTTTCTCTGTTCGTTTTTTCGTGTTATTAATTTTTTTTTATTTATTATAATTATACCCCCGATTCTAGCTTTTCCATTTTAGGGGGGCAAAAAAAAACTCGTGGGGGGGCAGACAAAAATTTTTTGCCGCCTTCGGCGGCAAAATTGGCCGTGACCTTCGGTCACGGCAAAAAATATACATGTACAACAATAGAATCCATGTTCAAAATTTTTTAACAAGTTTATAGTAATTTATTATATTCTAAATAAAAAAAATATTTGCGTTTATAATTTGGAAATACGAATATTAATTGTTTTCACTAATATTAATTGCTTAAAAAGATATGAGATTTGGGAATTTATTTTAAGTATTTAATCATTTGGTATCAATGCGCATGAAAATTAGAAATATGATATATATGAATGATAAAAATAAATCAACTCGACGTTGAAGAGCCAATTAACAAACTTATAGGAAAAATGTTAAATAGATTAGAAAACGCATCTTTGTAATCATATAAAAATTTAACAAAATCAATAGTAACACATTCTTTGTAATTATTAAGTTTCTTATTAAAAAATATTTGGCTACGTCAATTTCTTTAGATAATGAACATCAATATTACTTATTTTTAAAATAGGCTCTAATTTATTTATATCTAAAATATTAATCAAATTTAAAAAGGGAATCTAAAGATTTTAAATAACTATTATCGGTAAAAAATCTATTATCAAAATATAAATAAATCAATAATAATAAAATAAATACTTTTTACTTTATCCTTAATATTTAAAATATTTTCAAACTTATGAGTAGAATATAAATAAAAATCAAAAAAATCTTTAGGTTTAGTTTTTCTTTTATCCAAAGATAAATTATTGTCATTTAAAAAAGTTTTAATATCAAAATAATTATTGAATAAATCTTCAAATGTATTTTTATTTCTTAATTGTTTAATTTCTAACTAACAATGGCGTATTAAATCAGAAGTTTTAGAAATATAAATCGTTTTGCATTGAAATTGGTCCATAATTATTTTTAATAAATAAAAAGTTTTTTTAATTAAATACAAAAAAATAAATAGATGATTACAAATATGGTCAAAAAACCCCGATTCGGCCCTGTGACCTGAAGATATAAAAGTTTTTTTATTTTTAATTTTTAAAAGAGTATTAAATATTTTTGTGTATTTTAAAAAAAAATGGGCAGGGAGTGACCACACCACCAATGGGGCAACAGCCGGGGTATGGTCCCGCATTCACTAACTACCTTGATTGCATCATGTTGAAATTTATGAAGGAAAGAAAAATTATCAAAAAAATCTTTTCCTTAACTAAAAATCAAGACAATCTTTTACAACAAGATGCAATCGGTGGTTAAAGCAGTGGATATACGGGACATGGTGCAGCTATTTTGCTTAGAAATACTTGAACACCACCCTTTCCCCAGGGCATTACGTTCGCCCCATCGTTACATTGTGCGATCAGGTTCTTTGGTTCTAAATTATATTCTAACAATAGATTGATGACAAGTGAGAAAATTTCTTAGGCATCATATTTATGAATTGCTTTCACAAATATAAAGCTGTCTGTAAAAACAAATTTTTCTATATATTTCTGTGTTAGTTTGATCTCTCTTGTGGATGAGAAGTATTAATGAATAAAAACACTTTTAAAAAAAGTTAATATTTTTAAGATAATATTTTTTAGTAATTTTTGACGGAGCAAATTTAATTATATTATGTGGAAGAAATAAAATTACTATATATTTTGGGGGGGGGGGGGGGGCAAATCCAATTTTTTTTTTTTTGGGGGGGGGCAATCAAAAACTTTGGGGGGGGGGCAGTGCCCCTCCCCAAAGGGGTCTAGAATCGTGCCTGAGTTATACTCATTTATAAAACTTCTCTCCTCCACCTTCTTAAAGTTTCTCTTTGGATTTCATCGCCTTCTTTACCATTTGGGTCTTAATATTATAATTGTCTTCTTTCATAACTGATTTTTTGAATCCCCTAAAAAAAATTTTTTTGCCATTTTTTTACAAATGTTTTTTTGTGAGTGATTTAATTTTTCTCTTACGGGTATATTTTTATGCAACGCGTTTTTTTAGCTTGCATTGTTTTTTTTAAAATATTTTTTCACATTTCTCTTCAAATATTTTCAGCAGTTTTTTGGGAAGGGCGTCAAATTTATGATTTTTACACTCTTCATTAAACAAAATCTATTTTGAGCTAATTCACACTAACATGATTAGTAAATTAACTTGGTTTCGTTGATTGTATGTTCTCTAATCAACTCAAAGAATTATAAGAGAACGACTAAAATTGCAATAATTCGCCCTTTTTCTCGAAATGAATGAGAAAATATGAACCTTTGCCATCAAGACTTCCCACAGAGTTAAATGAGATTGAATCACACCAACAACAACAACCTTTATAGGGCGACCCTAATTGTTGCTTGAAACTCAATGTGATTTTTTATTTTTTGGTGAAAAAGCTTTAAATAAGTTATAAACATTTCATTTAAAATAATTTACAGTTTAGGGGTGAGCCTAGCGTCCCAACCGTTTTGAAACGATAGCAAACGGGCAACTTTACATTCTATGACTCTTATTTCACCTAAATCTAGTAAAATATGATGCTACAAATTTTGCCGCTAAATTCATATATAAACTTTTTTACCTATCATTCCCTATAAATTGCATGTATGTTTTATTTCTAAAGTGCGCTCTTCTTTCAGAAACTTTATAGTACCATATTTTAATACATTTTATATTTCACATCACACACATTTTAAGTTTAAGCAAACCTTTGATAAAAAAATGGATTTTAGTGACCATATTGCCTCGGGTGTAAATAGAGTTTCTAACAAGTTATTGATTGATTAAATCAGAAATATTCAAATCATAGCTGGCTAATGCAAATACATACTTGTTGGAGGTATATTATTCGGAATTAGCAAAATTTTATTAAAGTATTCGTATAGGCAGGATAGCCCATTACGTCTTAGGCCTATTATTATACGAATCGTAGTTTTCGAACAGCTGATTATAATATATATATATGGTCTGTTTATTACTACTTATTTCATAAACTTCCTGCCTGCGGACATCAATGGACCTACTAAATCTAGTGCTGACTTCCTCCCATTTTGTCAAAAGGTTTTGCCATTTCGAAAGATTAAAAATTTTTTTTAGTAAGGTCATTTAGTAACTAGTGTGTTAAACGTGATTTAAACACCTTCACAATAAAATTCAACTTTTTCACAATTCAACACATAACATCCCTATGGCATGCACTCATATTGTTATGTTGACCGATTTTTTGCAACAATCATTTAAGCGCGCAGTAAAAACTGTTTATGTGTTTCCATATTTTACAACTTTTTTTTATTAACATTTACTTTTTTGCCCAAAATTCTCTCTACCTGTGATCTCGTATATATAATATCCTATCATTTAATACTCTATTCCCAAATTTACATTATTATTTTGTTCTTCGTTTTCAACATGCAACAGGCTCAATTCAAGCAAAACATTCATATCAGCATTATACGACATTCGCACATTAATTTATTGCCGGCAACTTTTCAGGTATTTTAATTTGAAACTTCAACTTCATCTTTCTTGTGGTTCGGCCACGCTTTGGTTATCAATTTTAGGCTCTGCCCGGCCAGAATTTAGAGCACGGGCCCGATATTTATTATATGCTAAAAAATATTTGTATAATTGTTAATTAAATACAGAATTTGGAATAAATACCCTTTATCGTGTATCCTTTATTTCCAATTAATAATAGTTGAAAAAAATAGGGGAATATACTTAGGCCCGGCCCGTAATTCTTTTCTTAAAAAGTTGTCTCCTTTTTTTAAATACCCAAATCTTTTTACGAACTTAATTTTGAGACATTATATCAATAGTCATGCTGACAAATTAAAATTCTTATTTTTATAAATATATTGGGGTATATCGGCTTGGCCCTTTTAAGCAGGTGAGTCGGCTTACTTTAGATTTCGATTTCCGATTCGTATTGGTTTTTGATCGTTACCCTAAAATTTTATTTAGTAGAAATAAAAATTATTGTTCATTAACGGCTATTGAGAAACAAGAAATTTTTTTTTATCTAATTATAATTCTAGCGATTTGCCCTTATTTATTTATGTGTCAAATAGATACCCTGATTTTTTTAATACTTTTTTCGTACGATATACCATAATAATATATTAACTTTGAAAATGTTGTTTGTAGCCAAATTTTTTTTTCAGAATCACTTTCTGATATTAAAACTAACTTAAATGTTTTTTTTCTTGCCTTTTTTCTTATATATTGTACTTGTTTGTTAAGTAATTTTATTAGGAGAAAAAAAGGAATAATAGATTGGTTGGGTTATAAGGGTTGGAAAAAAACCGGGTTTTTTTCACAAAAAACCAAAAACCTGGTTTTTTTGGTTTTTATATGGTTTATTTGGTTTTTTTCATTTAACCTTAACAAAAGTAACAGATTGATATGTAAACAAGGTATAATATTTATTAATGCTAAAATTACATATTGTATTATATAATATAATATTGTATAAATGTTATTTCAATGGTTGCATGTAGAAATAAAGACAATTAATAATGATAAATTCAAACGTATTTTAATTAAAAACTTTAAATAAAAAAAAAAGCTTAGATGCCTTTTTTTCCAAGCCTATTTCTTAACTTGGAATGGACGAGGCCAAAAAAAGAAAATACCCTTTCTACACTTGCAGATGAAGCCTGAGCCAACAATAATTGCTCCACGATGGGAAAAACCCCAAAAAAATTTGTTTCTATTGTTTTTTATTGGCTCTTCCACCATTCGTAAGCGGTTTGATAACTAACTATGCTTTCTTTAAAAAGTACTTCTTTGAATGGAATTACTATAGCCTGAAACTTTAAAAGTAACGGGATAAATAGAGTATTGGCATATTTGTCTGAGGCGAACACATAAGCTTCATTTTTTCCCACATCAGTTAGTTGATATTTAAAGTCCATGTTAATGTGACTCGGTGTAATAAGAAAGGCCAAATAATGGGCCGGCGTCAGCGCCTTATCATAACGCTTGATGAATTTGTTTCTTATTACTAAGGATGAAAAAACGTTTTTTTAAGAAAAAACCAAACGTGTTTTTTCTGTTTTTCGAAAAAGTCTTATTGAGGGTTTAATTTCCGACTTACCAAGAATATAGGGGTTTTATTAATAAATATATTAATTATATTCTGAATTTTGTTTACATAGGTGCTAACTTATTGAAGCATTAAAATTTTCAAATGTCACTTTAAATGGGGTTGCACTTTGCCTCAGGAAAAACTAAATAATTAAAATATATTTTATGCATATATGATTGATAAAATCCTCAATTTTTAAACCTGTTTTTATCGATATAAAACGTGTTTTATTTTTTGGTTTTTTATCTTAATAAAAACTAAAAAAACAAAATAAAAACTAAAAAAAAACCAATTAAAAACCAAAAAAACCAGTTAAAACTAAAAAAACTAAACAACTGGTTTAAACCACTTTGGTTTAAACCAAGCCAACCCTGGTTATAGTAGATTAATATTAAGGAATTTATGGCTAGGCCACCAGGATATAGGAATAACTTGTACAACTAGCTATTTAACTTTATAATTTCTTTATTAAAACAGTTAAGTAAAAATAATATTATATATTCTATATTTAAAAACTAATTTATTATGAAAAACTATTTCTTGCAAGTTGCGACGACAAAACTGAACTTAGCCTATCAATCAATCAATTTCTAGTAGTATGATCCATTAGTATTACGGGCTACGACACCTCCCTTTTTCAGGGGGCATCGTACTTGTCGTAGTGTCGATTTATTTAGATGATTGTGGAAGTGTTTGCGTTAAAACCAGTAATAGGTGTTGAATAATTGGGCATTTCGGCTATCGTAATTGACTTGGTTAGACTGTCGAGATTGTAGGTTGCTGTGTATGGGTGTTGAACTTTGATGGTCTCTTGTTCCGTTTTTTTAAAGTTATGTCAACTTTCCTTGAGTGCGGCCTGCGTAAGTCGGGTTCTGTGTACCGGTGGTTTACCAACAGTTGTAGATAAATTAAATAATTTTTTACGCTCCTCTGCGATGTGCCTAGCATCAGACGGAACTTTTGCCGTACTGGTAACATCCATTTAGGGTAATACTAGGTCTTTTACTTTCAAAAGTTATAGAACAATCTTATAAATGGAAAAACGAACCGGTATCTATTGCGCGACCACCTTTTTTTCCATTAATATGCAAAGCCTTGATTTCGTTGTTGAGGTGTGATCTCCTTTATGTTTGAGAAATGTTTGGTTGATATCTGTTTAGAATTTTTGTTGGGGTGGTTTGAGGAAAGTGATATTTAATTGTACGTATTTAAGTTTTAATGTTAAACCATCTAATAGTTCATACCAATTTAGCATATTGAGAGTTCAATATAGTTCGGGTCGATTAATGAGAATTCAAATTTAGTTTGTGCCGATATAGAATATTGGAAGTCCATGCCCTTCAATTCGTGGATAACGAAAAGAGAGGGGGAAGCATTGATTAGAGTCGATATCCTTGTGTTGCCTTCAGAGAATTACGCTGGAAAATGTTTAGAATAGAATGTCTCACTGTTAAGTTTAACGCTGTCCTCCAATGTATATCCCGCTTAACCGCGATCGTCTCCTCGTCCGACCTATAATTCGTCTTGGCTTAGGTGCTCTTAATCGGGTGTCTAGGTTAGAACGGCTTTGCATCAAAGACCGATGATATTACCGACGTACCTATCGGCAATGATTTAAGGTGTAAGCCAATTTTTTTTTAAAAGTTTTTGATTTTGCCTGGTTCGTCCCGGGTTTCGGCACCAATTTATTAGAATTAAAAAAATAGATTGTTAGATTGGATTATAGTGAGAAAATTTTAGGGCATTTATATCCTAGTGGCTAGGCCACCAGGATATAGGAATAACTTGTACAACTAGCTGTTTAACTTTATAACTTCCTTATTAAAATAGTTAAGAAAAAATAATATTATATAAAAACTAATTTGTTCTAAAAAACTATTTCTTGCAAGTTGCGATGACAAAGCTAAACTTAGCCTATCAATCAATCAATTTCTAGTAGGATAATCCATTAGTATTAGGGGCTACGACAGTAATTTACCCCTCCTTTTTCGAAAATGGTTTTCAATGGCCTCTTTTGTAAGGTCGAGTTTCGTAATATTGTTACTTTTTAATGATTGAGGCCCCTTTTAATTCCTTGCCAATTTTTATTTTATTGAAATTAATTGTGCCGTAGGATCAAACTTTTATTTTTCGAATCTGATTTGCCAATCGCTAGAATTTGAACTAGGACTTTTGAACATTTCCCGTATAAAAGGACTATTTTTTAAGTCTAAATTGATTTTATTATAGTGTGGGCCACTCCCGGAGGTACTGCAATACCGGGCTGACCCGTGGGAGAGGGTTGAGCAAGCTCAGAGCACCTCCCCCTACTATCCAAAAATAAGTTTAATATTCTGGTTCCCATATAGGGAACGTACCAGATATTAAGCTGATAAGAACAGAATTAAGTTTCTTTATTAATATTAAAATAAAATATATGTTATAATACGTAATTTATATGAATATATAGAACATGAAAAATCATGGGGACGCGGAATTTTTGAAAAGCAATAAGTGAAACAACGAGCGAATTATAATATACAAAATTTACAATATATGATATGCGAATGAAATATATATATAAATGAATAAACATTATAATAACAATAAATGAGAATAAATTTAATACTCTATGATGTTAATTGTTCATATTGCTGGGTTGAGATAGAAAAAAAAGGAGATTGCAAGGAATAAAGAGATTGCCGGGAGGGGGAAGATTGTGAGGTGGGGAGGCCAATTAAGCAACAAATTTATAGGTAAAAAACAAAAAATTCGAAGAAAAATAAAAGGAAAAAAAAAGAGAGTGATGGGGAGAGCATAATTATCCTTAAAATGATATACTTAAGCTGCTAGGGGAAGGGTATTGCGACCAGAGATAAATTCGTGATATAATTCACTTGAAGAGTGAATTACACCTGCAATCATCTTAAGCCGAATAGTCCTAGCCTCGGCTTTGGTACAGAATTTATTTAGTAAAATATCATTTTTAGGGTACCAAGAGCCCAAAGCACCAATCACTATAGGCAAGACCTCAACAACAGAATATTGAGTGAGCTCCTGCTTTAGAGATGCATACTTTTGGGCCTTGTCAGCGTAAGCTCTGTCGAGAGCAGCTTTGCGGTCATCAAAGACGATTGTGGGGTCAATGATGAGGGCGTGCGAGTCCTTTGCTACAATGAGGTCGGGTCGTAGGCCACGAGTGCCTACCGGTTGATTTTCTTTTATTATTGAGTAATCCGAAGGAATAATTTCCTTGACCTTGTTAACGACCTCATTGTGCCGGTGAGTCATGGTCCGAGAAAACTGCATGCAGTGATGGAGTACATGGGGAAGAGTTTCGTCCATTTTCCCACATCTCCTGCAGCGGCGGTCTCTCTTTGCGCCAGGCCGAGTATTGAGGGGTAAGAGGTTTAGTCGAGCCCGGTGGATAAACCTCCAGTCCCGAAAAGTCAGGTATCGGCCATCAGTAATAAAAGAATGACTGGCACGATGACCGGCTCCACAATCAAAGGTTTTGCCTTGGGAGGCAAAACCTTTGAGTTCGCAATCGTATTGATCGCGCAATGATTGCCTCAATAGCTTAAAGAGACGGTTCCGGTTGAGTGAATCAACCTGAATCGTTCCTTTATTTAGAATAATACTCTGGCCAGCAAAGTGCCAAGTAATTCCTAACGCTTTTGAGGCAATCCTTGCGCGCGTCCATACGTTGCTTTGGGGGTTTGAAGTGATTTTGGTTAGTTCCGATTCCCGCCCAGACAGGTAGTCACTGAGCATAGAGTCGTGAACCATATCAGTGCGAAACCTCTTGCGCACCGTCATGTTAAGCTCGGCCCGGGCATGGTCCATTACTATTGGGTCCTGGGAGGTTAACAGCTTAAAAGCTGTGTCAATACGAGCAATAGATGCATCCTGCCTAGAACAGGGTACACCTATTGCTCCAGCTTGCCGAGAGCCGTACAGGTAACTGGTAGCCGCACTCTTGGGCAGATTCAAGTAAGACTTGACCTGCTCACGAATGTGGTTATCCAGTTTTTTCAGGTCAGCGGCCGTAAGCATATCGTTCCGCTGCGCAAAAGAAAGGGTTGGGAAAAAAAACCTTTTCAAAGCATCAATCTTTTGCCAAGGGGCAAGATTGGAATTAAAGATTTTATTGGGTAGTTCTTCTAGGTTTGGAGCGTCCAGCTTCACAAAAGACCCAAAAGGGACCCCCAGAAAATCTTCAAATTCTCCGTCTTTGAGCATACGGATAACTTGGTTTTTAATGAAAAAAGGGATCTCCCTAGCGCCTACCGGCTTGGCACTCGTGTGAAATAGAGAAGCACATTTCTCATGGTTCACGGCGAGCCCTATGCTTTCAATAGAGGCAATCGTTCTATTCAGAAGGCTCTGGAGAGAATCCTTATTTTCACCGTAAAGAACCAGGTCATCGGCGTATGCCAACATACCCGTGCCCGGGTCAGTTGTTCCCTGTAGCACAGGATTGATGACCAGGTTAAATAATAGACCTGATAAAGGACATCCTTGTCTTATGCCAGAACGATACGTTACGGGCTCTGACAGGCCTGAGGCTAATCGGAAGCGGGTCCTTGAGTCCTGGTATGAGTCCCTAATAAGGTCAATGGTTGTTGCATCAACGCCAGCCGCCTTAAGGGCGGCGAAAATTGCCTCATGGGGCACGGCGTTAAATGCATTAGCCAAGTCAATAAAGACCACACAAAAGTCTTTGTGATTAAGTTTAGCTTGCTTCATAAGGCTTCTGAGCATGTAATTATGCTCAATCACTCCATCAAACGGTAAAAAGCCCTTTTGGGGTTTTTCAAAAATATCATTATTTAAACAATAATTAGTTAAATTATTATAAATTAAAGAGGAAAAAAGCCTATAAATTGTGTTGCTTAAGGCAATTGGCCTCCATGAATTTATTGTATTTAATTGGTTTTGCTTTTTAGGAATCAGTATAGAAACTGATTCCTTCCAAGCTTGTGGAACTTTGGCAAATTTCAAACAGGCATTGAAAATGCCTGTTATGAACTTTGCCTCCGGATCGGCTTTGAGCCAGGCCTCAAGGGAGAGGCCATCCGGGCCGGGAGCTGAGTTTGCTGTGGCAATCATTTTATTTAACACCTGGTTTGAGTTAAAAAGGGGTTTAATAAAGGGGCCAGTCGCTTTATGTATAAATTGTGTGAGGTCAGCTTGACGAAGCTGACCAAATGAATTATTAAAGTGATTGAGAACTATGCTCTCATTGATGGGACACAGATGGGCTGGTCCGTCAACAATGAGGCGCATAGCTCTCTTTTTATTAAACCTGTAGACCCGCTGAATATATTTTGGGGACAGGTTAAAAGATATGGAAGTATCCGATTGCAAAGTTGCTGGCCGACTGAATTTTTTCATAGCTAGCGTTTTGGTCGCTGCTATCACCTTCCTTTCGATATCCTCCCAACGATCATGAGGAGAAATCTCAGGCAGCTTAGGTGTTTTAGAACTAGTAGGGGGGGCGCAAGAAGGTACTGCGTGATCCTCCATCACTACTGTCTGCTCCTCATGATCGGCAGCCAGGAGGGCGAAAGAGTTGCTCGTGGGAATAGGTGGGCTTGGGATATTCCTAATGGGTGACGGATTGGAGTTGACTTTTTTGTTGTTGTTAACTGGCGAAGGTATGTCCTCGAAAGAATCAACGGCATCAAGGTACTCGCTTCCCAGGCTGTGTTTCCTACCCCGTCGCTTTCGCTTCGAGGCCGGAGCCAAGGATTGTGGAGGTAAGGTTGAGGGCGTGGTTGCGGTAAAGTGTAGGACCGGCCGCAAAGGGGTGGCAGGGATGGGGGTGACGGGGATGGGAGTGGCGGGTAGAAGAGACTACTACACTTTGATCTTAGCCATAAGCCAGAGAAGCGATAAAACGTCCAAAAATGGTCTCCTAAAAATAACCTTTTAATTTTTCAAAAATTACGAATTAGAAAATTTTATTTCCTCTGAAAAGCATTTATTCATTAAAATTTTACATGTCAAATTCTATCAATTTATATTTATTTTCCCATAATTGGTTATCAACTTCATCAATCCAATATTTTTTATTTATATTCTTTGCTTTTTTTATCTTAAAATTCAGCCATCTGAAGTTTTTGAATAAATCAAGTTTTCGTCTCAAATTTATCACTAGAAAAAACGTGTCTGTGGTATTTTCGAAAATAAAACATTTTGATCTTTCAAAATAATTTTATTTAAATAATATAATTATGTTTTTACTTATTAAAAATGCAATTTGACCACCTTTTTTTATAATTTTGTCTTCCGGATTCTTATTACGCGTTCTAACACTTATATATGAAAACGTGAGCCAAACAATGATTTTTATTATTACCATTTAGTAAATTAAATTGTTTTTAGGTCTCAGAATATTAAAGAAATTTTGACATGATTAACGATATAATAAAGTAATAATTAATAATGTTTTATATGATTAACTATTATAACTTTGATTTTTGATTTTAGCCTTATCTATCATTTCATCATGATTTTTTGATTAAAATTAAAGGGGTTTTAAAGTTTATTTACTTATGTAGGTATTGAAACACTAAATTTTATAAATTTGTTGAGTTTATATGATCAATGTTATGTCTTTTATATTAATTTTAATTATATTTTAAAATTTATGATGTTAACTTTAACTATGCCTATTTAAGCTTGTAGTTTTTAATCAAAACAAAAATGAGTACACTTTACAGATTTTTAATTTGTTTTTGTCATTTGTCACAATGCTTTACATGCATTTTAGTAGTTAGCTCAACTAATATGCTTTGCTATGTTAATTTTGTATTTCTGTAAAAATAGAATTTTAATATATTATTATATTTTAAAATTTAATGAGTTTTACCAAAAAGTTTAAAGCTTTTGGCTGTTTTTAAAGCTTGGTTTGCCTTTAATTAAATATCAGTCAAACCTTAATTAATTAATTTATTGGTTAGCTCAAATGCATTATTAGGCAAAACTAATATCTTGATATGTCAATTAATTTTTTATTTCTGCAAAAACAAAATAATACATTTATTTATTTTAGATCTTAATGCCTTTCTCCAAAAAATTTAAAGCTGTTGGCTGAATTTTAAGCTTGGCCCTTTAATTGATTATTTAAACCTCAGTTAATTATTTATCACCTATGTTAAATTTCAAAAAAATATGCTTTGTCATTTTTAACAATTATACAAGAATATTATTTTAATTTAATAATAATGGGAACAAAATTCAATGTAAATTCTGGCTTATATTATATAAGCTATCTTCATACCATAAGCTTGGCTTTTTAAATAATATATTATCAAAATGGTAAAAACTGTCATATTGATGTTTAAATACATAGACATCATTTTTTATAGGTTGCTGTAGAGAATATAAAGATTACCCACCATATTTTTTTCTTTTAAATTTTATTTTCAAAAGATTTTGCATTTAACCCATATCTTTAATTTTTATTTATCAATAATTTCTTTTCATAAGTAAATGAAATAATTTCAAACTTTTTTTATTTATTTATTTTTTACTTAGCTTATGAATTTACACGTATGCCTTTTTTGAGAAATATGAAGTAAAAATAAATTAAAATTTTATCTTTTTTTTATAATATAAGTTTGTTACAAACAAATTTTTATTTGAGTGCTGACTTATGAGCATTCTGGTTTTGACAACTACTTATAAGGTATAATCTCTTATTAGTAAGTTTACAAATACATTATTTATTTGTGAAAACTCTCGTACTTGTTGTAGAAAATATATTTTTCCAATATATTTCTATAATCTAGCTTAAATTTATAAAATACTTTGCACCTGACCATTTCATGTTCCTTATTTTTAATCAATTTTCAATAAGTAAATTTGTATAGCTATTGTGATTAAGAATAAGTAAATATTTATTTAATTAAATTTTTTTAGTAATTTCAATATGAAATTTTATGGATCTACTTAAATGGTACATAACTTGTCAACATTAACTAGGAGCTTTGCCTAACTTGAGCACAACTAAAGTTTTCAGTAATCTGGCATTGTATTTTTTATTTGAAAATGGTATTTTTAAATCATTATTTATCATGCTATAGATTTACTTTTAACTAAAATCCAAATGTAAGTGTAAAATAATTGATCATATTTATCATCAAATTTTTGAGAGATATGAGCTGACTTCAGAAACCACAATGGATTTCATTATTGTTTTTAAAATTTCAATAAACATGGAAATGTTTAATGTAAAATAAAAAATAAACTTTTAATATATTTTTATTCAAAATTGATAATATATATTTAGGTTGGGCTGCTAAATGTTATATATAACCTAAATGTTGTTGTAAGAGCCTGATATACTTCAACAAATTTTTGCCTACAAGAAATGCCTACAAGAAAATATTAAAGACCAGACTTTGCATTTCAGGGATTTTATTTGTTCACCTTTTTAATCATACTTTGTAAGCCAACTACAATGAATATTTTTAAAAAATGTTTAAAAGAAGACTCAAAAATGAATTGATTTTTTTTGTATAACAACAAATTGTTAAATTTACATAAATTAATATTTTCATTAAAAACTAATTATATATCGTGTTTTAATTAGGTTGGGATGCTAATCTATTATTAATATTGTAAAAGCTTGATATACTTAAAATTTTATCTCTTATTACACAGGTCAACAACAGTGTCACAAAAAATAAGTTTATGACATAATTCATTGTAAAGCATGCATCTCCATGATAGCTTTATCTCATATATATTTTTCTTCTGTCTTAGTTTTTTCTGCCTTCGGCTCCTTAGATCCGTCCAGGATCCTATTATACCCCAAAAAAATTTAAAAATCTTTTTTTCATATAAAAATCCCTTTTAAGATTTTATCATCACAAAAAATGAGAATAAATTTTATTAGTATTTCAAGCTTTTACACTGACTATTTTTCGTCCAAACTAATGACCAATATATTATCGGTTTCTAATAAAAATATTATTTAAAGTTTGAATTTAACAGCTTAGTTGTTGTGAATATGCAAAAAAAAATTTTTAATTTTTTTTGTTTTTTTTTTGACATTTTTTTATAAAATTTTTATTTATAGCAATTTAAGTTTGATTAGAAAAAACAACTTGAAAATCACTAATATGGCAGGTGTTACGATGAAAAAATACATAATATAAATAGGCATTTTTTTAAATTTTTTCTCTTGTGTGTCGCAAAATTTGCCTTGTCCAAAAGGTCATTTTTTTTGATTTTTTAAGTTTTTTCGTTTATGTAATCTAAGTAGCTAGCCATTTTGTTTAAATTTGGCTATTTTTCCATGTATACCTAAGAAAACAGAGGCGGAAAAACGTTGGAAAACGGAATATATGTGAGATCAGGTTATCATGTGGATTTTTTTCCAAGGGTCATTCATAATTTTTATTTTTCATTCACAAATTTCAACGTGTGTTTTTTAAGATAAAGTTTTAAGTGATTTTTAAGATATAAAAAATCTTAAATTTCTTTCCTTTAAGTGATTTTCGAGGTGGCAAAATTGTTTAATATAGTCAAATTTTTCCATTTTTTTTAAATAGATTCATGAAAATAGCTCAAGTCTGAAGAAATTTTGGAAAATAAATATATATGAGATAAGACCATCACGGGGATTATTTTGTCCTAGTGTCATATTTTTATTTTTTTACTCATTTATTTTTGTCAACCTATGTGTGCAAGGTATGGTTAATGGGCTATCCCATGGCAGCCTATTCCCTCAATTATTTTATCACCACGATCTTAGCTCTCGTTTGAATATAAAAGGCGCTTTTCTCATGGTTTACAGCGAGTCCTATGCGCTCAATAGGGGCCATCATCCTTTTGAGAAGACCACAGGGTATTCTTATTCCTAAAATAGATTTTATCGGCATATACCAACACGATTCCCGGGTTTTGTTGTCCCCTGTAGTAGAATTTTGATGACTGGAAAATTTTTTTCATCGAACGTTTGTTAATGGATTCTGCTTTAGGCTTATCGGAAGCTAAACTTAAAAGTTCCGAATATGGTCAATCAATGGTTGCCGCGTGAAATTTGCCTCATGGGGCACGGCGTTTATATGCGTTTGTCAAGTATATTAATCACATAACAAAAGCATTTTTGGTGAAGTTTGCTTCCGAAGACTGCGGTGCATCTATTATTGCTCAATCATCCCATCGAATGGTAAAAAGCCCTTTTGAAGCTTTTCAAAAATGTCATTATTTAGACAATAATCGGTTAATTTGTTATAAATTAATGAGGAAAAAAGCCTATAAATTGTGTTGCTTAAGGCAATTGGCCTCCATGAATTTATTGTTTGTAATTGGTTTTGCTTTTTGGGAATCAGAATAGAAACTGATTCTTTCCAAGCTTCGGGAACTTTAGCAAGCTATGGAAATGCCTGTTATAAACTTTGCCTCCGGATCGGCTTTGAGCCAGGTCTTAAGGGAGAGGCCATCTGGGCCGGGGGCTGCACATGGCAATTATTTTTATTTAAAATTTCCCGTATTGTAAATATGTGTGTATTTAAGGGGCCAGTGGTTTTTGGTATTGCAAAAAGTCAGCTTTATGTAGTTGATCATAAGTATTATTTAAACTCAACACGCATTGAATTCTCAATTGCATATATTTTGCTGATTTAGATATTCGCGATTTATAAAATTTTTTTTCTAAAGTTTTATTCCTAACATCATTTATTTGATTTTAATCAAATTTTTTTACCCCCGCCCTCTTCCCCACTCAAACCTGTGACGATTATAAACCGCTTTTGTTTGTTCCATAACTCCGATAGGTATTCCATAACTAGTGCATACCATTGCACCTCACCTTGTAACACTAAGCACGACTCATGTCTTCCCCGCTACACCATTGTAAGGGTGGTGGTGATGTATGAACCCACGAGAAAGTTTGCACCTGTTCACCCCCCCCCCTATAGTTTTATAAAAATAAAGCTTCTTAAATTAGCCCAGATTCTTGGGGCGATATTAAAGCAGCAACCAATACGTTAGCCGCAAAAAGCCGTCCGGTATTAGCCTTCTAAATTAAATATATGTCCTATCGATGAAGACATATATACCCCAATCATTTTAATAATCCTTGTGGTCAGTTTCGTAAAGCTTACCTTTCACAATCAATACATTTCCAAATCCGTTGCCCCTTTCAGTATATCCTGATTTACGATTCGGTATGTATTAAATAAAGTTATTGTCACCGCCAATTCAGCCCCTGGCCCGGATGGCCTCTCCCTTAAGGGATAGCTCAATGTCGATCTACAGGCAAAATTTATAACAGGCATTATCAATGCCTCTTTAAAATTTGCTAAAGTTCCCATCGCTTGGAGTAATGTGTTTCCATTCTGATTCCAAAAGTGCAAAACCTTTTACAAAACATAAATTTTTGAAGGCCAATAGCCTTAAGTAACACCATTTGTAGGCTTTTTCCTCTATAATTTATAATAAATTAAATGATAGTTGTCTTAATATATTTTCAAAAAGCCTACCTTATACGATGTAAGTGCATAAATACATGCTCCGCAATCTTATAAAGAGCAAAGCTTCGTCATAAAGACTTCTCTATAGATTTATAGAACTGCCGAAGCGTTTAACGTCGTGCCTCACTTGGCTTGTAATTTTCCCCCTAATTTGGGCCAAACCCTTTCGGCGGGGCTACACCGGACCAGGCGGTCTTTCGGTCCCTACGTTGATCTCTACATCTAATCGTTCGGGCATTAGATAATAATGTTTTTTATAAGGTTTATTATTTAATCTGGCCATCGAATAGACCATTACTAAACAGGTTCTTTACAACAACAAAAAACATTTCATGAATGATCTTTTCAACAGAATTGCCCCCAATGGTATGGAACTTGTGTTTACTAATAAACTTTTCAACCTTGCCCCTTGGAAAAAAACACATACACTCGATAGGTTTTTAGTCAAAATATTTCAATGATCAAAGCCATAAAAATTCGATGATATCTTACATAATATTTATTTGAGTCATAATATTTTTGAAATCACAAGCCCTTTTTTTGGTTTTTAGATATACATCTGTTAAATGGTGCCATTCTACGTGACCCGATTGCTGAGGTTTTTAGTCATTGGCAAGAGGAATTTAGTTACATAGAGATGTATTTTATATGGACCGTGGTTGCTCGGGCTGCCGGGTAGTCATATATTTTTAGACCAAACGTTGTTGATATGGGTTCTTGCCAGAATGAGTGGGGGAAGGTGCGTCGCGCATTAATGTGTAATTGGCTTGATTAGTTCGATATACCGGAGACTGATTTTTGGGAGTGTGTGCGAACATAGCGTTTTTAATGTAAAAATATTCATGTATGGGGAGAAATATCTTTGACATCTTTTATATTTTTTGTTTGATGCAAATTATACAAATTAGCGTTTTTTATTGCCAAATGCATAAAATAATTTCTATTACACTTAGCTTCACAATTATGGGATTGGCAAGAAGTAAGCCTGAAACGTGATTACTTGTCCAGCGTGTTTCGAAAAACTCACCTTTTGATCTTTGGCGACTCATACGACGGCATTTCAATCATTTAATTTTGCGCAACGCAACGTAAGTAAACATTTTATATTTAGAGCGCCATATATTTTTTCTTCAACAGGGACTCTTTTACCTGATCAATATGGTCAATTCCACCTCAAATCGACAAACTTTTTCCCTTGAAGTCTCAGTTTTGGCTGAAAATTGGTACACTGGTAAGGTCCTTGGGTGCTGATAAAAACCTAAATTGTTTTTGACCGGGATATGAGCAAAAATTTTTTTTTATTTTTTTGCAAAAAAAAATTTGAGGCAACTTTGCGCGCATGTGTCATCAAAAGTATTGTAGGTAAATTCATAATTTTTTTTTTATTTTGAAGATTGTAATAAGGGCTACCTTAGACGCAAAAAATATTTAAAAAAATTTTTTTTAAGTTACCAAAAAATTAAAGTCAAGTTTAGACACAAATAGCTCAAAAAACGTATCTTTAAATTTTCTGAAAAATTTATATAATATGGCCCTTAATGTTGTTAATAAATTCATGATTTAAAAAGTTTGGGACCGGCATGACTTTTTAAATAATTTAAAAAATTCAATTTTTTGCCCTAATTTTGGGACATATATATGCCCTTTGCACTATATTAGAAAATGCCAATGTGCCAAATTTGACAGTATTCAAAAAGCAGGATATATGGGCAATTATGTTAGACCATAATAGTTTGATTTAATTGATTACTACCATTATTAAATTTACAATGAAAAAGTGAACCTTAAAACCGAAAAAAGTGAAAATTTTGCCTGAAAATCGACTTTCTGGTTAACCAGCCAATCTTTTTTTAATATTTAACATTTATTTTATAGATAAATTATTGCTTAATAACATATAATAGCCCCACCTTTTTTCACTCGATTTTGACGCTTCTACAATAAAAATACCTAAATTTGCCAAAGAACAGCAAATTTTCAGGTGTCAAAAAACTAACGCAGATTGTATTCGTCTGTGCAAGCTTATTTTTTTATTATTTTTGCATAATTATCTAAAAATATCTAGAACCTATATAATCAGTCATAATTTGCCTGTTTAAGTTAAAAAAAATAGTATATATGTTATGTATAGAAAATCTTAATAGAACGAGATAGGTAAATTACAAAAAAATGAGATTATGAAATCATTCCATTATTTTAATTAAATTTATATTTTATTGTATTTATTAAAACATATTCTTGTGTTAAAACTCGTTAAACGCATTTAGTTATTAAAAACTTTAGGTCAATGCCCAAATCCATATGCCTATGCCTTGCTCTAAATAGCCTTTCAAAATCATATTTGGCATTTGTAAAAATTAGAAGACTGAATGTCTATATTTTGTTTTAAAGTGGGTCTAATATTTAGTTTTAAAATTCATCATTGAAGCTAATTCTGCCCGTTGTAATCATTTAAGGTTGTTTAACCCTAAAATTGACTTCTTTTTTGTAATTATAATTTCAAAAAACCATATCACTATGTTTCATAAAATAATTGACTTTTTATGTTTATTTTAAGTTTGTTTATAATCATAAAAAAAGAAAATCTGTTAAATCATAATATTCTAAATAGGCCAAATATATTCCATTTTACTTATTTTTGTCAGATTTAACGTTGGTGAGGCTGTTTTATTTAAAAACTATTAAATAATAGAAAAAAATAAATTTTTACAAATTTTTTAACCTTATTATTTTTTCTAATATCCTCTTATTTTTTTTTTATCCAAAAATTTAACAAATTTTTTTGAATTTTGCCGAGGATAAATATTGAGAATTATGTACATATTCTAATATTGTTCATCAAACTAAAAATGACTAGTAAAAGTTAACATATATAAGCATAAAAATTATAAGTTTTTATTTTTTACACCTTAAATTTTAAAAAACCTGGCAAACTTTGGTTTTTATTTCATAAAAAGCTATGGGTACGTTAAAAAATGTTGGGGGAAATTTATGTTATATAGTGATGTTTTATGTATAAAATGCAGTTTTAAATTTTCAAATTGGTTTGGTAGTGACCCAGAAAGTCGGCTCAGAAGATAGGAGTAAAATACTGAAAATTACCAATTTTTTTGTTCTAAAGTTCCCCCTTTCTTTCCAAAATTGACAATAGTTTGAATCAAATTATTAAAACTGTTATAGCCTTACATATTTGCCCCTATGTCTAACTTCTTATATATAAACAAATTTGGCACTTAAAAAGCAAAAAAAGAAATTTTTTTTTTGAATTTTTTAAAAAAGTCTAGTCGGTCCTATACTTTTGAGTTCACATATTAATAATGAATACTAAGGACTGTATTTCAGCAATTTTTTAAGAAATTTAAAAATACGTTTTTTTAGTTATATCAAACTGAATGTTCTTTACAAAGTTGTAAAATTTCAAAAAAATAATTTTAAAATAATAAACACATGCAAAATAGCCCTTCTTGTCCTCTTCAAAATAACAAAAAAATTAAGTCTCTAGCTATAATACTTTTTGACTTACAACCTCCCAAAGTTGCATCAAATGTGAAAATTCACCTTACAATTTTTTTTTCTTTTGCCCCTATCTCCGTCAAAAATCACTTCCGGTCAAAAAAATTTCCAGATCATGAGATACCCTTAGATATTACCTCCATGCAAAATTTCAGCCAAATCAAAAGGGGTACCCTTCCCGGACTTGTTGGATTGAGGTGAAATTGACCATATATATTATTTACTTGAATTTGTAAAAAAATATGTACGCCAATACGCATCCTTCCCTACATTTGGGATTTAAGTTTAAACCGGGCAGTTAAATTCCGGCCCGCTCGACATATTTTTCAAGTTAGGCCCGGCCCTGTATTCACAAAACCAGGCCTAAAATACAGTGTGTAGTACTAACTCCCCTTCATGTATATTATTAGTTTGGTCTAGTATGTGCTGCTAAAAACTTTATCAGAATAAAAAACCAGGTCATTGGTACTAGTAAACTTGAACCAATTTAGTGCGAAAGCGGGTGCGTGCTTTGAACATATTTTGGTGTTAGAATAAATTAGGGGTTGAGGTTCATGTATTGCCCGTTTAACGATACGTTGGACGCCTGCGTGATGGCCCTCATGGGGACGCGGATAAATGAAAACTTGAAAAAGAGCGCGCGAAATATAATATGAAAATTTTTATAATATACGCGAATGAAAAATATTTATGATTATACGTTGTAATATCAATAAAAGCAAAATAATTGCTATATTTAATACTTTTTAAGGGTTAATTGATATTATTGCTAGGGGTCGTATAGAAATTTTTTTTAGACTGCCACGAAGGGTGGAAATTGCAAGCAATTGAGACATTGCGAGAAAGGGGAAGGTTTTTTAAGCAACACATTTTTAGGCAATAAAAGTTTATTTGTAAAAAGAAAAAGGGTAAAGAGCATAACTATCCTAACAATAATTTACTTAAGCCGTGACGGGTAGGGTATTACGACCAGAGATAAATTCATGATATAATATACACTAGAAGAGTGAATTACAAGTGCAATCATCTTAAGTCGAGTAGTCCTAGCCTCGGCTTTGGTACCAGAATTTATTTTATAATATATCATTTTTAGGGTACCAAGAGCCCAAAGCACCAATCACTATAGGCAAGACCTCAACAATAGAATATTGAATGAGCTCCTGCTTAAGTGATGCATACTTTGGAGCCTTGTCTTCGTAGGCTCTGTCGAGAGCAGCTTTGCGGTTATTAAAGACGGTTGTTGGGTCAATGATGAGTGCGTGCGAGTCCTTGGCAACTATGAGGTCGGGTCGTAGGTCACGACTGCCAATGGGGGTTTAGTCGAGCACGGTGGATAAACTTCCAGTCCCGGAGGGTAGGTATCGGCCATCAGTAATAAAAGAATGACTGGCGCGATGACCGGCTCCACAATCCAAAGTTTTGCTTTAAGAGGCAAACCTTTAAGTTCGCAATTGAATCGCGCATTGATTGTCTCATTAGCTTAAAGAGAAGGTTCCGTTCAGAATGGTACTCTGGCCAGAAAATGCCAATTAGAGGCAATCCTTTTGCGCGTCCAAGTTTAGATTTTCGCCCAGACGGTAGTCACTAAGCCTGAACTATATCAGTGCGAAACCTCTTGCACATCGTTATGCTGAGCTCGGTTCGGGCATGGACCATTACTGTCGGGTCCTGGGAGGGTAACAGCTTGAAAGCTGTGTCAATACGAGCAATAGATGCATCCTGTCTTGAGCAGGGTATACCTATTTTTCCAGCTTGCCGAGAGCCATACATGCAACTGGTCGCAGCACTCTTGGGCAGATTCAAGTAAGACTTGACCTGCTCACGAATGTGGTTATCCAGTTTTTACGGTTCAGCGGCCGTAAGCATATCATTTCTCTGGGCTAAAGAAAGGGTCGGGAAAAAGAACCTTTTAAGAGCATCAATATCTTGCCAAGGGGCAAGATTGGAATTAAATATTTTATTGGGCAGTTCTTCTAGGTTTGGAGCGTTAAGCTTCACAAAAGACTCAAAAGGCACCCCCAGAAAATTTTCAAGTTCTCCGTCTTTGAGCATACGGATGATTTGTGTTTAAATTTAAAAAGGGATCTCGCTAGCGCCTACCGGCTTGGCCGTGTGATAGAGAAGCACATTTCTCATGGTTCACAGCGAACCCTATGCTCTAGAGGCAATCGTTCTATTCAGAATGCTCTGGGAATTCATATTTTTACCGTAAAGAACTAGGTCACCGGCGTATGCCAACATACCCGTGCTTGGGTCAGTTGTTCCCTATAGCACAGGATTGATGACCAGGTTAAATAATAGACCTGATAAAGGACATCCTTGTCTTATGCCAGAACGATACGTTACGGGCTCTGACAGGCCTGAGGCTAATCGGAAGCGAGTCCTTGAGTCCTGGTATGAGTCCCTAATAAGGTCAATGGTTGTTGTATCAACGCCGGCCGCCTTAAGTGCGGCGAAATTTGCCTCATGGGGCCCGGCGTTAAAAGCATTAGCCAAGTCAATAAAGATCACACAAAAGTCTTGAAGCTTAGCTTGCTTTATAAGGCTTCTGAGCATGTAATTATGCTCAATCACCCCATCAAATGGAAAAAAGCACTTATGGGGCTTTTCAAATATATCATTCTTTAAACAATAATTGGTTAATATATTATAAAAGGAAAAAAGCCCATAAATTGTGATGCTTAAGGCAATTGGCCTCCATAAATTTAATGTATTTAACTGGTTTTGCTTTTTAGGAATCAGTATAAAAATTGATTCTTTTCAAGCTTGTGGAACTTTGGCAAATTTCAAACAGGCATTGAAAATGCCTGTTAGGAACTTTGCCTCCGGATCGGCTTTAAGCCAGGCCTCAAGGGAGAGGCCATCCGGGTCTGGACCTGAGTTTCCGGTGGCAATTATTTTATTTAAAACCTGGCGTGAATTAAAGAGGGGTTTAACAAAGGGGCCAGTTTCTTTATGTATATATTGCGTGAGGTCAGCTTGACGAAGCTGACCAAATGAATTATTAAAGTGATTGAGAACTATGCTCTCATTGATGGGACACAGATGGGCTGGTCCGTCAACAATGAGGCGCATAGCTCTCTTTTTATTAAACCTGTAGACCCGCTGAATATATTTTGGGGACAGATTATAAGACGTGGAAGTATCTGATTGCAAAGTTGCTGGCCGACTGAAGTTTTTCATAGCTAGCGTTTTGGTCGCTGCTATAACCTTCCTTTCGATATCCTCCCAACAATCATGAGGAGAAATCTCAGGCAGCTTAGGTGTTTTAGAACTAGTAGGGGGGGCGCAAGTAGGTACTGCGTGATCCTCCATCACTACTGTCTGCTCCTCATGATCGGCAGCCAGGAGGGTGAAAGAGTTGCTCGTGGGAAGAGGTGAGCTTGGAATATTGATGGGTGATAAATTGCATTAAATGCGAAACCTGTGGACAAGCCTTTCCTTGTGGCTTAAGCAATCACGATGTGATTCACAGGGTACGTCACATACCTAAGTTAATGGATGTCCCAACACCTAGGTATGCGGAAAGGCCGACTGCTAAAATTTTGCACCCTCGCGACCCCTATTTACCAAGCACAGAGGTATGGAACGCCTCAACATATGACCAAGCTCCAGGACCCCCGAAGGTCTCTCCCAAAGAAAGAATGAAAATATCCTCATTATTAGGAACAATCAGGCAATTGAAGTCTCTTCTATCCGCCACTCCCATCCCCGTCACCCCCATCCCTGCCACTCCATTGCGGTCGGTCCTACACTTTACCGCAAACGCGCCCTCAACCTTACCTTCACAATCCTGGGCTCCGGTTACCTCGAAGCGAAAGCGACGGGGTAGGAAACACATGGGAAGCGAGTACCTCGATGCCGTGGATTCTTTCGAGGATATAACTTCGCCAATCAACAACAAATAAGCCAACTCCAATTCGTCACCCCTCTGGAATATTTCCAGCTCACTTCTCCCCACGCGCAACGCTTTCACCCTCCTGACTGCCGATATCGAGGAATAGACAGTAGTGATGGAAGAACTTACCGTATCTACTCGCGCCCCCACTCCTAAGCCCAAAACACGTAAACTTCCTGAGATTTCTCCCCATGAATCTTGGGAGGATATCGAAAGGAAAGTTACAGCAGCAACCAAAACGTTAAGTACGAAAAACTTCCGTCGGCCAGCAACTTTACAATCAGCTACTTCCGCATCTTTTAATCTATCCCCAAAATACATTCAGCACGTCTATAGATTTAATAAAAAGAGAGCTATGCGCCTCATTGTTGACGGACCAGCCCATCTGTGTCCCATCAATGAGAGCATAGTTCTCAAAAACTTTAGTAATTCGTTTGGTCAGCTTCGTCAAGCTGACCTCACGCAATATATACATATAGCAACTGGCCCCTTTGTTAAACCCCTCTTTATTTCACGCCCGGTTTTAATTTAAAATGATTGCCATCGCAAACTCAGCTCCCGGCCCGGATGGCCTCTCTTTTGAGGCCTGGCTCAAAGCCGATCCGAAGGCAAAGTTCATTTAAAATTTGCCAAAGTTCCACAAGCTTGGAAGGAATCAGTTTCTATACTGATTCCTAAAAAGCGAAACCAGTTAAATACAATAAATTCATGGAGGCCAATTGCCTTAAGCAACACAACTTATATGCTTTTTTCCTCTTTAATTTATAATAAATTAACCAATTATTGTTTAAATAATGATGTTTTTGAAAAACCCCAAAAGGGCTTTTTACCGTTTGATGGGGTGCCTGTCAGAGCCCGTAACGTATCGTTCTGGCATAAGACAAGGATGTCCTTTATTAGGTCTATTATTTAACCTGATCATCAATCCTGTGCTACAGGAAACAACTGACCCGGGCACGGGTATGTTGGCATACGCCGAAGTTAATGGATGTCCCAACAGGTATGCGGAAAGGCCGACTTATGCTGAAATTTTGCAACCCCACGCATTCCTAAAGATTCTCGTCGCAACTAGTCCCCACCACCAAGCAGCCCAGAGATATGGAACGCCCCAACAAAAACCTAAACAAGACTCCCGTAGATCCCTAATGGATTCTGAGCTTAACAAGCTAAGAATGAAGATATCCTCGCTAGAAGAAACAATCAGGCAATTGAAGTCTCTTCTACCCGCCACTCCCATCCCCGTCACCCCCATCCCTGCCACCCCATTGCGGCCGGTCTTACGCTTTACCGCAACCGTGCCCTCAACCGTACCTTCACAATCCTGAGCTCCGGTTACCTCGAAGCTGCGACAGGGTAGGAAACACAGCCTGGGAAGCGAGTTCTCACAATTGTAATGGAATTTATTTTTCAAAAGCTGGGTGCGTTGAGAATCTGTTTATTTTCTAATAAATTTAAAATTGAAATTAATAAATGATATATTTTAGGTACATACAGGATTTCTAAGACCTTTGTAGGATTTCCCGGAGAGGCTTCCCCACGCACATATTCGGTCTCTGCAATGCATTGATAGAAGGCCTTTTATCAACTATCTTGATGATCGGCTATCAACGTTGGTGGAAACCGTCATTGTCGTGAAATAGAACGAAATTGCGATAAAAAAATTAATTTAAAAATGTAATTTATTTATGATTTTTACCCTTATCCAATAAATAAAATCATTATGCATCCAAATTTTTGTCTAAATTTCTTAATGTTAACTACCCTAAAATAAATCTTCACCTTCCAGTTGTCAAACTCGTTTCCTATTTTTTTGCTAAAATTAAACCTTTCTTGCAATTTTACAAAAAAAAATAGCGTGTACTTTTTACTTGTCAAACGTCAAAATGATTGTTTTTGTTATAGAACAACTTCGCTTACAGCATTTTAGGCCCGGCCCGCCCATTTGGTTGGTGGGCTAGACCAGAAAATTACAAATACGGCGAAAATATTACAAGCTATATTTTTTTTGTAAATTATTAAAATATATAGAGTATTGAACTATTTCGCTTTGATATGTTACAATAAATCATTTTAAATTCTACTTAACAATATTTTTTTAAAAAATGGAAAATAAGACATAAAATGGGCTCGCGTTTTTCGGGCGGGTCGGCTTTGCAGATCCCGATTTTGATATATATTAAAGCCGTTACACTAACATGCTCTATATAGGAACAAATATGATCTCAAATTTGAATAAAAACGAATGAACATTTTTTAAGAGGTTAGTTAAAAATTTTGAATGCCACAAATATATGGAAAAGTTGTAGTCATGATTTAAGAGTGTAATTAAAAATCGTTAGCGTCTCGGTCTTAATAGAAAAACTAATAAAAGATTTAAATTATAAATCAAGACCAAGGTTCGTAGCTGGACAAAAATACAAAATTAAGCCTGAATTATGAAATTAAAGATGAAATTATAAAAAACAGGCATTATCCGATTTCTTGCATTAAATAATAAAGCCTAAGGCTTTGAAATCCTTATGGCGCCAACACACGATATAATCTAGTAAAAAATTACTACTAATTCCCAATTCCATTGGATTATAGTTTTTAACTTCAAAACATTCAATCTAACGAAATCGCACCTTTATTTCTTAAATTAAAGCGGAATTCGACTTAACATACCATTTTTAAAAATTATTTAAGCTTATGTAATTTTTCTCAAATATGCAATATACATATTTTATCATAAATTTTTTGAGAGTTATGAGTTAACTACAGAGATCAAACCTGCCATCTTAGGGAATATCAAATCCGTTTACCGTTTTTCCTAATCAAACTTAGTTAGTCAGTTATAAACATTAAATATTTTAGAAAAAAAGGTTAAAAAACCAAAAGATTCAAAAACAAAAATAAATTGAAGTTTTAATTTTGCATATTTAGTAGTTAAACGTTAAACTTAAACTTTAAATAATATTTTTATTAAAAACCGATAATATATCGTGTCGTATTTAAGTTTGGACGCGAAATATTTTGTATTATCTAAATGCCGATGTAAGAGCTTGTATTAATAATTTTTTTTCCATTATTTGTGAATAGAAATATAAGTTACAAGGGATTTTAATATGCAAAAAAGATTTAAAAATTTTTTCTTTATAGGGTATATTAGATCTGTCAATTTGTGGTCAAAAAAGGCCATTTTTCGTTATAGACGGATCTAAGGAGCCAAAGACGGAAGAAACTAAGAAAAACGAAAAACATGTATGAGATTAGGCCATCATGGGGATGAATTCTTTTATGTTTTCATAATAATCTCGTTTCTGACATAAATATTTGTTGACCTGTGTAATACATCAAAATTGGGGCATTTTTATTAGAGGGTTATTAATATGATAAAAGGTAATCTACATATTGGCCAAACATCTAATAATTTTCATGTTTTTTTAAATATTTTTTTTTAAATTTGGCACCGAGGAATGGCAATCGAAAAATTGGGCAAATTTAACCAAATTGTCTGGCGGCCTCGAGAATTAAATAAAATGTTACTTAATTATTTTCATATTGAAATCAATTATGTAACTTATATTTTTTATCTAAAATAATGAGAAATAAAATTTAAAGTAAGCTTTTACTACAACATTTAAGTTATACAGAGCCAACCTATATATGGCACGACGCTTTAGTTACAAAAACATACTCAAAGTTTGAATATAACTTAACTGATTTATAATGTATAATTTCTTTCATAAATATTTAATATTTTTTTGGCATGTTTCTAACAAATTTCAAAGTTGGCAATAAGTTTGACAAAAAAAACAATATAGGGAAATAAAAATCGGCAGATCTGATCTTTTTATAGCTCATGTGTCTCAAATTTATCGCGATGTATAATCATACAAGTTAAAAGTTTCTTTAAAAATAAGTTATAAAATTATTTTGGTAGAGTATAGAAATTGCTGTGAAACGAATTTAACCCCAGGGTTTAATAGAATTAATATCGTCACTCCGCTTATTTCATAACACGTCAACATATTTTTGAGAATTATGAGCTAACTAACGAGGTCAAACCTGCCATCTTAGGGAAACTCAAATCCGTTTACCTTATTTTCTAATCAAACTTAGTCAGCTATAAACATTGAAAATTAAAAAAAAATGTCAAAAAAATAAAGAAGATCCAAAAACAAAAATAAATTAAAATTTTGATTTTGCATATTTACAACAGCTAAACTGATAAATTCAAACCTCAAATAAAACTTTGATTAAAAACAATATATTGTGTCGTATACGCGAAATATGTTGTATTATCTAAATGCTGATGTGAAAGCTTATACTAAAAAATTTTATTTCTCATTATTTGATGATAAATATAGGTTACGAGAAATTTTTATATGAAAAAAAAATTTTTAAATTTCTCTTTTTAGGTTATTTTCGATCTGTCAATTGTCAAAAAAGGCCATTTTTTGATATAGACGGATGTAAGGAGCCAAGGCCGGAATAAACTAAGAAAAACGATATATATATATCTTATATTTTTATTTTTCATGCGCATTGATACCAAAGGATAAAATTATACTCACAATTAATTTCTGAATCTCATATCAGCAATTGATGTTATTACAAACAATTAATTTTAATTCACATACAATATAAAGTATTAATTTTTTATGATAAAATTAAACATGGAATCAATTGGTGTATATGTATATTTTTTGCCATAACCGAAGATCATGGCTAATTCTGCCGCCGAAGGCCGAAGGCGGCAAAAAAAAATTTCTGCCCCCCACGAGTTTTTTTGCCCCACCCCCCAATATGGGAAAGGTAGAATCGGGCCTGTTTATTATTACCAAAGATTCTGAAACCTCAGTCATTGTCATATATGCCTGCGCATTATCATAATCGCCCCCCACCTTCTAAAAACTATATTTTTTACTGTAAAAAATTTATCTTAAGTAGTGGGCATATAGTTTATAGATATGTCCTAATAAGTGTTGCTCTGATATAAAAATTAAGCATTAATTACCTACCATATTTGAAGAGCTGTTTGACTTTTGAGGAACATAAATGCCGTCTTTCCTACTTCATCCGCTAAAAATTGGGTAACCTGCTATATGCTCAAATATTTTTAGAGCCTGACATTCGTTATCGGCGAAGCGGCTATTTTTAAAAGTAGCCAGCGTCTCAAAAGTTTTTTCGCCCGCGTCTTTTTTGAACTTAGCATTTAAACGTGGGCCACTTAGCTGTTAAAAATTTTGACGGAAATTGGGTTTTAGCAACATATTGCTGGAGAATTTACGCCTTCAAATCTGACTATGTATTAAAATATTTTAACGACGAAATATATATTCACGGCATGAATGAGTTCAATCACACCTTCGAAAAATTAAAGAGAGTCCTTCCGTTCGCCATCTTGAAAAATTTAACCAAATAAAATTTTATAATAATAAATAATTGGGTAAGATTTTAAACATATTCCAACTTAAAAGCATGTAAATTTTTACTGTGATGTTTGAAACTAATGACCACATAAAGAATTAAAAAAAGACATAGCTCAAACAAAAAAAATGTGTGATTGAAATACATGATAAATTTGAGACCAATTAATAATTATTATGTCCGAGCCCTAAGTACTTACCTCTCGGCCCGCCAACATATCTATTTTCTGTAAGAATCCATTTACGTACCGGTCAATTATTTCTGGCTTCATCCTGATTTTAAATAATTTTTTTATTATCCAGGCTAATCCAACAATGCACATTAATTGCTTTTTTATAGCTATTTTACTTTATTTGAATTTTATCGTATTTAATATTCATCCTAGCTGCATTACTTAATAGTTCTACTTAAGTCTTGATACTTAAATTGAAGTACCAAGGTCTGGTAGCTTTTCGGCCCTGACAAATTTCTATTTCCCCTGCGCATCGAAATATGAGAAATTGCAAAAAATGGCACTTTTTTTGCGACTTGTGTACTTAAAAACAAAATAATATTGATCCCAGACAAGTAGGGTGAAAAGTAACGCAAGTTGTATGGTCGGGTCCATACAGTCCAATTTAAAACCCTAGAACTTTTATAAAAATTATTTATTCCTATTTTATATGACACAAAAAATCTGAAGAATTGGAATTCATTTTTTTACTAATACGCTAAATGATATTCTATCTATAATAGACATTATTGTGTTTTAAGACTTTTAAAATATTTTAAGAAAGATTCGTGGAAAAATATAGATGAGAAAAAAAATTATTTTTGGTTAATAACCCTACATATTAAAAATATTATAATATTTTAAGGCAAAAATAACTGGTAACACTTTTATACCCACTAAAGAAAAGAACTAATAAAGAAGACTTGTAAAATAAGGTTGTATATGGTTTATTTATACATATAAAATCATGGTTTTTAACATTGAAATTATATGGGGTCCCTTTGGATTCCCATTTAATTGCTAAAAAATATTGTTTTGTAAATTTCAAAAATTAATTTTATATACACGAAGCGGCAAAAATCAATGAGTGAAAAAAAAAATT
Organism: Acutogordius australiensis; assembly: GCA_030555515.1. Lineage (NCBI taxonomy): Eukaryota > Metazoa > Nematomorpha > Gordioida > Gordea > Gordiidae > Acutogordius > Acutogordius australiensis. The sequence continues at coordinate 13,013,136 of CM060245.1, forward strand.
TTGACTTTGGGGAATAATTATCTAATGGTATTATATATAATTGTTTTCAGGATTTTTCTTTTAAGTGGCTTAGTTTGACGAATTAAAAGATTTAGCAACCTCGAGAAGACCCTTAAGAGAAAAAAAAATTCATTTGAAAATACTTGTAACTTAATGTTTAATTTTAAATAATGTGAAATAAGAATCTCTTACATCAACATTTACGTTGTACAGAATATTTGGTACTACCCTAACCTAAATAGAACACGTTTTTAGATAAAAATCTTATTTAAAGTTTTTAGCAATTAGCTGTATTAAACAAATAATTTTTTGTAATATTTATAAAATTTCTTTTTGTTAAAACATTTTCAAAAAAATTAAATGTGTAAATCTGGTACGTATGATTATAAATAATTGTAAACGGATTTGAAAATCTCATGGCTCGTTTAGTCTCTAGTTAGCTGATAAATCTAAAAATCCGCAGAAATTTGAAGTGCGCATGCGTCAGAACAAATTATATAATGCTTATTATATTTAAAATACAAATAACAGTTTTTTATAAATTATAAAAAAGTATGAACTTTTGATGTTATTAGCTTGTGCACCTATATATAATGTATTTAAAATAAAACATTTTTGAGCTAAAAATTTTTAATTATATATTGTCCAATGAGTGATAGATATCTAATTTATATTTCCCTTAGAGCTTAACTAATTGGGGAGCCGCTCTTAAAAAAAGCTGCCGCAAAATGGCCGCCACAATTTACATGTATAATGTGATAAATAAAATTATTAAAATGTATAAATATATTGAATTCGTTATTATAATGCAATGATATAGATGTTGTTTATGAATAGAATGTGCTATTCTATTTTTTGACTAAGTTCTATAAATATAATTATTATTATTGTATTTTAAAATTTCTTTAGTTAAATAAATTATTATTATCTTTATCCTTATTTTATAATTTCCCCTCCATTTTTTGGTCCTTCTGAGGCCGAATATAATCTCTTTATACATCGGATTTGTGCTCCTCTTACAAGGGACCAAATCAAATGCGTGCGGCACTCTCTCGATTCGGAAATTTCGTGACGGTATGTCAAAACGACGCAAACGATACTAATCTGAAAAACCTAAAGCTACGTCGAGCAAGGATTGAATATTTGTTCACCGAATTCGAAGAATTACAAGCCAAATTAGAATCGGAAGGTAAAGAGAATAACGATAAAATAGAGGAGGTCGAGAATCAATACTTTGAGTTAATGGTTCAGACCGATGAATTATTACAACAGCAATCTGAGGTAGCATCTTATTCCGAACAGCGAATACGTCTTCCTAAGATTCAACTTCCAACATTCTCTGGATCGTATGATGAATGGTATAACTTCTACGATAAGTTCAACTCATTAATACATTCACAAAATATTACAGGTATTGAAAAGTTGAATTACCTCAAAGCGTCGGTGAAGGGAAGCGCAGCAGAAGTTTTCCAATCGCTCGATATCTCGGAAGCAAACTACCAAAAAGCGTGGAATGCTCTCAAGGAGAGATACGACAACAAACGACTTATATTGCAAAAACACTTAGATGCAATACTCGAGCTTCCAGTGATGCATGAGGAAAACTATCAACTATTAAAACAATTCGTAGACGGGCTGAACAAACATACGAGAGCGATAGAAGCCATGAAGCGACCAGTAGAACACTGGGACTCTTGGTACATACGGTCTCCAAGAAACTAGATTCAGTCACGATCAAGGCGTGGGAAACATCGTTAGCGAAAGATGAAATTCCTACCCAAAAGCAATTTGTTGAATTTCTCAAACGCCGTTGCCAAATTCTTAAAGCCACTTATATTGCAGAGGTAGACAATCGCAAGAATACAGTCCACAGCTCAACATCTGAACCAACATCGATGCAGGACATTCAAAACATAAACAGATGCAATTCACAGAAATCACCGGGGGATCGCGAACAAGCCGTCATTGATGAACGGCCAAGCGCAAAGGTAGCGATCGTTGCCGACTTGAAGCAGATGTGTCGGCAAATTCTTATGCACCAGTCGCATTGCCAATTACAGCGGATTTTTGGGAAAGAGAATCCGTCAGAAAAGGTAGTTTCTGTTTATTTGAAGACAGTTACATACGGTACTTCTTCAGCGCCCGATTTAGCGGTCAAAACTCTGAAACAGCTTGCTCATGAAAAGGTTAAAGAATTCCCTATCGGTTCAAAAATCGCTCTGAGAGATTTGTACATTGATGATCTCTTAACAGGGGCCGATACGGTATCTGAATCTGTCGAAGTCATACGGCGGATTAAAACTATGCCAAACCATGAGGGTTTCACTCTACGCAAATGGAAGACGAACGATTGTGGGTTACTTCACGATACTGCAGTAAATCTGACGAAACAAAGCTCTATCTCCATGAGCGACGACCAGAACGATACCTGCGTAATCAGTATTAGATCTAACACATTCTTTCTAGCAACGAAACGTAAAATATCATCGACCATTGCCCGAGTTTTCGACTCGCTTGGATTGGTAGGACCCATCACGGTCCAAACTAAAATGATGCCGAAATTATGGGTCTTAAAATGGCATTGGGGTGATCCCATACACAATATCACTGCTAAGGATTGGTTCCAACTTACGAGTCAACTGTTGCATATTAATGCAATCACAATTCCGCGACTCACAACCAATCATCTTAGCCCACCATGCATGGAGATTCACGCATTTTCGGATGACAGTGAGAAGGCATACGGAGCTGCAATGTCTATGGTCAGTTTCGAAGGGTCTAGTCGCAAAGTTCAAATTTGTTCATCTCGTGTGGCACTTTTAAGGGTCGTTCCCATTCCCAGACCAGAATTGCGCGGGGCATTACTTTTGACAAGATTGCTCTTAACAACTATACGATCACTCCCAATAGATTTGACTGTATTATATGTTGGTCAGATCCCACAATCGGTTTAGCCTGGATCGCAGCCTCAACACGTTTTTGCTTCAATTAAATTCTCATAAAACGCTAACCATGTTTTTATCTGTAGATAATTTCATTGTTCTCTAATCAACTTTTAATCGTTTACAAAAAAGGCGCTTCCTGTTTACGCTTCATTCACGTATAATTGCCTACTGTTCGAATTAGTATTTTTCAACCGTTCGCCTCTTTTTGCGTTGATCACTGTGGTCCTCTTGCAATAAAGGAAGCCACACGAAGTAAATACTGCCAAATCTGACGGATATCGCAATTTGTCACCTGAAGTGGTAGCATATCGAAATGATGCATAACAACTTTTGGTCTCGATGGTCGCGCGAATATTTAACGCTTCTACAACGTCGAAACAAATGGAAAGGGGCATCTACCAATTTAAAACTAGGTCAACTTGTACTAGTTGCCGAAGACAACTTACCCCCTTTTGTGGAAAACCGGTCGAGTTATTAACTTACACCCAGGCAAGGGTTCGATAATTCGCGTTGCCACAATAACTTGCGCTAACGGTACCTACAAGAGGCCCGTGATCAAATTATGTCCCTTCCCAATTACAGCTGAACGTGATTTATTGGAAGATTAGTTCTTCCAATCCCGGGGAGTATGTTTATGAATAGAATGTGCTATTCTATTTTTTGACTAAGTTCTATAAATATAATTATTATTATTGTATTTTAAAATTTCTTTAGTTAAATAAATTATTATTATCTTTATCCTTATTTTATAATTTCCCCTCCAGATGTAATTTAAATAACTTTTTTATCAAATATAATTAATGAAGATATTTTTAATTGATTTTTCACATTTAACTATAAAAATTTATAAAGAGTCTTGGAGTACCAATTTAAAGGAAGTGATTTACTACTGTAAAGTTTATTTCGTATCAGTTTTTTCTAGCACGTACAATCTCCTAAAAACCAGAAGTATATAAAAATCCCTGACTTATAAGTGCCCCGATCTTATATGGGAATCATTGGAGAAATTAACTCTCAATGTGATTATGCTAGGTTACCTTCAGGTCCTAGGCTATATGTGCATAAATAATTTAAATAAGATATATGTTTATCTCATTTGTCGTGCTTATTCGTACCGAGTTCAGCTTTAAGGGCTTACATAATCAAGGACTTTTACAATTAATAAGCTTCGACGATCATATATTAATGAATAATTTAGTGCATATACAAGTTGTCATGCAATCTAAATATTCTATGCCCAAACCTTTTATTAGCTCATTTTTTCCATTTCATCTCACGGCTTCATAAAATATATAAAATTATATATGTGCCAGGTTTCGCTATTGCGTTTATTCGTTGTAATTTTTAGCGCAGGAATTTTGATAAATTGCCTGCTATTCTCTCTGTTTTTTCTTGTTTGTAAATTATGGAAAACTCAGGCCTACAAGTTCCTCAGAATCAACATAGCTTGCAGCTTAACACTGTGCGTTGCCTACATACTTCTTTTATGGGAATTTAGGCGACGGTTAAGCAAAAACCTTACCACGTGCGATATCAAAAAATTGAAGATGCATCTGCACTTTCATGCTCTGTATCTCACGGTTCGAGAGACTCTGGTTCATATTAATCTGTTAGCCACGGTTGGATACTTATTCGAAAAATTTTTATCCGCTCTTCGACCTCAGCTTTTGGGAAAAATACGGGAGACACGATGGTACAGTGCTTTCCCTTACCTCATTTTTATTGTATTAGCTGCCCTGCACCTAAACATGTACTATGCACCGCTTTATGAAATTGCGGATAAACAATTTAACACGAAAGTTGTTAAAATGACCAAATATGTTGGCAACGAAAGTTGCGAAGTAATATTATATGATAAGGAGGCGTGAATTGGGTACACGCGAAAAATGGTTTTTAACCCTTCGGATATGCATTCTTTCGGGATTTGATTGGTGTAGTCTTTGCTTCGTGCTACTAATACTAATTTACAGTATATACAGACTCCGGAGAAAACAAGATTCCTTAGCCATCAGCGGTGGATTTGAATCGAGTCATCAAACGGGCATCCAAATAAATATGTTTAATAATTTGAGTCAATTTGTCGTAGGAATACCCATGAATAGCGTTTTTCCCGTCCAATTTGAGACTACCCAAATAAGCCAGGTTGGGAGAAACACTTACCTACAACGCTCGATGCGTAAAAGAGGCCCTCATTTTGCCCTAACTTTTCCCATGTTTGTATTTAAGATCAGGTACGTTAATACTGATTGACGGAACTTTTATGATTGTCGGATCCAGACGCAACGATACTGGGTCACTACGGCAGAATCTGTCAACTATGTCTTCCTACCTTTGGCCTATGTTCTAATCGATCTAAATAGATTTAGACTTATTGCAAACTTCGTTATGAACACCATACGCCAATTTAAAAATATTGTTATAATCTGAATCAGATTTTATTCCTTACGGGAGGGTCTAACACCTGAGCCGGTTCGGTACATGAAAATCATATTTAAAGAAAAGGCAGCCCACTTTGACCCGGCAGAGGCCGGGCAGCGCTTTTTTATTATTAAAATGTTTTCATTGCCAATATATACTATGTCTTCTTCAATCTTTATCAAATTAAAATATTTATATTTTTTATATTATTTTGTAATACAATTTATCTTTCCCCCTAAAAACTTTACCTAAATTTTCAAAATCAAAATTATCAAACACCATTCAATTTTGTTAGTCCAAACAAAAAATTTCAATAACAAAATTATTACATTCAATGTTAATAGATTTCTACAATTAAAAAAATTTATAAGCAATTTCATACATAACTATCGTTTTTTATTTAAAAAACAACTTAAATGTAAAAGCCCAGTATGATTAAATATTATATTTAGCGTTTGATAATAGATTAAGGGCGCTTCTTTATGTTTAAATCAAATTTTTTAATAAAACTTGAAATCGAGCTCTGATACCACGTCAACAAACTTTTGAGAGTTATGAGATAATTACAAAGACTAAACCTGCCATCAAAGAAATGTTGAATTACCGTTTTTTTCTAACATAGTTAATCAGCTATAAACATTGAAAATTATAATAAAATGTCAAAAAAAAAACAAAAAATTCAAAAACAAAAATAATTTAATTTTTTTGCATATTCACATTAGTTAAAGTGTTAAATTTTAACTTCAAATAATATTTTTATTAAAAGCGATAATATATTGTTTCGTATTTAAGTTTTGGCCGCGACGTATTTTGTATTAACTAAATGCTGATGTAAGAGCTTGATATACTATAAAATTTTATTTCTCATTATTTTTGATAAATATAAGTTACTAGGGATTTTTATATGTTAAAATGATCCGGAAATCTGTTAAAAAGGACATTTTTTCGACATGGACGTATTTATGGAGCCAAAAGCGGAAGAAACTAAAAAAAACGAAAAATATTTATGATATTAGGCCATCTCATATGAATGCATTCTTATTTTGAAGATAATATAATTCACGTATAAATAAGCGTGCTATATTCATTTTTATAACATTTCTGGTTTATTTCACATCGATGACGGTTTCCATCAAATTTGTAAGCCTATCTTCATAAGTGTTGAATTCCAGGGCCGGGAAAAAAAACTTAATGGGTTTTTTTAACAAGTTTTTGAGTTTTTTTCCCCAAATGCCCTTAAACTCGTGGGGATGGCAAAAGAAAAGCCCCTTTTCTTGCTTAAAGAAAAGGGGCATGTTTAAAAAAAGCCCCTTTTCTTCAAAAAAAAAACTCCTAAGAGCTTTAAGAAAAAATAACCCACCCATCATTATTATTAAGAAAAAATCAAAATTTTTCGAAATTATTATAAGGAAAACTAAAAATGCCTTTTTTGGGGCTCTTTTTAATAGCCACTTTTTGTGGGTTTTTTTTGCCCCTTTTCTTAATAAGGACTTTTTTGAATTCTTATTTTGGCCTTTATTTGTAGCCCCCTTTCTTTTTTTATGTTTTAGAAGAAAAAATGAGCCAAAGTTATTTGGCTCATTGTTTTCCCAGCACTGGTTGAATCCATAAACTTTCTTAAGGCATTGCATGGAAACGTAATATTTACGCGATGTTGTTAGCTTTTACGAAAGATCGTATGAAGTTCTGATTAATTGGATATGCTCCTAAAATATATTATAAAATTTTTAAGGATGTTTTTGCAATATTGCACAACTGTGCTAAATAATACAATGAACCACTTATTTAAGTGCAAACATATTCTTAAAGGCGCATTCAGAGATTTTGAGTACATGTGTTTTTTTTTAAATTAAAAAATATTTCAAATTTTTCTAAACCTTTTATAATAAAAAAAGTATTTTAAAGGCTAATAATTTAGATCGAGCGCGTTTTCTAAATATGGGTTATATGCCACAAAAAAAATTACATTTTTTATTATAAACTGAATAAACTCTGTAGGGCGCCCTAAGATATATTATAAAAATAACAAAACATAATCTTGAACCAAAAATAGGTTAAAATTTTAAGACCATTTAAATATTTAAATTAATTATTGAACTTTGTGCTAGTCAGGGTAATAGCCTATACAAATGCTAAAAAAGTTCAACTGCCCCGATGTGAGCAAAAAATTTGTAAAACCATTGAATTAAAATGTATAAAATGCCGCCTATTGAAATTTTTTTTTATATTTTTTTTTAGATTTTAATTTAATAACCTTTGTAAAAAAAATACATATTCAAAACTTATTGACAAATATATTTTAGGGCGCTTTTAAAGAGCTCAATTATTTTATAAAATTTTTTTATTAATTTTTTTGAAATTTTTGCTTATAATGCTGAGATAATGAATGACAATTTGCAATTCTGTAAAAACGTGCATTTTAAAACAATGAATGAATTTCAAACATGACAAAAAGATTTTATACTTTTTATGAAATTCACTTTAAAATAAAACGGCATTTAGCAGATGTAATATATTAATCGGCGCCATATAACATATATAAAAATATTCATCAAAAAATTATTACATATTTTTGTCTATAACAAAGTTTTTGGGACCCTCAATTTTGAGATGAAACTGATGGCAATTAGACGCCAATAAATCGTCATAATCAAGCAGATACTTTCCGTCACCTTGAGGTATCGCTCGCAGATTTGCTAAATAAATTATATCACATTAATTGGATCTTTTTTTTTTGAATTAAGAGCATTGAAATTGATTTGCGGTAACGTTCTTAACCACTGGGGTCAGTAGTATTAGGTGCGTCTCTCCGGCAATACCAAATGACGTTGTATACGGAATATTACAGCATGCAGGCTTTACAGCTCTGGCAAAAGTCGAAGGCTAGAGTCATTCACCTGCTAAAACAATGCCCCCCTTTGCCCTATATCTCTTGAAAGAAACGGCATACCCGTCGGCATAGCTCGTTTTAGCCTTGTCGGGTACAAGGCAAAGAGCTACGAGCTAAAAAAACCTCCGGCCAGCAAAATGGCAATATATTTTAATTCATGCAAAGCAGAGTGAAGAAAGAAATTAACAGGGTCATCAACTACTAATATACAATACAGATAGTCAAAATTGCTTGTAAATCTTAATAGTCGTCGTGCTTTTTTTAATTCCACCAATTACCTGTTATATGAAGCAGAGGTTTGCAGCCAACAGGCAAACTCTATGCAATCGATACCTTTTAGGCAAATCGCATTAATTTTTCACTTTACATTAGTTGGAATAACATTTCTGGCTATACAAAATCTAGGGTTTAAATGTTTGAAACTACTACGAGCGAACATTTGAATTGACTTTTCCTGAATTTCTTCATTTCCTTAGATATATTATAAAAAAATGGCCAAATTAACCAAATTTGCATGATCTCAATACCAGGAGATTTTTATATTAAAACCACTTATAACTTATATCCAGGGCTGGGAAAAAAAACTAAATGGGCTTTTTTTTTAACAAGTTTTTGGGGTTTTTTTTCCAAATGCCCACAAACTCGTGGGCATGGCAAAAGAAAAGCCCCTTTTCTTGCTTAAAGAAAAGGGGCATGTTTAAAAAAAGCCCCTTTTCTTAAAAAAAACTCCTAGGAGCTTTAAGAAAAAATTACCCACCCATCAAAATTTTTTGAAATTATTATAGAAAACATAAAATGGGTTTTTTGGGGCTCTTTTTAAGAGCCACTTTTTGTGGGTTTTTTTTGCCCCTTTTCTTTGTCTGGGCTTTTTTTGAATTCTTATTTTAACCCTTTATTTTTGCCCTTCTTTCTTTTTTTATGTTTTAGGGGAAAAAATGAGCCAAAGTTTTTTGGCTCAATGTTTTCCCAGCCCTGCTTATATCTATAATAATTTTTAAAAGTATACATCGACATTTAGGTTATACAAAATATATGGCACCACAAAACACAATTATCGGCTTTAAAATAAAAATATTATTTAAGTTTTACAGTTAAGCAATTATGAATTTATTATATTTAAATATATTTTTTTATTTTTTTCCAAACATTAAGGTTTAGCTGAATTACAGAGTTTGATTATAAAAAGGGATTAAATAATCTTTTGGATGGCAGGTCTGGTTTGTTAAGTTGGCTCATTATTCTCAAAAATTTATTAAATTGTTTATCATGACCTAATCGATGAATAAAATAGCACAGTGTATAAATATGAATCAACCTTTTTTACAATTACCCTATAGATACGGTAATGTATTCGTTAAATAACATTCATTTATTTACATACTTATTTGAATACTACAATTTGGTTTACCAGATAATCTATAACTTTTTTTTATAAAAGTCTCAGAATTTATAGATTGGCAAATTTTAAAGCAGTGGCTTCTGTTTCTTACGTTTTCATGTAATTCAAAAATGGTTAAATAACAATGTCGCATATTCAAAGATTAAAAATGGTAAGATTTATAACTTTGTCCGACACTTTGTGCTATACAGAATATTCCAACGATTACCACCGATAATTGATGAACCATGAAATGCATCGTTTTTGGAACTATGTTTTGACTTAAACACAAATGTTAAACAAAAATTTAAATGGGATGTGTATGTTTTTGATTGAACTTTTATACCAAAAATCTGCCCTAAAAATGATATAATTTGTAGCAAAGGTTAAATTGCATCATTTAACTTGCATCACATCTTTAATTCTAATTAATTTGTCCTAAAAGAAATTAAGGGTTTAATAATTTCTGGCTACTTTTCCCCGGTACCCTTCCACAGTTTTTATGACATTAAAGAAGGCTCTTAATTAAACAAGTTCTCTTTACCTTTCATCATGTGGATTGTGTAGGATCTTTCCCAATCAAAAAGGTATGATGAAATTAAAAATGTTAAAAACTCTTATTACTTTTGGGCCTTTCCCAAATGGGTCACACGGCCTATCTCATATTTATCTAAAACAATATGACCTTTGACTCTTATTTAAATATGATTTTTGACGAAGGTAAGTGTTTGGATAGCGTATATGTACGATTTTAAATGGGCTAAAATATATTATTTTGTTATGAGTCTCGTTTAATTTTATTTCCTATTTTATAAATAATATTACATGACCTTCATTATTACTTTTTTTAACTATTGCCAATTATCTATTAACATGTGGTTAATTTTATTTTTTGGTGGTCTCTTTTTAATTTTATTTATCTATTGGGTCACACTCTTATTTTTTTCAGCCTAAACGTTAATCTAATTAATCTTTAATTTTTATTTAAATAATAAAATAGTTTATCCGACTTTTATATCCTTTTTAAACTTAATTCTCAGATATTAATGATTTAATTTCTTTTTAATTACCAAACTTTCCAAAAAAAATTGTTTTAGGGACTAAGAAAGCCAAAAGAGAAATTACTTTAACATATCTAGGTAAAAGCAGGTTCCAGATATTTATCTTTATGTGAATATTTGAATTTAGGTTAGTTGAGACTATGCATATATGGGGAAAAGCTTTTGTAAAATTCCAAAAAAAATTAATTTTGACAAATAACTTTTTATTTTTAAATACGTCGAAACTTTTATTGGACTTCACTCCAATGGGATGGCTATAGAATCGTTCGCAGGGCCAATGTTTTAAATAGATTCAATAATTAAATAATAACTAAATTTTAAGCCTCTTTATTAATAATCACAAGTCAACAATTTTTTGAGAGTTATAAGTTAACAACAGAGATCAAACCTGCCATCATAGTAAATATCAAATCCGTTTACCGTTTTTCCTAGCCAAACGTAGTTAGTCAGTTATAAACATTGAAAATTTTAGAAAAAAAGGTCAAAAAACCAAAAAAGATTCAAAAAATAAATTAAATTTTATTTTTGCATATTCACAATAGTTAAACTGTTAAATTCAAACTTCAAAGGATATTTTCAGTGATTAAAAATATAAGTTACAAGGGATTTTTATATGCAAAAAAAATTTTAAAGTTTTTTCTTTATAGGGTATATTTAGATCTGTCAATTTGGTCAAAAAAGGCCATTTTTCGTTATGGAAGGATCTAAGGAGCCAAAGACTGAAAAAAAACGAAAAATATATATGTGATTAGGCCATCATGGGGATGCATTCTTTTATGTTTTT